>JBAIZL010000005.1:124405968-124443468 GCA_036971475.1 Prosapia bicincta
TTGAAGTAGTTACTTTGGAATAGGGTTTTAAAATAATAGCTACAGAATGAAATGTTAATACTGATTTGGCATTAATGTAAGAAATAGTGCCTTTGAAATAAAGTGTTGAAATAGTAACTTTGAAATGAGGTGTTGAAGTATTCACTTTAAAATACATTGTTGAAATAGTAACATTGGAATGATGTGTTAAAAGTAGCTTTAGACCCTTTGCAAATAGTGTTGAAGTAGTTACTTTGGAATAAGGTTTTAATATAATAGCTACAGAATGAATTGTTATTACTGATTTGGCATTAATGTAAGAAATAGTACCTTCGAAATAAAGTGTTGAAATAGCAACTTTTGAATATAGTGTTGAGATAGTAACTTCAGAATTAAATGTTGAAATAATAACATTGGAGTGTATTGTTAAAACAACAACTTTGGAATAATGTCCTAAATAGGTGATTTGGCATTGATATAAAAAAATAGTAACTTCGAAATACAGTGTTGAAATAGTAACATTGAAATAAACTGTTGAAATAGTAACTTTGGAATATAGTTTTTGAAATAGTAACTTTAAAAAGAGGTGTTGAAATAATAACTTTGGAATAATGTCTTAAATAGCTTGGTATTGATATAATAAAATACTATCTTTAAATACATTGCTGAAATAATAGCATTTGGATAAAGTGTTAAAATAGTAACTTTTAAATAAAGAAATTGAATTATAGCTTAGGAATAAAGTTTTCAAATTGTAGCTTTGGAATAAACTGTTCTTATAGAAGCTTTGGGATAAAATGTTGTAGTAGTAGGAATGAGTTGTTCAAACAGAAGCGTTGGAGTAAATTATTGAAGCAGTATCTTTTAATAAGGTTTTAAAATAACTACTTAGGAATAAAGTGTATTAAGTATTAGAATCGTAACTTTGAAATAAAAGGTTCAAAAAGTAGCTTTAGAATAAAGTGTTAAAATAGTAACTTTGGAATTAAGTGTTCAAACAGTAGCTATGAAATAAATTGGTGAAATAGTTATTGGAATTAGGTGCTCAAACAGTAACGTATGAAAGAAGCAGAATATAATTTAACTTTATGAATATGCAATAAAAAATAATTAAGTATCTAGCCGTAATAAATAGTCTTTAATTTTAGTCAACGTTACAATATAAGGACCAGTTTAATTTTTTAGGTGTCCATAGCTGAAATCATGAAAATTAGAGACCTTGTGAAGATTCCTAATGAAATTAAACTTACAAGTTTTCTTCAGGTGAACTGTATTTTATGTTATATAACGACCCGTTCCTCTCAGAAATACATAAACATAATTATATTAATGTTCGACTTAGAAAAGTTCTTTAACTAAATAGATTCTAACATCAAGATGGCAGTGTCTTACTTGGTATGCAAATTAGTTTTTTTTCATTGTAACTCAGGAGCCCAAAAGTGCTGGGCAGAACTTCCACAAGGCAAACTTATCTTTGTGTTGACAACAAAATCATTTGTCTCCTTGTAGAAGTGCTTTTATGAAAAGATGTAAGTCAAGTAGTTGTGTTGTTACACTCTTAAAAATAAGGTGTTACATATAAATTCATTTATATATTTAATAATTATATCGTCCGAATATAAAAGACAATTTTTGTTTTCTTTGTACAATTGTAATTCTAGGGTAAGTTGCGTAGCGCTCCTAGCGGGTAAAAATGTAAAATATCGTACGAGTTAGTATCTAAAGTTAATAACTGACATCACCCCATGTGACGTAAGCATGGTCTGATATCGCCTGATCCAATGCACCAATCAAAAAATTCGAAATAATAAGTAAGGGTGGGAAATTTCAGTTAGCGCGTTCTTGCAACGACCCCACTTCTCAAAAAGTCTCCGAACGAGACAGACGTGATGGCATTTTCGGACGTAACCTAGAAATTTATAAGCTTCCAGTATTCAAAATTTAAGATGTCAAGGCCGGTACCAAATTTATTTAACGCAGCTAAAGAAGAAGTCAGAAGCGATTATTTACGTGTTTCAAATAAATAAAAGTTTATATTATTTTTATTTAAGAGCGTTGATTTGCAAGAGCGATGTGTTAAGTGTTAAGTGTACAAAATCGATGTGCAATAATTAATGATGTGTTTAAAGTGTTTTGTAAGTAATGTGCACAACCAGGTACGTTTTAGATAATAATAAGGAAAATGTGTTTTAATGTTAACTAAATTGAAGAATTTTAATTGATAAACGGTTAACACATGAACGGTAGAAACTGTCCTTTGAATATTCATATCAAAAAATTTAAGTTGGAAAAAACTTAAGTTACTATCATCTCGATAAATATAATTTTAAATGTTAATAAGTAATTAAAATGTATGGAATAATTAGCAGTAATTAAAAGATAATTACTCGACACAATGCTGTCTTTTCTTTCTACTGTAATTTGTGACTGATTAATAAATTGTATGACTTTGTATTTTAAAAATTTAAATTCTCATTTCACAAGTAACCTAGAACGTTACAAACTTTAAATTTTCATTTCAAGTAACCTAGTTCTACCTTCCGAAGATATCAGAAGATCGTTTACAGAAAGACATTATTATGCCTGACTGAAACGGAGAACTAGGAGCCCCTGGTAAGTAAGGTTAATTACTTTGTTAATTAGTAATTAACACACATTTTTAATAAAGCCCTGATAAATACTTACCCCAGGAAAAAGGGCTCAATTGTTACAGTGTGTATTATGGAACAATATAGAAAAATGAAACTTGATATTTAAAAATGTTTAAAAAATACGCCAGAAACGAAAAATAGAAATTTGGTCAAGGTACTAAAACTTAGCTAGGTTGACGACAAACGGTTGACAAATTGAATAAATTAATATAACGAACTTCACAATATAACACAGGCTACAAATTAGGATATACTGGATATATACAGGATACACAGGATATACAGGATAGGTAGAAAGTATCATAAAAGGACAGATTTATTTTAAACTTGTAATGAAGGGAAAACAATAATTTTGTTTTAGGGAAAATGTATATATTTTTCTAGTGTTTAACAAAATGGTATGTAATTGTAATAAAATTGTGTTTGCTTTTACGAAAGAATTATATAAACTGCATATTTAATGCGGTTAAAGCCAGAGTGGGACTTTACTAACGATCTAGAGTTACGTTATATTAACATATTTCTTTTTTGAACCCTGGTCTTTATCAGTAGAACCTGTCCAGCTCTCGTGACAGCAGTCCTCTAGCGTGCGGTCTTCGTTTCACGCCCATGCGCTTGGTATACATAGCCGTGAAGGAAACGGAATTGATCGGACATGTACCAAGCTGATAAACTGTCTCCATGGAAAATTAGGAAGCAGTGAAATGAAAGAGTACGGTACATGTTGAGCTAAGAACGTGATGAAAGAAACCTTACCTTATGCTAAGGGTTAGGAAGAGGTATTGCCTTAGATTAATATAAATGGTCCTGTGCTGCTATATACCAAAAAGAACTACAACTACAATTTAAACCATCCTGTCAATTAAAAGTACTTGTTGCCATAACTACTTCTGCTTATAACTCCACAGAATAAAAAAATTGAAGGTCGGCCAACACTGGCTCTCTCCGGCTTATTTATGTTCTATATAACCCTTAAACATTTTATGGAAATTGCTGCGGTTTCAATAAAGCAATTTTTAAGAGCCAGAATAATGGTAAACTGCGATCAATGCCAAAGGTGACTTGTCAGTAATATTCGAATGATTTCCTGATAAGTTATGTGACGTTTGGAAAGTAACGCACTTAAGAAAATGTTTAATATTTCGAGTTGACATTAAAAAAACGGTTGGAATTTATAAAACTTTAAAATTAAATCGGTTTTGTCCCTGATAAGTGTCCGTATTACAGAAATTGGGATTTTTCTATTGAAATACATCATAAACCTTATATTCGTGTTTATGTCGAAAACTTCCCTTCGTAGCCAAAGTATTAAAACCTGTGTATGATTCCATTGGTTTACTAATTAAGGTTTAATGACATATATACTAAAATAAATATATTACATTATTGCTGAAATTCACAAAACAATGATTATTTAAAATGTTGATAGAAATCTAATGATATTATATTTACCTTTTCCATGAATGCTCACCTACAACGTAGCAATTGCCTGGGACGTATGAATAAAGGATAGCAGTTGCCACACGTACAGATTTACGTGAAAAGTTTTATTTCTAGAACACATAATTCCTTAGAATATTTCCTTAGAAAGATTCCATCCACTTTAGGTAATGTAAAGGTGAATACCAAACTTATAAAGTAAGTGGTTATTAGGTTTGCTTGGTTACTATACATTAATTTTTGCGCTCAACATATATTATTTATATAAAACATATACTCGTGCTTATGAAACAAAAATGTAACATATAACATACGGAACAAGAAACATACAACAAGTAACATTTTTAGTAATTAACTATAACACTGAACACTTAAGAACACTTACAACAATTTAAAGCATTTATGTACAACATGTAACATATAAGAGATGTGGAAAATGTACATAAATAAAGTTCTCACAATTTACACTTTGCTAAATATATAAGAAGAAAGATATATAAAGCACATTCCACGATACAATGAAAGGCGTGTTCCTTGTTCTGCTTCTAATGTCACTGATCCCGGCTAGCTGGCCTGAGCAACCGGGCGGGTCCACAGATGGCGGATAGTGGGACGGCATACAGATATGTAGGTTACCTGTGAATAAGGATTCCGGAAGGTTTCTGAATAAGCAGGCCTGGACCAAGGCAATGGTTCAAAAGTGAGGAATTATCACTCCTCGTCAGTCAACCGGTTGGGTGTTGTAGAAATAACTGCTCTGACTTGAGAGGCTAGGGTAGTTGGGAATTAAGTCCTCACAATGCTACTCTCAACTCCCAGGTGAACCAAGGGCAATGCGAAAGTGAAGTATGGGCGGGAAACTACCCTAACGACACAGTTGTAAAAAAGAGAGTAAAGCAGGCTGTTCGCTCCATGAGCAACAGTTAATAATGTCCAGAACTTGGGGTTTGCTTCAAGGTCAGTGACTGAATACCCAATCCAAGGTGGAAGGCATCGTGCCGATGGATAAATGGCTGCAGGATATAAAATGCAGTCGCACACGATCAACTTGAGGAACCGGACAAAACCTCATTGTATGTTGCCTTGCCAGGGCAGTGGGGGCTTTGCTCTGGTCGACCGTTATTTCCCCCATACTCGTGGGACTTTAATGGACCAAATAAGTAAAACAATTGATTTTGAGACGGCAGAGACAGCGGGAGCCAATGAGACAGCAAACCGTGAGTCTGTAGCAGATGTGTCAACGGCAACCATCACTGGGTGTGCGGGGGCGGCTGTCAAGCTGCCGACTGCAGAAACCGGTCTGCAGAAAGTGGCTGTAGTGTTGAGCAAGCTGTCTTTACGGAGAAAGCGTATGAGTGGAGCGGCCAAAAGGCGGCTCCGAAGAGAACACGCGAGAGCAGCGGGAGGGCCAATAATCCTGAAAAAACGAAGGGGAGGCCAAAACCGAGCCGAGCCTGTCAAAGTCCAGGGCTTGGATGTTGTGAGGAGGGAGGTGCAACAGGGAAGTAATCAACCAAGACACCAAACCCCAGCACGTCCAAAAGGCCTAGGAGTGCGACGTTTAATCCCTCTCCAGTGTAGGGAGGAAAGAAGAAAGTGAAGCTGGGACAAGGGGGGATGCTGCAGTGTCTTCGGGCACATACGGCGATACCCTTCGGCAAAAGCTAGCAATTGTCCCAGTTAGTTACCCAGAGAGACAATTCTCGGAAGAGATGGCGTTGGAGCTGGAGGAGCTGTTATTCTCGGAACTGCTGTCCGCTGAGGCGGAGAGTGGAAATAGAGGGATCAAGACAGCATACTTAGAGAGGGGGGCTCTAAATGTCGTATGCTCCTCACGGGAGAGCCTGGAGTAGGTCCGTCGGTCCTGCCAAGCTTCATCCTGAGTGAGGGGGTAAAGTTGAGGGCAGGGCCACCCAAGGAGATCTTTTGCATTGCAAAGGTTTCAATGTGGGTGCCCAAACCTTACAATAACAAAGAGCCGGAAGAGATCCTGAAGGTGGTCAAAACCCAGAACCCTGGGATAGTTCAGGATACTTGGAAGGTGATTGTTAGGAAAAGGGAGGATGCAGGTCTTACCCTGATCCTGTATATAGGAGAGGGCTCCCTCAGGGCACTGAGGAACAACAACCTGAGGGTGAACGTGGGGCTGAGACAGGCCACGTTCAAGGTGCTCTCTAGTCCTGGGACTGCTCTGCGGACCCAGGCAACTGCAAAGTAAGCAGAACAATGATCAAGATCCTCCAAGTGAACCTACAGCATAGCAGGACGGCTAGTGCTGTCGTGTGTAGGATGCTGGACAGGGGAGAGGTGGACAGGGTTCTCATCCAGGAGCCATGGATTTTTGGAGGACGAATATGCGGGCTGGCGACATCTGGAGGTAAGTTGTTGTATGATAAGGACTTCGGTGTTCCCAGGAGGTGTATCCTGGTTAGGAGTGGTTGAGTGCCTTTGTACTAACGGACTTTTGCTGCAGGGACTTGATAGCAGTGATGGTGGAGGTACGGGCGGAGGGGAGGATGAAGAGGCTGAACCTGGCCACGGCATATCTTTCCTTTGACTACGCGGGGGATCTACCAACACAAGAGCTTAGAAGGCTGGTCGAGCACTGCGGGGCTGTGGATGAGGAGCTGCTGTTGGGGATGGATGCTAACTCCCATCACACTTCGTGGGAAAGTACAGGTACCAACTCTAGAGGTGAGGAACTTTTAGCTTATCTTAGATCTAAGAATTTACTAGTCTTATATCAGGGGGAAGAGCCGACGTTTGTCACTAGGGCCAGACAGGAGGTCCTGGACATTACGGTGTTATCGAATCAGATGACTAGGTATGTACTAAATTGACATGTGTCGGAAGAACCATCTTCTTCTGACCACAGACATATTAGGTATGATATCTCCCTAAATCCAGCCATGCTTCGGCCAACCAGGGATCCAAGAAGAACAGACTGGGACTCCTACAGGAGGGACCTGGGTGTTGGGATTGAGAAGGCTGGATTGGAGTAAGGTGGGAGGAGAGAGCTAGAAGACTCTGCCACATTGGTTGGCAAGGCTGTAGTAGAATCCTTTACTGATAACTGCCCTCTCAGTGAGGGGAGAAAAGTTGGGGATCCGTCAAGGTGGAACAAGAAGCTAGCCAAACTTCGAAAGACCACCAGGAGACACTTTAATAGAGCAAAAAAGAACAGGGAGTGGGACCAGTATAGGAAAACACTAACCGAATACAACGGGGCATTTAGAGAAGCACGCAGGAAGTCCTGGAAGGAGTTTTGACAAGTACTGGAAGTCAAGAGATTGACAAAACTCGGGAAGAGGCACGACTGCATAAAGTGCTCTCTAAGGACCCAGTTAACCCGGTGGGGATGCTAAGAACCCCACTGGGAAATATAACAAAAAAGGCAGGTGAAACTGTGGAAGAATTAATCAGAACACATTTCCCTTCCAGTACTCTGAGGAAACTTGGGGGAGCAGACACTGAACCAGTTGCCAAACTCTCCACAAAACGTGGTAAGAGGAAGGACTGGAAAATGGCAAGGAGGATAGTAACTCCACAAAGGGTAAGATGGGCTATTGGCACATTTAAACCCTACAAATCTCCAGGTCCAGATGGGATCTATCCTGTGCTGCTGCAGCAGGAATTGGATATGCTGGTGCTGGTACTTATTAAATTATACAGGCTAAGCATTGCTCTAGCACATGTGCCGGAGGCTGGAAATCTAGTAAGGTGGTATTTATACCTAAGCCCACCGGTAACCAATCGAAAGGGAAAGGGTACAGACCTATTACACTCATGTCCTTTGTTCTTAAGGGACTTGAAAAACTGGTTAATAGGCATATTAGGAGGTGTGCTATGGCCATAAAACCACTGCATTGGAACCAGTATGCTTATCAACCGGGGAAATACTGCGAGGGAACTCTCCATCAAGTGGTTGGTAGGATTGAGCAAATGATCGCTAAGAAAGGTTGTGCCATAGGTGCCTTCCTCGACATTGAAGGGGCTTTCAATAACCCCTCAGTGGAGACGATGGTAAAAGGTGCAAGACGTCATGGAGTGAATGCGACCACTTGTGGTTGGATAAGTTCCATGTTAACAAACAGAAGCATTTCTGTAGAAGTGGCAGGGGAGGTCAGAGGGGCGGAGACAAATCTGGGCTGTGCACATGGGGGGGGGGGGGGGTTCTCTCTCCTCTGTTGTGGTGCCTAGTGGTTGACAACCTTATTGAACTCCTGAATGAACAGGGGTACTTCTGTCAAGGATATGCGGACGACATAGTTGTTCTGATCCTAGGCAGATTCCCTGATACAGTCCTTGAGGTAATCAGAAATCCTCTACGACTGATTGAAGAGTGGTGTAATAAGGAGAAGCTTAGGGTAAATCCGAAAAAGACTGCTCTTATTAACTTCACCAGACAGCGAAAAGATCTGACGACCAGGATACCTCGCTTGTTTGGTGAATATTTTGAGTTTGTGGGGGAGGTGAAGTACCTGGGATTTACTCTGGACAGGACACTCACCTGGAACTCACATCTTGAGAGGACAGTTAACAGGGCCAAAAGGGCACTGATGACTGTGAGAAGAATGGTGGGTAAGAAATGGTGACTGAAGCCATCAATGATGCACTGGATGTATCTGAGGGTGATAAGACCTATGATTACCTATGGTGCTCTAGTGTGGTGGACAAAGGCCAACCAGGCACAGACAAGAGCTCAACTGAGCTCTATCCAGAGATTGGCTTGTCTGTGCACACTGGGAGCGATGTCAACTACACCTGTTGCAGCAATGGAAGTAATGCTTAACCCCCCCCCCCCTTGAGCTTGTCCTTAGGGGAGAGGCGAGGCTGGCGGCATGGAGGTTGCGCAACTCGAACAACTGGGCTAACCTCCCAGATGTTTCGGGACATATGAGTATCGAGTGCGTGGTCAAAGAACCCGTCTTGGAAATGGGCAGCGACCACATTACTCGAACGTTTGCACCTGACCAGGTCCACCAAACTATGATGGAATGGTCAGGGACATTAACATCGGGAGCTCAGATCTAGTACACAGATGGCTCCAAGATGGAGTTCGGCACTAGAGCGGGGGTGTATTCTAATAACACAAGGGTAAAATTAGTTTTTTCCTTGGAGAGGCATACCTCTGTCTTTTAGGTCGAAATATAAGCTATAAATGCCTGTCTGGGAGAGATAGCGAGAAGGGGAACACACGGGACCCAGATTGCTATTTTCTCCGACAGTCAGGCAGCAATTAAGGCACTAAACGGACATGTGGTCACCTCGGCCATAGTCAGGGAGTGCCTAAATAACCTACAAGCCCTGGCAAGGCACAATCAAATCAAGATAGGTTGGGTGCCAGGGCATAGGGGAATACTTGGAAATGAAGCCGCAGATGCGCTGGCCAGAGAGGTGTCTTCGACTCCCCTGATTGGACCGGAGCCTGCGGTAGGTAAAACCAAATCTATGGTCAAGATGGCAGTGCGAAGGTGGATGGCTGAAAGACACTGTGAGCACTGGATCAGGGCTGAAGGGATGAGACACAGTAAGCTGACCCTTAGGAAACCTTCCTTGGGGCTGCAGAAGAGTCTCATCTATCTGTCTAGGCAGGAATTGAGGATGATAGCCACAGGTCTACTCGCGGGACACGGTGGACTAAGCGAACATCTGCATAAAATGGGTATCTACAAAGATGAACCAGTGTGCAGATTATGCGGGCAGGAACTGGAGACTGCCACAACCATTATTTACAGATGTGAAGCACTTGCCGAGAGGCGCTTCAACCTCTTTGGTGATGGAACGGCTCTGGTGGATGCTGAAGGTAAAACACTAGTCAGGAAACTCCTAAACCTGGTAAGAGGGAAGGGGCTATTTGACTAGATCAGGGAGGTAAGTACAATATACCTTAAGGTAGCAGTGCTTCGGGCAGTTTAAAACCCGCTCCCCCCCCCCAAAAAAAAGTCACTGACAGTGACAGTTTAATGACAAGAAAATAAATCTTACGTGAGGACCATTTGATTAAGGATAATCTGTTTAACTGTGTAGAAAACATTTCACTGTAAACTAGATGAAAGTATGTTGGATCAAAAAAAACCTGCGAGGACAGGCAGAAAGAGGTAGACGCTGAAAAGGTACTCCACGTTCAAGTGGCGCATGATTGGCACTTACAGTTGCGGACAAGTACCACGAGATAGATAATTAAAAAGTGTTAGGCTATGAACAAGTGATAATTGAATCATAATTAGCGCTGGTATTTAAAAAATACCAGAGCAGTCAAAATTAACTCGAGTGACAAGTGGTTAAATAATTCGATTATTAATCATTTAAAAGTAATAAATAGATCTTTCGGAATTGAAAAACTTAAGACCAAGCAAAAATCGACTATAATTGTAGTTTATTTAATAAAAAGCTTTCTCAAACATACAAATATTATTTTTAATATATGACTCTCCATCTTATGGCTCATGACAAGTATAAAAGTGAAAATGTGCAGAAGTATGATAAGCTATAGAACAGATAAAAGCTATAAGCCGTTGTCATGCTACACACAATCGATAAGAGATAGAATTATGTTTAGTGATAAAGAAGTGGTGTTGGGTAAATCCTTTCCTATTTCCTCATTTTTCCTCAAATACAACATTGTGAGTGAGGAAAAATTATTTCTATTATAATTCATTTTTTATCTACATTTTTACTACGATTGGAGCGCTGTCTACTTATCTTGCGGCTGAACGTAGTACTACAGCAGTTATAGTTGTGACAGACAACCGTCTACAAGTAAGTGAACTTTCCCACTAACTCTATTAGATTTCATAGCTAACCTTGCCACATTCTATTTTGGGGTATATTAGCGTCAAGTACTATTATTTCGTTAATATAATTATAGCAACAGTTTGTCAGTAACTTTTACCTAATTATTGTACAAACATTTTGGTCCTCCCAGGCCGTATAAACCTGTCCGTGAGTGTTTTTAAAGGTGTTCAAGTTTTGAAATGTGTTTATAATCTGTTGAAATACTGCTTCAAAATATATTCGAATATTTAAAATTTATATGTTTTTTTGTTTTCTTAAGTTATATAACACATTAAGTCACATTAAGTTATAAAACTGTACATTATAAAGCTTAATACAGTCCACTGTAGGTTAGTTAATAATCTAATCTTTGCAATGTTTGTTTAGGCGAGAGCCGCATTCTATTATAGCAAAGCTTAGGCCTATTCGCTTCAAATGTTCAAGTTTACTTAGTGAATTATTGAAAGAAAACTTTAATATTTTCTATGCTGTAAATTGTAATTAATTATGAATAAACTAGAAAATCATTTAAAATTACTAATAGCTAAGAGAAAATCTATATCGCCGTATCCAAATTCTGTATTATCTTTCTAAAGAAATCTAAGTTAGAACAATTTAAAGCTAGATATAATAATATAGGGGACTCATATACACAATTTGAAGACGTTCAAGAGGAAATAATAGCAACGTCATTACAAATTGATCCCGAAAAACAATACGAAACCGTTCAAACAGCCGAAGCCTTTGACGAGTTGTATTTTAAAATACATCTAGTCTATAATAGAATTAGTTCTGTGGAACAATCCTCTGTTGACAGTAGGAGTAAGGATAAAACTTCTAGTAGGCCTCGTTTACCAGAAATTGCCTTGCCAAAGTTTGACGGATCTTACAATGAATGGACACCATTTTATGATAATTTTCGCGTTCTCATACATCATAATACATCACTCAGTTACATTGAAAAGTTTCACTATTTACTCTCTGCACTTTCTGGTTCTGCGTTGAACATTGCTCGCAGCCTTCCTATATCAGAAAAGAATTATTGCATTGTTAGGAAATCCTTAGTAGACACATATCAAAAAAAGCGTGTCCTAGAAATATCCTTATTAAACACACTCTTTAGTTGTACTCCACATCATAATGAGTCAGCTTCGAATTTAAATTATGTTTTAAGAAAGTTTTATGAACCGGTTATTGCACTTAAGGCACTGGGTATTCCAGACCTTGGTGATGTTTTGTTTATGTAAATTGCTTTGAGAAATTTACCAGTTGCTACATGCAAGCAGTTTGAATTACAGAACATTGATTCCGAAATACCTAGGTTTGATGATTTAGTGAAATTCTTACAAAACCATGCACGTATATTAGGAATATCTCAAGATAACGATCTACACCCAGCTCATAAGCAAGTTAATAGAAACCCTGCTCTGAAAACTGTTACATCTTTAAAGCGAGGGTCCGCTGTTAAAAATCTTATTCCATTTTCAAATAGAGTCTTGGTCACTTCCTCTATACTAAAACATATACTAAAACTATACTACAACTATACTTCCTATACTAAAACATTTCCATTAATATTCCACCATCAATATTCCGCCTTATATCACATATTCTCTAAAGTAATGTTATTAAAACGTTTCCCTCAACATTTACCACGTTTAAGAATATATATATATATATATATATATATATATATATATATATATATATATATATATATATTTATATATATATATATATATATATATATATTATTACTGTTTATACTAAAACATTTTTAATAACGTTCCACAATCTACATTTTGCTTTATATTAAATATTCTCCACTATAATATTATTAAAAAAAATATTTCTATTCTTTTAACATTGTGCCAACAATATTATGTTTGAAGTTATATATTTCGACAGAATATATTAAAACATTCCTATTAACATTATATCCAAAATGCATTCTTGTTGTCTTTATTTTAATATTTCAAATAACACTCGACTATTAATATTCTACTTTAAATTACATTTTTCTCGGCTGTCATTTTATTGAAATATTTCTATTAATGTTCCGGCAGCTATATTTTGCTCTATATTACACTATTCTCAGCTGTCTATAACAAAATATTTCTACATAGAATACTTTGGTTTAAATTACACTATTCTCGGCTGTATATAATAACATATTTCCTCCGTCAATATTAAGCTCTATATTAGACTATTCTCGGCTGTTTTCAATAAAAGATTTCCATTAAATTTCCAACATCAATATTCTGTTTTAAATTACACTGTTCTCGGCTGTATATAATAAAATATTTCCACCATCAATATTCTGCTTTAAATTACACTATTCTTTGCTGTCTATAATAAAATATTTCCACTAACAATAATCTGTGTTAAATTACACTGTTTTTGACCGTACATAATAAAATATTTCCACCATATAATATTCTCCTTCAAACTACACTATTCTCGGTTGTATATAGTAGTCTAATATATTTCCCCCATCAATATTCTTTTTTAAATTACACTATTCTCACACAAACGTATCACTTACACATATACGAGATTAAAATATGTTTACCTTAGTGTAGAACTTACAAAACTATTTTTGCGTTTACAGTTTTTTAAAACAATCCATTACAAAAACACCTCATCTGTGATTTCCAATTAAATTACATTAAAATTTCGGTCTATATCAGTCCAATGCATAACTTACCTTTAACAACAACCGCAACTTACAACTATCTCTTGTTACGGTCCTACATCATCCTTAAATTTATTCTAACTAGAGCTGTCCTGTACAGTGTTTAATATGGTGCTTGAGTGCCGGTTTCTCACTGTGAACAGTGTATTTCTATTGTATATGAAGCACACATTGTCATTAAATGTAGCCTATATTATGACTAATAGAAACAAATGTTTATTTCACCAATACCATTAAATCAAATTGAAGTTATTTATAAACGTTTATACGTATATATATATATATATATATATATATATATATATATATATATATATATATATATATATATATATATATATATATATAAAGTAAACTCCCGATTATCCGTGGGCGGATTAACCGGTTTGCGGATTATCCTGGGTCTGCCATTGTTTTGCAAATATCCAATTTCTATTCCAATCAGATTCATGTGTTTAAATTTCCAAACGGTGAATTACGACGTATTGTACGTACTAATTTTTAAATTGAAAGGGAAGCTACCCGACGCGGGCCAGCGAAATAAAAGGGGCGAGCAGACTACTGTATATAAGAGAAAATGACAAAATGCTTGGACGCCCGAAAACCAAAGGTGTATCAAGATTGTAAATGTGTAAGATTGTCAACAAATGTCCGCTAATCTCGGCTATAAATAGTCTAGGACGTGACATATGCTTATCCATGTCTGTCATATACATTATCGATCTTTAAGGCTTTGTGACACAAGTTGACACTGTGCGACAAAATGATTCTCAAGAAATTTAGATCGCACATTAAAGCTAAATCAATGCTCACAAAAAGCAGACGAAAGTGACAGATTTTTTTCTTAAAAGTGAAAGTATTATGTGTTAAGAAAATTACATATGTACATACATACTTACTTTTGACATATCCTTATGTACGTATTGTAAATAGTTAGACGTATAAATGTACATGTTATAATCAGTCAAATACATCGATATTTTATTTTATTTTCTGTATTTATTTTGTCCTCTGAAGATTATTTGTAAATTGCGTTAACCGGGGTCATTATTTGTGTAACCTATGGTATAATCATCGATTATCGATCGTTTTGCGTATTCTTTGTTTATATCCGGGGAATTCGTTATCCGGCGTTACCGGGCCACCCTATTCCACGGATAGTCGGGAGTTTACTGTATATATATAAACACACACAAACTGTATATATATATATATATATATATATATATATATATATATATATATAAACACACACACACACAATAATATATACACACACACACACACACATATATATATATATATATATATATATATATATATATATATGTGTGTGTGTATTTATATTTTTGCCCGTCCATATAGCAAAATAAAATTGAAAAATTAATACACGAAATTACTGGACTTTAAATACTTATACACATATACAAATAATTAAAAAAACCCGCCCCCAACACTAATAAATATAAAAAAACAAATCTATAGTCAATTAGTTTATATAAAACAGAAAACAATTAATACTGACTTTGTTGTTTATGAATTTTTGGTTCTTGGAGAAATTCGTTGTATAAAATCAAACACTCTCAAACATTCAATTCTGTTGCGTTTTATTTTGTTTTTTTTCTGTCAAATATCTATCTCACTAACGTTTTGTGGGTACATTACTTTGGACTGGCAATGCGCTTACTTATCAATATATTGTTTTCGACATTCAAGCACACTATCGTTCATTCATCATATTTTTATCAAATAACACAAAATTTCATTAAGTTTATTAAAACAACACATTAATCACAGTACCTATCGCTAACACACTGGTCTATCGCTTGCCACTGTTATACGAACTGCAATGATATACCATTTGTTTGTGCAATAATTAAGTAAAAGTTACTGACAAACTGTTGCTATAATTATATTAACGAAATAATAGTTTTTGACGCTAATATACCCCAAAATAGAATGTAGGATGCTAAGGCAAGGTTATGAAATCTAAAAGAGTTAGTGGGAAAGTTCACTTACTTCTAGTCGGTTGTCTGTCACAACTATAACTGGTTGTAGTACTACGTTCGGCCGCAAGATGAGTAGAGACAGCGCTCCAATCGTAGTAAAACTGTAGATAAAAAATGAATTATAATAGAAATAATTGTTCCTCACTCACAATGTTGTATTTGAGGAAAAATGAGGAAATAGGAAAGGATTTACCCAACATTCCCCACCACCGAAAATAGAATAAAGTTTTCTCAATAAAGTAGAAATTAAACACACATTAAACAACAAAAAATAACACTTCTTGACTTAAAACAATTTGTGATATTAAAAATGTTCTTTAGTCAGGTAAGGGAGAGGACTTATCTTGACGACTGGGCATCGGTAAGTCCCTCGCGTGGTTCGTACTGATACGACCAGCACAACACCATCCTTTCCTGGGAATGTATCTTAAATTCTTTCCAACTGCCAACGTAATGGTGGAGAGTGGGTATCTTGAAGGAGTACCAAGTCACCTTTAGTCACGTTTGGTGATTTCGTTGTCCATTTACTACGCTGTTAGAGCGTGTGCAAATACTCAATCATGTAACGCCAGAAATGTTGGACGGCTTTTGAAATTAGTTGCCAGCGACTTAGACGATTCATGGGTAATTCTTGAAGGTCATGTTCAGGTACTGCGGTCAGAGCAGAGCCGATGAGAATGTGTGCGGGTGTTAAAACATCAAATTCATTACCGTCTGTGGATAACGGAGATAATGGCCTGGAATTTAAAATTGCCTCAATTTTTGTACATAGTGTTGATAATTCTTCAAAAGGCGAGAGCTTGTCCATTTAGCACTCTCTTGAGATGTTTTTTTGTGGAACGTATTCCAGCCTCCCTTAGACCTCCAAAGTGAGGACCGTCAGGTAGGTTGAAATTCCAAGAGATTCCTTTAGAGCTGCAATGTTCAGTTATCCTAGCTTTATTTTCACGCTCTTCGAAGTACCTGAATATGCCTGTCAGGTACTTGTTAGCTCCCACAAAGTTCGCTCCATTGTCGGAAAACATATAGTGGCAAAGACCTCGTCTAATGACAAATCTATCGAATGCAGCCAAAAATGCATCGGTTGAAAGATCCGAAACCACTTCGATATGGACGGCTTTTGTAGATAGACACAAAAACAAACATATATATATGCCTTAAATATCTTAGCATTTCGTAGTCTAGATTCCTTAATTAAAATAGGAACGCCGAAATCCACTCCAGTAGATATGAACGGTCGTCCTTGACTTGTTCGTGAGGGTAGAAGATCTCCCATACGAGGCTGTATGAACGTTGGCTTCATTTTATTACAGGTGAGACATTTGGAGAGTGTGGGCCTAATAGCACTGCGAATACTCAGAATCCAATACTTCTGTTGAATAAATGATTGTAGTGTGCGTGCTCCAACATGTAAATAAGATTTGTGATAATGCTCGATTAGAAGGGTAGTCAAGCGGCTTAACTTGGGTAGTAGAATAGGATGTATAAAATATTGTGACAAGGCAGCATTCCGAAGCCTACCCCCTACCCTAAAAAGCCCACGATTGTTCAAAAAAGGGTTCAGTTTCCTAAGGGCATTTGATGTCTCGCCTCCACCTTTAAGTGAAATTAGATCTTCTTCAAAGTACCTTTTCTGTGTGTATTTAATCCAGAAATGTAGAGATGAACCTAACTCAGTATAAGATAATTAACCTTTAACTTTAGATTGCGTATGACAGTTTGTTATAAATCGTTTGCACCAGGCGGTTACTCTTAATAACCTGGTAAACGAAGAAAATTTATCAATTAAATTAAAACTTGGTGTTTTGGTTTCAGTAACACAAATAGTATCAATATTCAACTTGATATCTGGTAATACATTTGTACTTGAGAACATGCGTACCGCAGAGGCCATTCCTTTATGGGTGATGTCATGAACAATGGGCCAATCCACCAAAACGAATGGGCTATGCGTTGACTAGGGAACAAACCCCGAGAACTACAATCCGCTGGGTTTAGATTTGTTGACACATAATGCCAGCTGTTAGGATCTAATATCTCCAATATTTCTGTCACACTGTTAGCAGCAAAGGTTTTGAGCAAATAAGGTGGCGTTTTTAGCCAATTAATCACCACCATTGAATCAGTAAATGCAAATATAATTTCTATTTGCAAAACTTCACTTAAACATTTTTTAAGATAATCAAACATTCTTGAAAGTAATAATGATCCACAAAGTTCCAACCGAGGAATAGAAAGTGTTTTAAGAGGTGCCACTTTTGACTTCCCAATAATAAGATGAAACGTAGCTGGGTTGATTGTACAGTCAATCAAATAAATTACAGCACTGTATCCTTTTTCAGAAGCATCGGAAAAACCTACAAGGTAGCATGGGCCTGACCCCGGAGACACTGTAAACCGGCTTAATTTTATATTAGATAGAAGGTGTAGTTCCGAAGCAAAGGTTGCCTATTCCTTTTGAATGTTTGGGGGAACTTCATCATCCGCACTAAGCCCAAGTATCCAAAGTCTTTGAACCATGGTTTTGGCCAATATAATCACAGGGGATAGCCAACCGAGAGGATCAAATATGCGTGAGATATGGGATAAAATGGCACGTTTTGTGTATATTAGGTTGATGGGAGTCATACTGTAAGAGAACATGTCTGATTTAGCAATCCATTGAAGACCTAAAATCTTGATGATGTGACTTCCATCTGAATCCAACGAAATAGGAACTTCCTTGTGTTCGTCAGGTATAGCCTCAAGTAAGCTAGCGTAATTGCTGCTCCATTTATGAAGACTGAATCCTCCCAAAGCAAGAAGATTTATAAGTTGATTTTGTAAATCCAATGCTTCTTGAACATTCGCTACGCCTGTCAGAATATCGTCAATATAAATCTCCTCTTGAAGAACCTTGGCTGCAAGAGGGAACTTATCTCCTTCGTCTATAGCAAGTTGTTTCAATGTTCGCAAAGCCAAATAAGGAGCAGATGAAACACCATACGTAAGTGTCATGAGTTCAAATTCCTGGATTGACTCGTTGGGGTTTTCCCGCCAGAGAATATACTGATACTTTCGATCTTGTGAACGGACTAATATTTGCCTGTACATCTTACAAATATCCGCAATTAAAACTACTGGATGTAATATAAATTTTACCAAAACATCAGCAATATCATTTTGTAGCTTAGGTCCTGTCAACAAGTATGTCATTTAGTGACCTAATATTTGTAGTCTTTATAGATGCATCGAACACTACACGAACCTTAGTGGATGAACTAGAATCTTTGATAACGCAGTGATGAGGTATGAAATAGGGTTGTTCTTGAGGCGAATTATTTGATACGAGACGCATGTGTACAAGGTTAACATATTCCCTCATATAGGACTCATACTCTAAATACAGATTGGCATCACGCCCTAACCTTTTCTCTAGGTACTTGAACCTATTGGTTGCTTGATCGCGTGACTGACCTAAGACGTTATCACTTTCTCTTATTGGAAGAGGAACAACATAACGACCTTCCATATCACGATAGTGTAATTCCTTAAAACTCTCTTCACGTTGGACATCATCTGCGTTGGGAGGTATCATATGAGGAACTTCCTCAATCTCCCAGAAACGTTTTAAACTTCTGTCAATACTACTTTGACTTGAAATAAGCAAGCATGATAAAGTGACTGCAAGCTGAGGTTGCTTATCCTTCAACTTTCCAGTAATAACCCAACCAAAGATGCTATGAAGTGTGGAGGGCCTGCCATCCGTAGTACTGAGATGTTGCCCATCATAGATCTCAGAAAATAAATCCGCAGCTATCAGAAAATCAATCTGAGAGGGTATGTGAAAACTGGGATCAGCCAAATATAGATGTTAGAACTTGGAGACGATATGAGTGGGAATATGAACGCTAGGCATATGAGCAGAGATTTTTGAAAGTATCACAGCCCTTTAGTACCCTTGACCTCATTTTGGGCTAGGCCAGCTATAGGGAATGATCATTTTCTTCGTACCAACCCTAAACGCTTTGCACAGGCTGATGTCATGAAGGAAGTTTGGGCACATGAGTCAATAATTGCTCTAACAGGTTGAAACTGGCCATTTGAGTCCTTGACATGAATAACTGCAGTCCCTAGTATTACAGTAAAATAATGCTGCTGTGAATCTTGAACTGAGCTAGTAGAGATAGGGTTAGTAATTGAATCCTTAAACAACTGAAGAGAAGGATTGGATTGAGGTGATGCAACATGAACCAAAGTGCTGCATGAATCGTTTACAATAGGCTGAGTATGTTCTAAATGAAGGTATGTGTGGTGTCGTTGGCCGCAAGTTAAACAATTTGTCTTGGACAGACAACGAGACACGCTATGTGTACCTTTCAGACAATTAAAACATAGTTTATTGGCTTTAACTAAATCTTTACGTTGATCAGGGCTCATACGTTGGAATTCAGGATATTTGAATATAGTATGAAGTAGTTTGCAGCATGGACAAAGTTTAGATGCATCGGTAGAGGAAGTGACCAAGACA
This sequence comes from Prosapia bicincta, assembly GCA_036971475.1. NCBI lineage: Eukaryota > Metazoa > Arthropoda > Insecta > Hemiptera > Cercopidae > Prosapia > Prosapia bicincta. The sequence goes on from JBAIZL010000005.1 coordinate 124,426,030, forward strand.
CTGTTTGAAAATGGAATAAGATTTTTAACAGCGGACCCTCGCTTTGAAGATGTAACAGTTTTCAGAGCAGGGTTTCTATTAACTTGCTTATGAGCTGGGTGTATATCGTTATCTTGAGATATTTCTAACATACGTGCATGGTTTTGTAAGAATTTCACTAAATCATCAAACTTAGGTATTTCGGAATCAATGTTCTGTAATTCAAACTGCTTGCATGTAGCAACTGGTAAATTTCTCAAAGCAATTTACATAAACAAAACATCACCAAGGTCTGGAATACCCAGTGCCTTAAGTGCAATAACCGGTTCATAAAACTTCCTTAAAACATAATTTAAATTCGAAGCTGACTCATTATGATGTGGAGTACAACTAAAGAGTGTGTTTAATAAGGATATTCCTAGCACACGCTTTTTTTGATATGTGTTATTTGATTGTGTTGCAAAGATTAGATTATTAACTAACCTACAGTGGACTGTATTAAGCTTTATAATGTACAGTTTTATAACTTAATGTGACTTAATGTGTTATATAACTTAAGAAAACAAAAAAACATATAAATTTTAAATATTCGAATATATTTTGAAGCAGTATTTCAACAGATTATAAACACATTTCAAAACTTGAACACCTTTAAAAACACTCACGGACAGGTTTATACGGCCTGGGAGGACCAAAATGTTTGTACAATAATTAGGTAAAAGTTACTGACAAACTGTTGCTATAATTATATTAACGAAATAATAGTACTTGACGCTAATATACCCCAAAATAGAATGTGGCAAGGTTAGCTATGAAATCTAATAGAGTTAGTGGGAAAGTTCACTTACTTGTAGACGGTTGTCTGTCACAACTATAACTGCTGTAGTACTACGTTCAGCCGCAAGATGAGTAGAGACAGCGCTCCAATCGTAGTAAAAATGTAGATAAAAAATGAATTATAATAGAAATAATTTTTCCTCACTCACAATGTTGTATTTGAGGAAAAATGAGGAAATAGGAAAGGATTTACCCAACAGCACTTCCTTATCACTAAACATAATTCTATCTCTTATCGATTGTGTGTAGCATGACAACGGCTTATCGCTTTTATCTGTTCTATAGCTTATCATACTTCTGCACATTTTCACTTTTATACTTGTCATGAGCCATAAGATGGAGAGTCAGATATTAAAAATAATATTTGTATGTTTGAGAAAGCTTTTTATTTGATAAACTACAATTATAGTCGATTTTTGCTTGGTCTTAAGTTTTTCAATTCCGAAAGATCTATTTATTACTTTTAAATGATTAATAATCGAATTATTTAACCACTTGTCACTCGAGTTAATTTTGACTGCTCTGGTATTTTTTAAATACCAGCGCTAATTATGATTCAATTATCACTTGTTCATAGCCTAACACTTTTTAATTATCTATCTCGAGGTACTTGTCCGCAACTGTAAGTGCCAATCATGCGCCACTTGAACGTGGAGTACCTTTTCAGCGTCTACCTCTTTCTGCCTGTCCTCGCAGGTTTTTTTTGATCCAACATACTTTCATCTAGTTTACAGTGAAATGTTTTCTACACAGTTAAACAGATTATCCTTAATCAAATGGTCCTCACGTAAGATTTATTTTCTTGTCATTAAACTGTCACTGTCAGTGACTTTTTTTTTTGGGGGGGAGCGGGTTTTAAACTGCCCGAAGCACTGCTACCTTAAGGTATATTGTACTTACCTCCCTGATCTAGTCAAATAGCCCCTTCCCTCTTACCAGGTTTAGGAGTTTCCTGACTAGTGTTTTACCTTCAGCATCCACCAGAGCCGTTCCATCACCAAAGAGGTTGAAGCGCCTCTCGGCAAGTGCTTCACATCTGTAAATAATGGTTGTGGCAGTCTCCAGTTCCTGCCCGCATAATCTGCACACTGGTTCATCTTTGTAGATACCCATTTTATGCAGATGCTCCCTCAGTCCACCGTGTCCCGTGAGTAGACCTGTGGCTATCATCCTCAATTCCTGCCTAGACAGATAGATGAGACTCTTCTGCAGCCCCAAGGAAGGTTTCCTAAGGGTCAGCTTACTGTGTCTCATCCCTTCAGCCCTGATCCCGTGCTCACAGTGTCTTTCAGCCATCCACCTTCGCACTGCCATCTTGACCATAGATTTGGTTTTACCTACCGCAGGCTCCGGTCCAATCAGGGGAGTCGAAGACACCTCTCTGGCCAGCGCATCTGCGGCTTCATTTCCAAGTATCCCCTATGCCCTAGCACCCAACCTATCTTGATTTGATTGTGCCTTGCCAGGGCTTGTAGGTTATTTAGGCACTCCCTGACTATGGCCGAGGTGACCACATGTCCGTTTAGTGCCTTAATTGCTGCCTGACTGTCGGAGAAAATAGCAATCTGGGTCCCGTGTGTTCCCCTTCTCGCTATCTCTCCCAGACAGGCATTTATAGCTTATATTTCGACCTAAAATACAGAGGTATGCCTCTCCAAGGAAAAAACTAGTTTTACCCTTGTGTTATTACAATACACAGCCGCTCCAGTGCCGAACTCCATCTTGGAGCCATCTGTGTACCAGATCTGAGTTCCCGATGTTAATGTCCCTGACCATTCCATCATAGTTTGGTGGACCTGGTCAGGTGCAAACGTTCGAGTAATGTGGTCGCTGCCCATTTCCAAGACGGGTTCTTTGACCACGCACTCGATACTCATATGTCCCGAAACATCTGGGAGGTTAGCCCAGTTGTTCGAGTTGCGCAATCTCCATGCCGCCAGCCTCGCCTCTCCCCTAAGGACAAGCTCAAGGGGGGGGGGGGGTTAAGCATTACTTCCATTGCCAATCTCTGGATTGAGCTCAGTTGAGCTCTTGTCTGTGCCTGGTTGGCCTTTGTCCACAACACTAGAGCACCATAGGTAATCATAGGTCTTATCACCCTCAGATACATCCAGTGCATCATTGATGGCTTCAGTCACCATTTCTTACCCACCATTCTTCTCACAGTCATCAGTGCCCTTTTGGCCCTGTTAACTGTCCTCTCAAGATGTGGGTTCCAGGTGAGTGTCCTGTCCAGAGTAAATCCCAGGTACTTCACCTCCCCCACAAACTCAAAATATTCACCAAACAAGCGAGGTATCCTGGTCGTCAGATCTTTTCGCTGTCTGGTGAAGTTAATAAGTGCAGTCTTTTTCGGATTTACCCTAAGCTTGATAAATTTATTTTATATGTGAAATTGTTTTTATTATTTTGACATAACTCACAGAAATTGAAATGCATAGAGAACCTGACAAAGTGTAAGACATTTAAATTTACCTGCTGCGTGGAAGACCTTTTCAGTATAATAATCCTGAGGACCCTAAGTGACACAACCTCCTCACTTGTTTCTTGATTATATTATAAAATTAGATTTACATCTCTAATTTAAATAAGTATTTAGAAAAATATTAACTTCAAGACGTTCAAGAATATTATTTGGTAAACCTAATACTACAAACGTTGTTGAAAAGACGTAATACTAAAAAGAAATTAAAGGAAAGTATTTATTGTTGTTAAGGCCAATCGGGGACACATTTGACCTTCATTTAGGAATAACTTGATACGTTATTTTAAAAAAAGAACATTTAGTTTAAATATTTTATCTTGAATGAATGAAACCTCTAAATCACAAAACGTTTTTCTTTAAATCCGTACAAACACTTTGATTGCAGAACAATCATCTTTAGAGGAAATTATTACTAGAATTTTTACAAGAATTATTATATTCCTGTAATAGTTTCTTCCGAAGATGATTGATTTGCATTCGAAATATACATATGTATTTAAACTTTAAAAACTTATGGTTATGATGCTTTACGTATTAGAAATAAAAACTACGCCACAATTGATCCAAGTTTGTTTAAAGTTTGTTTAGCTTTCATAATAACGCTTAAGCAGTACATTCAATGATATCACGTCGCTACCGCAGTGTTAACTATATAACTATTAGTGTAGAACAGGCGACTCACATATGCGCCGTACGGTCTCTCTTCTTGGACCGACGTCACACGGTCCCACATATGCGCCGCTCGGGGTAGTAAAATGGTCCGACGGCTCATATTTAGGACACTGCGAGTTACTTTTATTCCTCTGACAAATCAGTGGTATATTTTAATGGCTTGATATATTCCTACCTGTCTGTAGACATGTCTGACGTTAAGGTAAGATATTTGGTCTCTCAGTTATCAAGGTCACTGACATCAAAATGACACTCCCGTTAATTCCATCTTGCCTCTGAGGCAGATTTTGTTTGTCAAAGATGTAAACGTGTCAAGCGATTGGTGAGATTGTAAATATTCTGTACTGTGTTTAGAAGTCACATGTACACATAATTCGTCAATATTACAATAATATTTGTCTGTATTTTTCGATATATATGCATATATAAGCGTATTGTCTAGCTTGACTAGCCCGTGTAGCGGCTCTTACGTGGAACGCTGTGTCTAGAACAGGAAATCGTGCTATAGACCGACCGGCTAATATATGCGCCATCCCTAAAAACAGCAAAACTATACAACAACAAACATACTTGTAGTGTTTTTGTGTGGTATATCAACTTATTACAACAACATTCCACTTTTGGTCTGTAACGAAGGCCAGACTCACATTAACGCGGTCTGTGTGGAAAGATCGAATTTTTACCGTCAGTCTGTCGAGAGAAACCAGACGGCGCATGTATCAACACAACCTAGACAGAAATCCTGGGCACTAGAGGTGTGACGTCACGCACTTCTGGGCAACGCACTGTAGCAGTACCTATTACAACTACAGGAAATTTATACAGAACACAGTAGCGTAATTATGATAAATAAATAACAATAACCCTTGCTACAAATATTTAAACACCCTTGATGTACATTTCGCCAACACAGTTAGCATCATCAGAAGGTTACAAACATTCTAAAAATGTCTGAACATTCTGAGAATGTTTGTATCCTTCTGATGATGCTAACTGTGTTGGCAAAATGTATATCAAGAGTGTTTAAATATTTGTAGCAAGGGTTATTGTTATTTATTTACTACTACAGGCTTCACAGCTACCTACTAGCTGTCGTGCCGTTTACAGTTTCCTAACAAAAAAATCTTTTGGAGTTCGTACAAGTTATTGACAGGTAAGTAGATCTTGCTACCATGTATGTCGAATATTTTTGTGATCGGTGGACGTTAGTAATAAGCCGATAAGGAAATGTCAACCCCTTCACTAAGTTGGAGGTCACGCTTTTTGGAAAAGAGGCTCCAACAGATAAATATCACATAAATCTGTGGTACGGAGAAACCCATAAGATATGTTTACAAAAGTTTACTACAGTATTTACATAAATATACAAGGTATTCAACTGTTTTGGAAGGGTTTATGTTCTGACAAATTCTATTGCTGTGCAGTTGATAATTTCTTCTGCTTTTATTAGCTTTAGGAAGTACAAAGAAGTTTTGGTGCTAATTGTTGAGATTTGTAAAGGTTATAATCTTTTTTGTATATCGATTTTTAATAAACTCATTTTTTATTTTTACATAATTATTTAAGAAAATATTTGTACCTGTTGATATGATGTTTTTCAAATGAAGATCCTTATGGTTATGCTTACAATTAACCAAATTATTATTTTTTTTTAAAGTTGTTTTTGAAAATTTTATACGTCAAATTAAAAAAAAAACATTTCTTTGATCTGAGGAATGCAGAAAGTTATACTCGTATTTGTGCTCACATCTTGTGACTTGCAGATCCTTATCTGCAACTAGGCATGATTTGCAATCAGTGAAGTATATTTTTGATGTGGTACTTTTTGCACAATAGCGACATATGTAAGTTAAAATATATAGTACATTTTCAATTTCACTGTAATCATCTTCACTAAAGTCACTGATAAAGTCGATAATTGGAAATAAATCTTCATGATTTGTGCCAGTGTAATTAAATGTAGATTCATCGAAATTTAATTTTACCTTCCCAAAACAACTTCATTCTAAGGTTAGGCTAATCAAATTTCAAATATTTGCCTAAGTGTAATTAGATATTGGGATCCTGTCATTGTTCGATATTTATCAAATGTGGCTACTAATGCATCTGTTTAAATCTTCCCTGGCAAAAATATTTAAAATTCAATTCAGTTAGACAGTAATTGGCGATTTCAATCAAAGCATGAGTAGTATGAATAAACGCCAAATGCGTTTCTCTATTTAAAGTAATAGTAGCGTTACACGGCGCGAGTTGCTGCGCACTAAATAGTACTTTTATAATGGAAAATTATTATTGAATTTTCTAATAAGCAAATCAAACATCTAAACAATTATACTTCAATTTACTGTAATGCTAGTGGATAGTCAATGTTTTTCGTTATTTCATTATGAGTATAAACATACAAATTTTAAGTGTCCAAACATAAAAGGCGAGCACGCAACATAATATTGTACGTGAGAAAAGCAAAAATGTTCCAAATTTAATCCAGCAATGGCCAATGATTGTCCTTGTGCATTGTTTATGGGTATTGCGAATGCAAGACGCAAATAAAATTGTAGTCGTTTGAAACCCGATGAAATCATCGATATTCGTGGAATTAAGACCATCTCTCCTTTGAGCTTGTTACTTATAATTTCTGCCTCGATCAAGTTGGGTGTCAGTTTTTTTATTGTCAGTCTGGTTTCGTTGCACAACTTTGGTAGATTCAAATTTCGCAATAGTATTATCTCCGATGCTACTTTTAATATAATAACATAATTAATAATGGGCTTATATTTTTACATTCAGTTTATAAATAGTAAATTTTCAGAAAATGTTCACTTACCCCATTAGATTGCTAAGCTTAAAAACTTTCTATATACCAATTTTGGTGAAAATCCTTTAGAGTAGTTTTCGAGAAAAAAATTACAAATATAAATATATATGTAATTTTTCTAAGACTTGTTCATAACGATTTTTCAGCAGATTTTCACCTAGCCCATTGGATTTTTTTGAGGCTATATATATATATATATATATATATATATATTTATATGAGGCCCACACACAAACACACACACACACACACACATATATATATATATATATATATATATATTAAATATGGTGATATGTTTTCTTGTATATATAGTTAATAAATTTAAAATGTTTCAAACACAAGAATACTTTTAATGAATATATTTATTCTTTTAAAGCTTTTCGCCGATAAAAAAGTATCAGCATCTTCAGGAAAAATAATTATCTAATAAAATACTTTTACAAAATTAAATCATATGTACTACAAAGAATCATATGTTTATATTTATTGCACTTTATGTAAATTTTTCTATAACATCAATGACTTTATAAATAGTTTGGTGCCTTGATCTATATATTTTATAAATATATTCATTAAAAGTATTCTTGTGTTTGAAATATTTTAAATTTATTAAATATATATATATATATATATATATATATATATATATATATATATATATATATACACTTAATAAATTGAAAATATTTCGAAAACAAGAATACTATTAATGAATATATTCTTGTTTTTGAAATATTTTTAATTTATTAACTATATTACAAGAAAACATATCACCATATTTAATATATATATATATATATATATATATATATATATATATATAATTTTTTTTAACTTGATGGTAACGATTTTTCATAAAGTTTTCACTTAGCCCATTGGATTGCTGAGGTTAAACCCCAAGCAATTTTGGTAAAAATCCATGGATTAGTTTCCGAAAACAATTTACAAATATATATGTACTTAAACAAGAATATTACTTAATAGTTATATACAGAATTGAAGGTAGCTGTCTGATCAAGTGAGAGCTCTTGGCTGCAATACCAAATTATCTGGGTTCGATCCCCAGTAGTGCTTAAGAATTTTTCAGGCACTATTGGAAACGACTACTACTAATAAAGCAGTACTAAGCATTTTTCAGGCACAGAATGGGAATCAGTCAGTGAAAATGAGTCCCAGTGGTCAAATGTAGGATAATAATGGGGGCTGGAGTCGCAGTTGTTTGAATACCGTATGACCTACGTCAGTTCTACCCTATTTATGTAGGGATTATTATTATTTATAATTGTGTGTGAGAATTATTACAAGACTCACTAGGCCTACTCACAAGCTCGAGATACACACAATTCGTAAACACTGTCAATGCAAATCCGTAAACACTGTCAATGCAAATCAGCTTCAGTGTACTAATAAATATAAAACAACCATTTCCAAATTCAACAATTGATCTTTGAGTCATTTTAGATAATACTATGTTGGCTTAGACACCTTTTGACATAAAGTTATCTATTTCCTTTTTCCCTGTCTCTCTAACACCATCTCTTATAATATATAAGAATCATTATTATTATTTTTATATCCGGAATGAATATTAAAATATATCAAACAGTTGAAAAAGCAATAAAATAATATTGTAGCGGTACAGACAGCTTAAAAAGTACTTTCGGGTATTATACGCGTAGAAGTCAAAAGGTAACACAGGCCCAGCAAAAATATCCTCCATATTTCAAAACTCCATTACAAAAAAAAAATAGAAAATATACTTTTATTTGCAAACAGAATATATTATGTCATTTTAACCTATCAGAATTTATAAAATTATGAAAATGGCGTCCTCCATTGTTCAAACATAGACGACGTCTTCTCCAGTCGTTTCATAAAATTCTTCGTGTGATTTCCAGTTAAATGGTCGGCCACTACATAGGTGATTGCAAGCTTGTGGGGCGATGTTTACTCTCCTACGTTATTCAAATCGCCTCAGTTAATAAAATACGCAAGGCAATCGGTTGATATTGGGTGCCACGCCATGTCTCCTCTCGAAGGAAGAAGAAGTCCAATATTGAAGTCTCTCAAAATAGCCAGAGAAAGCCGCGAAGTGTGAGATAATACCAGCTTGTTGAAACTGACGTCTCCCTCTTCATAATAGCCAAAAAAACGTGTTCAGTTATAGCCACATGTTAGAAGGGCCTAAGGACGTTTCGTTTCCAAAATAAAAATAAAAATATATTACTCATTATCTTCTTATTGATTTTATTGTAGTCCTATTTATTGAAATAATAATTCATATATTTATTATTTTTTATACGTATTCTGAGTAGTTATTAACTTAATAATGTGCAATATATAGAGTAACCTAGTCTACGTATTACAACATAAACAGCTACAACATAACCTATAACATAAAATCACATGTTGAATTAAGTTATTATTTAAGAATACTCTGAATACAGGTGTAGAGCACCTGCCGGTGGCCTTTGTACTTTCTTCTAACCCCACCACAGGATTCACTTAGTGAATCTTACCCCTTTGCAGTAGGCAAGTACCTACCTCACACTGAATCTCCTGCTCTGACGTACCTAGCTCACTTTTAAAGTACTTCTTTCTGGTGGACCCAGGGCAGGTCACTCATAGAGTACATAGATTGGGCGTTCCTCCTAATCCTCATCTTAGGTCACGCAGTCAGGAGACTTAGATCTCTCGAATTTGTATTGGAACCTCATCAGGTTCCAGTGACTTGTGATCAATTCTGGAATGAAACCTACTTAGGGAGAGTAGTTCCTTGCCCCTTTCCTGAGTAGCCTTACCTAAGTATCCCGAGGAACACTACCTAGCCTTGGTCTAACCACAGCTAAAGTTCGCATTTCATTCTTCCCTGCACATTTTGCCAATGTGTATTTAGGTTTAAGCTTAAATAATTATAAACAGAACGCGATTTGTATGATTAAGGAATAGTTATAAAAATATTAATATTGCTAAATGAAGAAGAATTTAGAAACTTGCAGGTTGTTTTCTTTTCAATTATCAATATAGAAGCTTATGATTTTTCCAACATGATACCATAGTCTCAGCAGCGGGTTCGCTGGGTATGCTGCACCGGTGGTTTCTTCATGGTTGTAGGGTAGTATTCTGATGTTTAAAGTCGAACTTTTTATTGTCTGACAATCGATAGACTATCAGAAAAGGAGATAAATTTTAGAATCGAGTAAACGCTTAAAAACTTTAAATAATGTAGATAGTAAGGGCACATGTTTCGCGTTTTTTATAGTTTAAGTATTTAATTTCTTTTCTTGGCAAGCAGAAAATTGCGACGGACCGTCAACAGGTGGGGGAGGGGTCAAGTATTTAAACGACGTTGAAAACTTACGTGAAGTACCTGTTTAACTGTCGGGGTGATTTGTACAAAGCCTGAGCTATTACATCGGCACAGTTTTATCCTCCTAATTGCTTTAACGGTTTCATGTCTGTGATTATATCGTCTAGTCGGTAGCCTCATAGGACTTTTGTTGTAAGAATTACATAACAAACAAAACATATTCTAGTTATATCTTGTCCTGTTTATCAATTTTCTTCTTCTACCCAATTCCTTCCTTGCCTGTTGGGCTATTAGACGCCGCATCATATAGTACAGCCTTGCCCGCACTTATACTGTCTCCAGATCCCTTATAGCAAAGCCTAGTCTGTTATTCTATTGTGTATCTTCCTCCAAAGCCACACAGACAGCCTGGTGGCCGGCAGTTCTCACTCCATTGTTACATGAAAGGCAGATCGGGGAATCCGCCACTCCAATCCCGTGCATGTGGTTTTAGGAGGGAATAATATTTGTCTGTGCCGGTCCTCCCCCTCTTTTATAATTGAAAAATGTTGCTAAACTTCCAATGCACATTAAATGATTACTCAAGCAACCGGAGGTACATAGAAAGGATCGTTACCATTAGGACCAGATATAACTCTTGAATTTTCAAAATTTAAGGTTCTAGCGTCTCAATTCTAAATTCATAAATTGACTGATACAATGGGAAACAATATTTTAAAAATGGCTTTATTGAATTTTTATTGACTAGCTAACAATTCTCGTAGTTCTCTTCAAGACCCCAATCCAAACGGTCTAACCATTTACAAATAATCCTAAATTACAAGCACTGGAACACAACTCAGTTTGTAGTTTTTATCTAAAAGTTCATGTACAAGCAATACTATTTGAAGTATTACCTATAAGATAAATCTATTTCTATTAAGATTAGGATGACTTGTGAATGTATCATTTTATTGTAAAAGTTTTTTAAATATTGTAATATTAGGTAAATAATCTTGAAGAAGGCATGTTTACATCCCGAAACGCTTAGGAAAGAATTTTCAATGTAAATTTTGTTTGTGATTTGTTTGAAACCCTTCTAATAGTAGTCATTATTAACGTTATAATATGCGAGGAATTTGATAATTTTTATTTAAATTGGGTTATATGGTTTTTGATGTCACAACACGTTTGCCCTACGACGCTCTACGTATAAAAGCGGATAAAATCGTAGTAATAAAACATTACAGAGCTATTCTTCGTTAAAGATACTAGTGTACACCCATTTATTCTGGTTTTTAATAATGATTTGTTTAAAATCTTCATGCTATTTTATTTTATAGAAAACTTGCTTTTTATTCTCTTAAGATGTTATATTTTTTAAATCTCCATCAAAAGAATAAAAGACCCAGTTTTAATCTGAAAGCAAATGCCCTTCTCTTATTAATGGGACCTTTAAGAGCTTCACAAACACAAGGCCCGCTCGGATTTATGACTTTTTGTCTTCATTAATCCGTACTGTACACATTTCAACAGACGTAAAACACTTATAAAGGTCTTATTGAAGATATTGGTTTTAGAAGAAAAGGAAGGTATTTTAAATATCCAAGTTATTATAGCGCAACAGGATATCTGTATAAAATGTTTAACACAAGTTTAAGGTTACTTGTGAGTTCTTAAATATTTTTTCAATTTTTTTTTTTTTTAATGTATGATAAGCTAAACTTCAAAATCATTACATACATACGCAATAGAAAGTATTAAAAGATAACGATTTCAATCATTTATTTCTAAGAGAAAAAGACATTGCCATAGAGTATAACTACACAAATTCAAAATCACAATTTCTTATAAATTAGTTATAATTTTAAAAAAATTTGTAAATCTACACACTGATGATGGTGACTTTTTTTTAATGAAATAATATTTCGAATTTGCTGCTGTGTGTGTTATTATTTAGTTATTAAGTAGGCCTACATTCAGTTCTAAAACAATGTAAATTTATTTAATACGTTAGGCTTACGTCAGAACTATAGTACAGAAAGTATGTTTTGAATAGTAACTGTCCGGACCAATAAAGCTATAGAAAGGGGGTTAAAAATTATATACTTATGTAATCAGAAATGAATTTCAAACTCACATACGCTACCATAAATATAGTCAGGAATGTCAACATTTTGTAACATATTTGTTAAAAAACCGACCCAGAAGAAACTAGCACTAACTTTTAAATAACGAACTTTTATTATAAGAGGACATCTCCATTATTATTTAAGCAAGTTTATAGATTCTTGAGTTTATTTAACAATCTCCACATTAACTTATACCTACTTCGTTATATTCCGCTGATCGCGGCTTCTCTGACGGTAAGATCCCTCAGTGAATACATTTCACTAAAATGCTTATAATTTCCCAAAACAAGTTATTCAATTTTTGTGAGGAAAAAGTAAAATAATGAATTTTTTAACTTTTGTTTCATGCTTTTTAATATATCTTTTTATTAGGCGAAAACGTCTATAGCGACACCTACGAAAAACTTATAGGATTGACATAAAGATACTAATTTACGTCGGTATAAATTCCGTCAAATGACATTGAGTCACCTCAAAGTTAGTTGAACTATAACATATGATTTCATACAACAGCTGATTTTGTGTTATAGGTTATGTAGTAGAACACATGTTTTACACCTAGGTTATGATACATTATTTATTGAACATTGTCAAGGATATTGTTATCATTATACAGTTTCATCAATTAATAAATATATTAATTTATCTAAATTTGGATGAATCTCGATACAAATAATTGAGTATAACGATATTAGTAACTAATGCATTTTTAATCCAGGTTTTTGAAATGCGAAAATTGTTAGGCGCGTCGGATGATTTCTAATAACCGACTTCAAATAAACGTATTTAAAACATTTGTAAAAAAAAAAATCCGATAAATATTTTTTGTTACCTACCTTATGTTGTTATTAACCACAATAAATATTAGTCTTTACTAAATACATTCCTAAAATAAGGATATAAATATTGGAAAAAAATGTATAAATCCATATTTTTGGCGATTTTTATTGAAAACTTTGCAAAACTATTACCTCTATTTTGTTATTTGTAGTTCAAATGTTGGTGTTCAATGTAAAACTTTTGTTACTAAAAATAATGTGTAATTTCTCAACACTTAACATTAGTTTTTTTTCTCAATTCATAAATTCCTGTACACGTTTCTATAAAATTTTCACTTCTGTCGGAACTCCCACGAATGCCGGAACCAAATTTGTTACTGTCCCTTTTTATAGACTAGTTATCGTGTGATTAAAACATAGGAAAATTTTTTCTTTCAAACTTGATCGATTTCGAAACTCTAATTCTAGTGCTCGTTAGAGTTGAAAGTGTTGGTTTTGAATTGAATTTCTACTTACAAAAACAAAATATTTGAATAAATCATTGGCTATAATTCTTTTTTGTAGCTTTTAGAGTAAAATCGTGTCTATTGGTTTGAAATATTTTTAGATTAATTTAATATTTTGCTATGAAATCTATTTTTACGCTGTATTATTCAGATCTAATGTTTGTGTGTGTTTTCAAGTTCCAATACTATGCAACTTCCTCCCTTCAGTACAGTCAAGGCATTACGAAGACAAACGTAAATGACATACTTAGGAAAAATAAAGGTTAGAGTACAAAGCCTATGATAAATCACGGATTATTTGTAAATATATTTACTTACAGATCTCGGAACCAGTTGAAGATTCAGTTATTTCCTTTTACCCCATTTTTCTATACTATAGCTGTCTGGAACTGCACTAGAGTCCAAAATTGGAAAAATGTTATTTATACCACTTACTTCTCAATGTCGCAATTTTGTTTTGAAATTTATATAACTTTAATAACTACTCTCATTTTAATGTCTGTCTGTCCCTCTATTGGCCTAGTGTCTTACTCTCTCATGGTCTTTCACAACTATATAACATTATACACAAGTTAAATTATCACCAATTAAACTTAAGGTTGGACAACTTTGTTGTTTATAAGGACTTACATACATCAATTCATAATAACATATCAATAAAGGAAAATTATAAACACTGTTTGTTAAAGTTATATTGTAGTATTAAAACTATTAACCAAAACTACCTGCCTACAAATCCAATTTATAAAGAGACTTTATGATTAAGATTAATATACAGCTTCTCTAAAGCATATTGTATAGAAGAATATGTTCTCTGCGACAGTTCCTTCACAATATTAAACTTTTAATTGGGTGTAGTTTAACAATATTAAACTTCAAAAGATCAACAATGAAATTCTTTTCTTCAGTCTTTTTTTTAAAATCGTCGTGAATAAATATTTCATACAAATACTTTTTACTTGAAGTGTGTTTAGATCACTCAAACTGATATAAATGATCTTAATTTATATTGATAATTATGGATCTTCTAATAAACCTCAAGGTATTACCTAAACTTAAATGCTTCAAGAAATCCTACTCTGAAACATAAATAATTTCAACACATACTGGTTTCGTTTAACATAAACAAATAGAGCATAACAATTTTTTTTGAAATACTCTAGACAATTTTTTCATCGCACAACCTATATAACACCACAAAAGATCATCACAAGTCATTACTTATCCTATATTATTAAATCAATGAGTACAATTAGTCGTCAAAGATGAAGTAACAAATTTTCGAAGACGAAATTACCGAAGTAGTCATAGACGTAGAAGAGTAAGAGACTGTTGTTGAAGATAAAATACAGTAAAAAGTCAGAGACTAAGTAGAGTAGGCCGTTAATGATAGAGTAGAGTAAATCGTCAAATATGGAGGAAAGTAAAAAGTCAAAGACGAAGTAGAATGAGGGATTCAAGATAAAGTAGTGTACATCAAAAGATTACAATAGTCCCTTCTTCATGGAGACCCATCTCTACTGGTCAGCACGTCGCCAAAGGATGGGCGTTGGCTAGTAAGTAAGTAGATACACCCTAAGATGAATAAAGTAAGAGCTTGGTGATAAATAAGACGAATGAGAACTAATAATTGTGAGTAATAATAAATAATAAACTATAAAATTAATACAAAATTAAAATAATAATAATTACAATTATTAAACATATTTTTTCTCTGCGTGTCACCAGAGAATTCTACCATCGATTGACCTCTTGATATTAAGAGATGTGACAAAAAACACCTCTCCAGAAGGGTCCAATCGATAAGTCTTGAGTAACAAGACTGTTTATTTCGCTGGCGCGAGTCACTCTCACAGAAAATTCTGCATATATTGTGTTTCAAACTTGCATACAAAAAGGGTGGTATACATATATAAAGAGCAACAGTGTCTCATTAAAAATGATGCTACATTGGAGAAGCTTTTAGAGCATTAATCAAATTAAGAAAAAATATGATTCATCATACGTGCGCTATGAAATGGAATTTATCGTGGGTCGGGAGAGATTACACATAAATGCCTGCAAGGCAAAGCATTATTAAATTGCTATATAAAGTAGTTATTTGCAGAATAATTTAGTTTGTATGCTAATAAATCATTCAATTATCCTTACTGTATGTGATTCGTACTCATAAATTTGATTCGTGACATTATTTGATTCTTTTGTAAACCATATTAATTTTCCTTTTTTAATCAAAAACACATTTGATTACCACTAATTGCACAGGGAAAGCCATGGATATCAACCTCGTTATATTAGTATCTGTACTAGGTCAATAATAACAAACAATTGACAGTAAATATATAGGCAGGCATTTTGTATTGTATTTTATATTCGTAAGTTATTATTTTACTATTATTAAGATTACTTTTCAATTAATGAAAACGCTGGTTAGTGGCAGCTGCAAAGCAACACATACGTCACGTAAAATCCGTCAACAAAATTGGTAATGATATTTATCTGATTAATTATAACTTTGTCTGGGAAATTTTTCACCAAAGAGAAGTCATATAGTTTTCATGGGAATATATCAATTTTAGAGCTGGAAACTGGAGATCGTAAATATTTGGCATTATTGTGTATTGTGCGAGTTAGTAGATCTCAGAGTTACGACTGGCAAAATGACTTTTGTGCCACGCACATTCTGAACTGGCTCATGTTTACGCTTTGTAGGTAGCACCTAGATTGGATGGACGAAGGTTTGTTACCACTTGGGAAGAGATAATTATTGATTTGTGGAGAAATAAAGAACATAGTTTTATGTAGAATGCAATATGTTGTATCAGGTTATGCTGGGTTGGACCTATGTTTGTTTTTTTAAACCATCATTTCCTACTGTGTATATAAAACCCATGTAAATATTTTTAAGGTATCACAACAAACCTTAAACCGTATTCATAAACAGCATACATTCTAAAAATATTAAATTCATTGATTTTTACAAAAATAATAAATTGCTTTTAAAATACTAATAATAGATAAAAATATTTCATTGATCCTGAGTCTGTATCTGTGAATTTAGGGCCTACATTTAGAAGCTAAGAAACAAACATTAAGATTTTCCGAAATAAACTTAAAAATACTTTAAAGCAAATAATAAAAAAATTGAGGAAATAAAAAAAAAATAGACAATTTATATTTTTTAAGGAACAAATAATCTAGATTATCGATAGTTTAGTTTAGAAATTTGATTTTTTTAAAACAAATAATTCATTAATAGCCTCTCTCTCATTGTGTGATTGGGAATTTAGGCTTATTTGACTGATGTTACGATTCCTATCTCTTGCTCTGTTGGTTAGAGCATAGAACCCTTTCAGTGTACTTGACAATGATTGACGCATCCTGTAGGCGTACTGTGTAAAGTCACACACAGTAGGAACCAATATTTTGCCATGTTTACATGAAGTTCAATTAAACCTGGAGATTGGTTTTACCTCAAGTTTCCGTATGTGTTACATTAACTACTGTCCGGAGCACACTCTACAAGTTTATTAGAATTGTAGTCCATTCTTCATTTAAGTTTAAACAAATAACTATCCCTCACACTCTACAGTAGAAAAATACCAAATCGGGCAGATGTTTTTAAGTGTTATTACTTTGATAAAGAATATTTTCTTTTAGATATTCCGTTTGAAAACGTTTTTATTTAATAAGATCATTATTGATTTTGTATATCCTATAGACTTTCCTAAAGTATTTTAAAGACATTTAAAATTGTATACGTTCAAACGCTAACCTATTTTTGAAACGTTCTAAAATTTCCGATGTTCTATTTGGTTTACGCTTTAGATTGAAAGTTTTAGTAATGACTACATTATCGTGGACATTTTAATTATAGGTTTCCAAGACTACATCGATTTTGGAAACATATACAGTTGGTGACAGCTATCAGAAATACAAAAA
>JBAIZL010000005.1:124445968-124450968 GCA_036971475.1 Prosapia bicincta
GGTGCTATCACCAAAGAGTTTGAAGTGCCTCTTCACATCTATAAATGATGTGTGTGGCGGTCTCCAGTTCTTGCCCGCATAATCTGCATACTGGTTCATCTTTGAAGATACCCGTATTATGCAGATGTTTCCTTAGTCCACAGTGTCCCGTGAGTTTACCTGTGGCTATCCTCAATTCCTGCCTAAACAGATAGATGAGACTCTACTGCAGCCCCAAGGAAGGTTAGATTACTGTGTCTCATTCCTTCAGCCCTGACCCAGTGCTCACAGAGTCTTTCAGCCATCCACCTTCGCACTGCGATCTTGACCATGGATTTGGAAATACCTACCGCCGGCTCCGGTCCAATTAGGGGAGTTGAAGTCCCCTCTCTGGCCAGTGCATCTGCGGCTTCATTTCAAAATATTCCCCTATGCCCTGGCACCAAACCTATCTTGATTTGATTGTGCCTTGCCAGGGCTTCTAGGTTATTTAGGCACTCCCTGACTATGGCCGAGGTGACCACATGTTCGTTTAGTGCCTTAATTGCTGCCTGACTGTCAGAGAAATTAGCAATCCTGTGTATTCCCCTTCTCGCTATCTCTCCCAGACAGGCATTTATAGCTTATATTTCGGCCTGAAAGACAGAGGTAAGCCTCCCCAAGGAAAAAAAAACTAGTTTTACCCTTGGTTTTTTACAATACACCCCCGCTTCAGTGCCGAAGTCCATCTTGGAGCCATCTGTGTACCAGATCTGAGCTCCCGATGTTACTGACCCTGACCATTCCATCATAGTTTGGTGGGCCTGGTCAGGTGCAAACGTCCGAGTAAGGTGGTCACTGCCCATCTCCAAGACAGGTTCTTTGAACACGCACTCGATTTTCATATGTCCCGAAAGATCTGGGAGATTAGCCCAGTTGTTCGAGTTATGCAATCTCCATGCTGGCGCTTGGTGATCGTGGTTGATTGCTTCCCACATGTTGCACCTCACCCCTCACAACATCCAAGCCCTGGACGTTAACATGTTCGGCACTGTTTTGGCTTCCTCTGCGTTGTATGCTCAGGATTATTGGCCCTCCCGCTGCTCTCGCCTGATCTCTTTGGTGCCGCCTTCTGGCCGCTCCACTCATACGCTTTCTCCGTAGAGAAAGCGTGCTCAACTCTACAACCATTTCACTGGTTTCTGCAGTCGGCAGCTTGGTAGCCGTCCCCGCACCCACAGTGGTGGTTGCCGTTGACGCATCTGCTACAGACTCACGGTTTGCCGTCTCATTGGCTCCCGCTGTCTGTGCAGACTCAACATTAATTTGTGTACTTACTTGGTCCATTAGCTTCCGAAGTATGGGGGAGAGAACGGTCAACCAGAGCAGAACCCCCACTGCCCTGGCAAGACAACATACAATGAGGTTTTGTCTGGTTCCTCAAGGGGATCGTGTGCTACTGCATTTTATGCCCTGCAGCCATTCATCCATCGGCACGATGCCTTCCACCTTGGATTGGGTATTCAGTCACTGATTTTGAAGCACACCCCAAGTTCAGGACATTATTAACTGTTGCTCATGGAACGAACAGCCTGCTTTACTCTCTTTTGTTACAACTGTGTCGTTAGGGTAGTTTCCCGCCCATAGTTCACAGCTGCATTGCCCTTGGTTCACCTGAGAGGTAAGAGTAGCATTGTGAGGACTTAATTCCCAACTACCCCAGTCCCCGGTCAGAGCAGTTATTTCTACCACACCCAACCGGTTGACTGACGAGGAGGGATAATTCCTCACCTTTGAACCATTGCCTTGGTTCGGGCCTGCTTATTCAGAAACCTTCCGGAATCCTTATTCACAAGTAACCTACATATCTGTAGGCCGTTCCACTATCCGCCACCCGTGGACCCGCCCAGTTGCTAAGGCAAGCTATCTGGGATAGTAAAGTTACTATTATGCTTTAAAATTATTTTAAAAGCGTTGTTCCAAGTTCTATTTTTTACGATTCCGAGGATTTTTAACTACTATTTCTAATGGTACTCCTAATACTACTTGTTTGTTGTTTAGAATGTAATTTTGAAAGAGATTTGTGAAAATGAAAAACATCGAAAAACCTTACATTTTGTCAAGTAATACCATTCACACAATCAACAGACCAGATATTTGTATACTAATAAAGAAGAGTCAGGCTCTGTATATATTCAAACGTTCTTGGGAAGAGATTAAAGGCGTTGTCCCCCGTGTCCTTCATCTTCTTTCTTAATTTTTTCACTATCTGTCTTTCTTCAAAATAATTTCACAACACACCGGCTAATTATATATATTAAAGTGTGATTGTATTAAATACTTAAGTTAGTATCTTCTACCTAAGTTTAAGTCATCATTCTGAAGGTTCGTGCCTTAGGTAAGGCCAACCAAGGTTGGATAAAGGTCCGATTTCATACCCTGGAAAATTAATCGGAATATTAATGATGTGGAAAACCGGGTAGTCCGAACGAACCAGTGATTTGAGGCTCGTCTCGTACCAGGTGATCAGTCTGGGCTTTAGAGTAAGGCCTTTCAAGCTAGTAGCACGGGTCTTGTCAACGTGCCTCTCGATAATGGCGACGTAAGTAGTAACCAACACTTCGATGCTACATTCATGTATTCGCTTCATAAAGGCAGTCCCCCGCAATCTACTCATGAGTGTAGAACCGTCATGATAGAGTGCCTAGATAGGGGCCATTTAGTCAAAAGACCAGTCATATAACTGCATATAATAATGTCTAGATATTTTAGGGTTATAAGATTATGACGTGTTTCGGTTATGGTGTGGTACAAAATCCTCAAGTGAATATTGCATTCGAGGGGATACCCTGCAAAGAAACATAGCCTCCGTAATTTTAACTAATACTTGAAGATTTCATACGCTAAAAAACTTGAAAACTGATTCTGCTTCTGAACAAGGGAGCAAGCTCAATCTGCCAGAATGATTCGAAGGGGGGAAACTCCTTTACAAACAAATAAATATCCTTACTTCAGACAATTAATTTCAAAAAGTAATACATTACTTCATTTTATTTTAATAAACATTTTCATTAGTGCTACTTCTTTTACTTTATAGGTGACACTTTTTACAAAATATTAAGTAACACTTACAAAAGGTTTTATCTGGTTACCGAGCGATATCGCCTTATGCAGAAAATACCCGTTTCAAGGTCGTATTGTGAGCTATTACTTTCCTTTTTCAGCTATTAGGTACAGCGTTCGATTTATCTTTCATACAATAATTGTCTTTATGTTTACTGATTACAATGTTGTTGTTGTCCATGAAGTTTTAGATCATACTGAAAGTTCGGACCATATCGACTACCAGCTCTGAAGCTTTTTGACTGGAAAGAACAGCTCTCAGATGGTCTTTAAGTTTCACCACTCCCAATATTAAAAACATGTGGCGTGAGTGCTGGACAATCGATGATGTGTCTCGCCGTTAGACTGAGATCCGAACAGTTTTTGCAGACATATATTTTAGTGTTGTCTGGGAGAACCTTCATTGTCTGAAATAATTGGTTCTTACTACGACCGAAATAAAATTTCTGAGGCAGTTGAAGTCGGTAATAAGTGGTCTATTAAATGTAAGAAGTAGGAAACTGTTTTGGACCACTGCGTTTGCATCTGGGAAGTGTATTGGTGTTACCCGGCTCATCGTTTTCACAGGATTCTTTGGCCGATGAGTCAGCATACTCATGCCTTCAATGTTAGGCCTATGTAGATGACATGATTTCTCTTTACAGGGCGGACTCTCAAGCAGTATATTTTTTGTAAAGGTGATGTTTATGTCTCCGTTTCTTATTGCTTCTAAGGCTTATTTACAGTCATAGAAAATTACTATCACGTCTGTTATGTCTGAAACAATGGAGTCATTTAGATAGAGAATGACAGCTTCCTTAATCGCCAATAGCTAGCTGGTGAATTTTCAGGAAATCAGGCCTGTATTCTTTCTGTATTGGAGTTTACTTCCACCCTAAAGGAGTAGGAGGAATAATAACCTCCTTTATTGGGGAGTTTATCTGAGGAACCATCAGTCTATGCAACTGCCTGAGAAAGTCCTAAGTGAGCTTGTCAATGGTTTAAAGGCTTTTCGGTTAAGGAATGTTTGGATCTTTTTTGTAGCAAGTTTGCAATAGGTTAAAGCTCATTTCTCTTGGTGGTTTTCTGGGAACATTCAGGAAGGAATATTCCAAATTAATTTCTCTTATGATGTCTCGATCAAACTAGAACTGATTGAAATGTATAGAGTATAGAATATCTTTATTTTTCTTACATTTTGTGTCCATAATGATTATCATTTAGTTGCGAGAGATTGTAGAATCCTACTAGTTCGAATAAATTTAACATCAAGGTCGGTTTCTTATTACACGACTGTCTAATGCAAGGGTTCTCAAAATTTATCTTAGCTACCTCCGAAAAATTAAATTTGCATACCACGATCCCATCTATGGATCCCTCCTCACAAAATCAACATGTCTGAGTAAGAAACAAACATTTGTACCAAGTAAAAACCTTTTCATGTATAATTCCATATTCCTTTGAACACTATTAACCCACGTTAATGTTCTTAATACTTAACAGATTTTTAAATTTAATTTAACTATAGATTCTCACTATAAACCTAATTTTAAATATCAAAGTTAGTATAAACACACATAAAGTAATGCTTTCATTTTATTAATTAAATACAAAATTTAAAATGAAACTAATAATATTCATGGGTTTTCAGATACATTTATGTTAAACATAGATTCTAAATAATTATCAAGGAAGAGTTTCATAAAACATATCCTGCACTTGAACAGAAAACATACAAAATAACTCACAAATATATTTCTTAAATTTGTATTTCTTATGTAGGTCTGTCTCTAAAGTTACACTCTAAAGACGCGTTTCATACTTGAGCTTTTATTTAGTGATAACATATGATTCCATTAAACAGCTGACTTTATGTTGTAGGTTATGTTGTAGAACAGCTGTTTCAACACGTAGATTATGTTACTTTATATATTGTATAT
>JBAIZL010000005.1:124455968-124830968 GCA_036971475.1 Prosapia bicincta
TTTCTACCAAGGTCATGTATGTCAAGAATATAAGTCCAAAGTTGCCTCGCATAGTATACTCTATTGCAAGTTAATACAGGAGTAGGCAAAGTTTTTATGTAGGTCAAAACAAATTGCTTTAACTGTGGTAGGATTTTCTTCAGCAAGATTTTTAGCTTCTGTCTTTGCAACTCTAGCTTTTTCTGCTGTTCTTAAGTGAAATTCTTTGAGGGCTTTGTATTTTTCAACATCATTAATGGCAATTTTAATTTGGTTTTCAAGCATGTCACACTTATTACAAGTGTCTGAATGGGGGCGCTTAAAGCTCCAGTTGAAATTTTTGTTGAAAACTGTACGGTAAAACGAGAGTTTGGCAGGTGTTTCACCGTTTTCAGCACACTTTTCAGTATACAAAGAGTACATTTTAACAATATTTAAATCACTATTGAGGTTCTTTTTGTTACGGTTCTTTTTTCTACAATAGTGGCTACTGTACATTGGGAATGACTCAATGTGGCTCCTAACTTTCACCCCAATAAAGCATTTTGTTAAGAGGCAAACAGGTGTAAGTGCACCTAACCCCCTCTGCTGCTAAACAAAATGAAGCTTTCAATTAGTAGTTCTTCTTTACACCGCTAAATATCAGCACATGTCAGGGCTGGCACTTGCATCTCTTTGCCAACAAATAAAACAACGTATCCCCTATCATTTGCACTGGTTATCTCTGAACTTTAATTTTTGTCACTTGCACCCCTTTGCATCTCAGTGCCTCTATTGATATTTACACACAAAAAAATTGAGTGGAAGAGACGAAAGCTACATAGAGTCTCGAGAATTGCAGTTCCGATATTTTGAGCTTCGGTTAAATTCGAGCCTGTTTCTGTTAGAGCCTTTTTTATCTATTTGAAAGAAAATGATGAGTCAGGCACAAGAAATATTTATATCAATAAGGTATACAAAGGATTGAGTTGCTCTTGCAAGAAATGTTTATAATAATAAGGAATGCAAAGGAAATGATTCAAGCTTTCAAGAAATATATATATATCAATAATGTATGTACAGAAAAAGAGTCTGGCTTCTGAGATATGTTTATATCAATAATGTATGCAAAGGAATGAGCCGGGCTTCAAAGATATGTTTATATCAATAATGTATGCAAATGAAAGAGCCGGGCTCCAAAGATATGTTTATATCAATAATGTATTCAAAGGAAGGAGCCAGGCTTCAAAGATATGTTTATATCAATAATGTATACAAAGGAAAGAGCAAGGCTACAAAGATATGTTTATATCAATAATGTATGCAAAGGAAAGAGCCGGGCTTCAAAGATATGTTTATATCAATAATGTATGCAAAGGAAAGAGCCAGGCTTCAAAGATAAGTTTATATCAATAAGGTATGAAAAGGAATGAGCCGAGCTTCAAAGATGTGTTTGTATAAAGTTACGTATTTAGTGCATTTTTGATTATAGTGTTTGGGTTCTTTAAAACTCCAATTTTTTCTAATGCACAGGAACATAATTCTGTGTAATCCGAGTTTTCATTTTTCTGAGGGGTGTCCCTCCCTTCTACTTCGAAGTCTCGAGACTCTACTGTACATGAACTTCTCTTTTATATTATCAACATAATATTCTATACTCAGTGGACAGTTTGAGCAATTTTATCTGTAGTGTTAAAATTGAAAAATGCAAGGACCTGTAGTTTAATATTTCCTCAAACAACAAGTGTGTTTTGTTGTTTAGAATGTGTTGTGGATAGTATTTATTGTTTTTATATATCTCATAGTTTTCTACTGTGTTACGTTTTTTGCCATTATTGATGTAATGTAGGACTTTTAGATTGGTGTCTATGTCAGCCTGTGGGTGTAGTGTGTTTTGTATGTGTGTGGCCAAATTTGATGTGGGTTGTATCTTTCTTATCTGTTTCATGTGTTCTTCGTATCTTGAGGTAAATGTTCTCCCTGTTTGTACTATGTGAAAGCTGGGACAGTAGTTGCATGTAATCTGGTATACATCTGCCCTGTTGTGTTTATCCTGGTGTGTTTTTGAACTGTATAGGTAATTTTATTTGTGTTGGATGTTGTGAATGCTACTTTGTATTTGAGTTTGCAGAACGTGGTAGCTACTTTTTGTGATGTGTTGTCGCGACATGTAAGTGTTATATATTTTTTTGTTTGTGTGTTATTGTTTTTTGTTGTGTTATGTGTGTCTTTTTTTTGCGCTTTATGTATTATCTATAAAAACCTCAAATTGTACAAAACAAAAACTGTAAGTTCTATAAACTTGAAGTCCAGCTATCCGTTTGAAAGAAACTAACCACTACAGAAAAATTTCAAATACTCACTACAAAGCGGCTTATACTAGAACTCACAGAACCATAAATCACATGCTTACATTCTTTAAGGAAAGGTGTTTGTAACACGTAAGCTTCATAAATAAATGGACAGATTGAATCTTGTAATCACAGATTTTTTCTCTTGGTTATAAAACAAATATTTTCTAGTTTACAAATTATTACCATAGTCAGTCTTCTGGCACCAGCTTTTTGACAATTGGCATATTGTTCTAAATAGCATACATTTGTTCTGTTATATGTCACCAATTTATTCTAAACATTTGATTATATTGACAAAATTTGTTTTTTGATTGGCTAGAAAATGAAGATTCGTTATTCCAATACCGGCAGCCTTAACAATTAATAGCAACTTCAATCATAGACTACGACTACACCTGTACTTCTCGAAACTATGTCATTAGGCTGAATATCAGGTATATTTTTTGTAAATTTCTTGTACTTACTCTTTTAGCACAATATTTTTTTTGTAAGAATACAACAAATTTAGTATTATCAAATACCAATTTTTTATTTTGAGATTAACTTTCATTAATGAATTTAATATATCTTAAACATTTAACGTATCCGGGTATAGTGGATATCTTTTTTTTAAACTGCTGATAAATCTTGAATAAAGTAATAAAAACATTGTGTCATAGTGTTAAATGTAATCTAACAAACATCAACTATTGATAGGAAAATAGTTATTTACTATATTAATAAAGCAAAGATGTAAATAAAGCATATATATATATATATATATATATATATATATATATATATATATATACATAGATAAATGTCAATTATTCGCCTTGCCCAAGGTACCCTAAGCAAAGTGAATAATGTACTCAATAACCTGAAAAACGAAAAATGTTGGGATAAAATGCACACAAGCACAAAATATATCCATTACATTTACAGCAATTTTACAAAAAAAACTCTTAATTTTAGAGTACAAATTACACCACAAAATTTAACAAAATATACCTCACACTCTTTAAATTTTTACCAATAATTAGAACCAAAAGAAATTATAATGTCTGTCAACTTAAACTGTCGATACATAACTCAAGGAAATAAGATCCCAATCCACAATAGTCTGAACAACCTTCATGAGGCTATTCAAGACAATGCTCACACTGTATCCAATCATCCAGAGGGGGTCCTCTTATTTTCCCTGGAAAATTTAACAAAGGTAATCTTTTTTTCTCTTTTAAAATTGCAATATTTTTCTTATTGCTGACAACTGGTATTGTGCTTTTCCTTGTAAGACTTCTTTAAATCCCATTGCTTGCTAAGAGTGCCAAAAAGAATACTGTAAGATTTTGACGACCCTGAAATGGAATTGAAACCATCTTCAATAGATTTTATGGCTAATTTTAAACTTTCTTCAGGCCATCTAGCTTGGCTTGTCCTCCTCTCATCATTGTATACCATCTGAAAAACCTATTTTGGTTTTAGTTTTAGTTTTAAATAATTTATTTGCTAGTTTTGTTGAATGATGAGTGAAGTATACATGTATAAAATATATCTGGGCAAAGTAAATAATAATCCACGTAGCCCGACCTGCACAATTTTAAAAAAAGTACTGAAATTACCCACAATCGTTAAACTTTTTAATTTGCAAGAAATGTTATATAAAGAGAAATAAATAAGCAGGCCAGCAAGCTAATAACATAAAAGTTGTTTCATCATTACATCTTAGAAAACTTTCAAAGTACATAACTTGAATATTTTTTCAGAAACAACAAATTCAAACAACACACAGCCCTTGTGCTCAAAACAACACTATGGCGCTGGGTCTTGTGGTGACGCTTCATATGTTTCCTTCATTTAGTTCACATATTAGACCCTAAGAGCGTTAGTAACTAAAGATAGGAAATTATATCAAAAAATCACTTTGCTCGACCTTCCACTACTTAGTTAATTTACTTCATATTGGAAAAAAAATTAAAATATGCACAAATTTTGACATTTTTAAAACGTTTTATAAAACTATATTTAAAAAGTACTTAACTAAATGAATACGTAATGGCTTACTTGATGAGGCGTTTCAAAACATTTGTTCCTTTTACGAAGCTAACCTTCTAAAAATGGTAGGTATCTTAGTTAGTACTTCTTAAAAATGGTTTAGTCAGTGAATTCAAGATGATTACATCAAGCAACTTTTATAAAAGTTTAAATGAATTAAATTTAATTTAAAAATCAAAGAATATATTATGGAATGAATTTATCTTGTTTATTGGCAAGATTTATTTAAATCCTTGATTGTGTGTATGGGGGAGCATTTATTTGCCCAAAGTCACAGGTCAAAGAGTTTAGGACAATTCATCTCTCAAGGGTGTTCACAATTTACCCAAATAAATGTTAGGAATAAAATATCTTCTTACTTTCTAGTAAATATAACACAATTTCGATTTGTGGCATCAAGTGTTTTTCTTAATTTCAATAAGATATGTTTATGATATCGACCATAACAAAAAAAAAATCCCTTTGATATCTTCAATGCACTGCAGACAATAAATTGATCCAAATACCAATAAACCTTTTACTATTACAAATCATAAAACATATAATTAATCAGTTGTTACATATAGTTACAATGTTTAATGTTTAATATCTTTATATTTGATAAACTTGTAAATTGGCCGAATAATTTTCCCACTTTCAAATGTAATTCATAAATTTTAAATATCCTTTTTATCAACTAAGCCAATAATATTTATTATTCATTTACATTGTATACAAAATTTAGTTTTGGAATTTGGTATTTAAATGTCTTGTAATTTGTTATTAATATTTTGTCAGTTGCAAATGAATAAGAATTATAAATAGGATTTTGTAACCGAACTTTACAAATGTTTAATGTCTTTATGTAATCCCCTTCAGTAGGAATAGATAGTGTAGTTTCTCTTCTCTGTGCCATCTTTAGACACTGTAGTCTTGGGTGGTAGCTTCGTATCTGACCCATTCAGCAAACTTCTAATAGCCTCTTCTCCAGTCTTCATTCTTGATATAGATGTTTGAATATACATGAATATTTTCTATCATGAATATAATTTCATTAGAAATACTTCAACTTAAGTTTAAATGTATTTTGTTTTAGCCCTTTGCACAATATGAACTAATCAATCACTATACTGTCAAGCTCTTGATATTATTAGCATGACGTAAGAAATTCTTTTTTATTGGTTCTTATCGGCTTCTACCATAATCCATTTGGCCTTAAGCTATATTTACAAAGTTTTTACTTAAAAATAGTACTTGAATAAAAAAAAACATTTGCTATAAAAAACTATACAGTTTAGTCTTGTCTGGTTTCTCTAAAAGAATGTACATGTTTAGCTCATAAACATGAAAGGTACTAATATCAATACTCATTTTATATAGCAAAAGGAATTAGTAAAACATATAAAAACAATAACACATACAAAAAAATAATACCTGAGAGAAAATTTTAAATTGGTAATAAAAAAAACATTTATTGAAATATTTTGGTGGTTTTGTTTAACTAGAAAAGTGCTTCATGAAAATAATGTTAGCATAATGAAGAGGACACCATCTCCAATTTTATCAAGAGTCTCAACCAATAACAACACAGAAAGCAACTCTATTAAACAATACATCTTTACTGCTAGAAAGTGACATTGTCCTAGATATAAGGTAGGTTTTTCTGTAATTATTGTACAAAATTTCTCTTTGGCATTATATTATTCCCAGTCTCATAAAACATAAATGTAGGTGTGTTTTGTGAAGAAATAAAAAAAATGTCATAATTTATATCGGAATAGCAATGATGGAACTATTTAAATAAACATATGAAAACACCATTGATATTTACAACAACCAAAATTTGGAGTTGAAGAGAAAGGAACTACAATAAAGTCTCGAAAGTTAAAATCTCGATATGTTGAGCTTCCGTTAAATTCAAGCCGGTTTATATTGAAGCCTATTTCATCTATTTGAAAAAAATTATGAGTCAGGCTTCCAAGAAATATTTATATTAATATGGTATGCAAAGGAAATTAATCTGATTTCCAAATATTTATATCAATAACATATGCAAAGGAAATGAGTCTGGCTTCCTAGATATCTTTACATAAATAACATTTGAAAAGGAAATGATTCGAGCTTCCAAGAAATGTTTATATAAATAAGATATGCAAAGGAAGAAATGATTTGAGCTTCCAAGAAATGTTTATATCAATAAGATATGCAAAGGAAATGATTCGAAATTTCAAGAAATGTTTATATCAATATAGTATGCAAAGGAAAGAGACAGGGTTCAAAGATATGTTTATATCAATAAGGTATGCAAAGGAAATGAGCCGGGCTTCAGAGATATGTTTATATCAATAACGTATGCAAAGGATTGAGCCGGGCTTCAAAGATATGTATATATAAAGTTCTATAAATGTATTTAATGAATTTTTAATTATACTGTTAGGGTTTAATTAAACTTCAAGTTTTAACTAAACACTTTTAAATGTTTTAAACTTGCCTATAGTAACACTTACTTTGTTTGTTGAGGACGGCCGTTTCGGGAGATGTGTCCCTTTGTCAAAGCAAAGTAAGTGTTACTATAGGCAAGTTTAAAACATTTAAAAGTGTTTAGTGATTATTAGTAGCTCACGCGAAGATTGAATCAACAAATGTTCAAGATTTCTTATGCACAGGAACATAATTCCGGGTAATCCGAGTTTTCAGTAATCCTATGGGTGTCCCTCCCATCTACCTCAAATTCTCGAGACTACTGTATATGAATTTTTCTTTTATATTATCAAGGTAATTTTCTGTTCTCAGTGGATAAGTTTCAACATTTTTATCTTTGGTGTTACAATTGAAAAATGGAAGGACCTGTAGCTTAATATTTCCTCAAACAAAAAATAATAAATAAATAATTGGTGGTCTAATATTTCAAATTGTTTAGAACATCCAAAATATTAAATATGTTTGAGCACTACACATATATTTCAGCATTTGACATTAGCACTTACTTTCATGGTTTTATGAGAACAATTAGTTTTGTTGTTGTTGTTTTTGTTCTCAGTATTAAATTATTGTTGTAGAAAGTTTATATACAAATTTTGAGTTCGGTTATGTTAAATAGAAAAACACTCTCTTAAAAACTTTTTTTTTTGTTTCAGGTTTGAAAGTCGCAGCTGGGTGAGTCTTACGTAGTGCCTGCATGTTCATGTTTTACAGAGGTTAGAGAGGGGTGTAATTGTTTCTTGCAGGTAGAGAAGCTTTTGCATGATGTAGTTAGTTCCTGTTTGCCCTCTCTGCCTATGTTCCCTACTAATAATAAGGTATGGTGACATGTCTTCATAATGGAATGGAAGTTTGTTGGCCTGCCGTGCGATAATAATAATTTCGGTTACGTTGTATGTTCCAATCGGTAACCCTCCAATCCACAACACTTAAATTGCGCTAAACTATCACAAAAATATTTGTCAAACTTCTGTTTCGTTATGTTTTGTATAAGTATTCATCACTTGGTCCTAAATGTTCAGCTGACATGTTCATTGTTTTTATACTAACTTGGGTGTGTTGATACTTCTACTGAGTAAGAGACAAATATTTTAAAACTTTTTAAATCGAAATAAAAATTTCAAACACTTTTTGGATTCAATATTAGAGGATTATTTAAAATTTTAAATCCTTTTTTATGCTCAAATTTATTAAAACTTTACAAACTTTATAAATAGGTTTTATAATTTTTTTTAATATTTGAGATGTTAAAATAATAGTTTATTATTGAATTATTTTTCAAAAATATAGGGAGGATTAGAATTTCATACAAATTTTAAAAAATAAATTAGTAATTTTTATTAGTTAATACATTTAGGAAAATGAATTTTCCTATAAAAGATTTAATAGTTAAATTTCTAGAAAAAACACGTTCTTACTCTCCAAAAAAGTAACTACGCAGAACTTCAAGGACCACATGGATCTTCATTATACAATGTTATACAAGGTATTTATACAATTTTTTCTTAACACATGTGTTCTTTTTCAGGAAACTTAGTATTTAGGATAAACAGCCAATTGAGTTAGGAATCGCGCTCCCTCCCCCTATTAGGGTGTTGTAGAACTTGTTATTCTTGATTATGTTGTAATATAATATATTTGTTAACTAACTTGTACTTTTTCTTTCAGCTATTTAGGCTCTTTTAGTTATTAGTCTTGTAAAAAGAAAGTAAATTAGAATTAATATATCACAAGGCAGTAATATAACATAAGTTGTTAAATTGGATTGTTCTGAATTTCGGTTGATTTTTCTGGAAAAGACATTCTTACAATGAAGAACTAGACTATCAAGAAAAGCTATGGTAAGTAAATCCACACTCACATACTCTTAATTTTGTGAAACAAAATTCATAAAGTTTGTTCCAGTAGGATCAGGCTACTTGGAAGAATCAGCTGTATATTGTGTGACTGGAAGTGGACCCATCAACTGCTCCTCTTCGAAAGGCGGAGGGTCAGGAAGTTAAAGGTTTGTGTAAGATTATTTTTTCATTACTTATCAGTTATCATAAGGCCTTTGTTATGCATCACTAGACAAACCACCGTTTCTTGAAAATTTGGAATACTGCATATTCTGGTAGATAAACATTGAAGCTATAGTACAAACATTTCTCTCAGTATTCTAGCATCTGATTGTCATGAAAAAATAAAAGAGCAAATGGCAATCCCTCAATTTAACACTGAGTGAATAAACTTTGAAGAGTGATATCTTAAAATCTACTTTTGTTGCTCGGTCTAGTGGTACATATGACAAGTCTATCAGCTTATGGTACTCTGAGCCGTTTTCGCAACATACAATCAAGACCGATCCTTCATCAGAGTGCCAAGCTGTGTGGATCCTGGTAGTGCCGTTGCTTAATATCTGCAGGCTTCAAAGATGAAAACATAGATTTTTGCGTTCATCCTTTCATTAAAACAAGACAATCGCATTCAGCTTTTGTTGAAGCACAGGAAAAAAAATTCTACAACTACATTATACAAACAGAAAGATGGCCTACCTATGGGCTCCCCCATAGCTATCATCTTAGCAGAATTATTTGTACAGCATATTGAACAAGTCCACATTATACACAACAATAAATACTCAAGTAACATAATTTACTGGTACAGATACGTCGACGATATCATAACATTATATAAAGGTAACACATGCCAAGCACACATATTTGTGTGTGTAAGGAGTGTTCGAACTAATAGAAGGAATTGAAAAATTGTTTGAAATTCTTGGGCAGCGAATTCAGTGAATTGCCCCATGTATTGATATAATTTATGTGCAGCCTTTGATTACAACTAATAAATCCATAGTTTGAACTATAAATTTATTTTTTTATTACACAATCTTCATCAGATAAGGATAAACACTTTTAGGAAAGTTTAATTGTTTGATGCAAATAAAAATATTATTTTGTCACAGGGGGTGTGAAGTTGGGCGCCTCCTCGTGGTGCACCCTGGGTATCGCTAAACGTTCAACAACCTGCCTTCTGTTTACACTTATCAAGGTAAAACCCATACTTCTATGTGTAATTATGTATTAGTGTGTTACCTTGTATCTAAAATGTTAAGTGAGTAGTTGCATTAAAAATAATAGTTTTGCGCTATAATGATCGGTCATTATACTCCGGCCACTCTAAACCGATCTGATCGGGTCAGATTAAACACTTCGAAGTGTTACACATTTTTACACAACTCCTTCAACCCTAATTTGGCGAATTTTCCCAACTAATAGTCTTGACTATTTCACCCTATATATAGAGCTAGAGATAGATTATGTATATAGTCTACCAAATATGTTGTATTTGTCTGCTTGTTGTTAATACAAAATAACTTTTAGTGACTGCCCCAGCGGCTACATAAATCCTTCGTTTGCGACCTTGAGCCAGTAGTGAGTTTCCTTCTTCAATGAAACAATTGTTTCGAAACGCGTCAGCAAAGTACGTTGATAGTTTTCCCTTACTCCAATAACTACCTATGACTTACATTTACTCTGAGGACAGTGTAATTTATGGTCACTTGTATTCTATACAAGGAATTGATTGCTTTTGTTAATTTTATCAATTCTTCTTTCTTAAGTAAGTTTAGCTTATAAAATTGTAGAACATTTGCGTTTCTAGTAAGCCCCAGAGCTACCTAAGTAGATACATCAGGTGATATCTTTACAAATAAGGAGCATTTATCAAATTTGTTTCTTCCAATAGTTGAGCTCTTCTGTGGGATCTTTATGTTGTATAGGTGAATAGGAGCCCTTTTAATTCTTTAAACATACTTATAATAAAAGCATCTGTAATTATTTCTTTCAAAAAACTTTCTCATAAGGAAGACGTAAATTACGGCTGCTAAATTTTAATTGCTTAATTCTTTGTTTGTGTGTTGCATCGCCCCCCCCCCCCACCCGCCTGATAGCGAACCCCCTGCCTCCGTTTCGTTTGCTTTTTGTTCTGTATGCTAGTGGTGTTGGTGGTTTTCAAAAAATTGATGTTAGTTGTTTTGATAAAATATGTTTTCTACCGTTTCCAAAATCCATGCCTAAATCCCAGGTGTTCAAACGTCGATGCCGCGCCTAAGCAAAAGCCACGACCCGCCGACTCCTACTTTACTGTATGTATGACCCCCTTATATGGTTAACGATTTTTTGTCGGTTCTTTTACAGTCTAATTGTCAGTAATGTAGTCAGTTGGAAAGAATACAAGATTAACATGAAGATTCAGAAACCCCAGATGCTCTTACCATGTTGCTAGATCTGCTGACACGGCAAGGGGGCGGAGCAAAATATGATCATGCTTAATTTACCTGTTTAAAAGCTCCTTTGTTTTTTAAACATAATCTGCCAGTAGACCTAGTCCCTGGGCTTTACTGTAAAAACAAACTATTTTTCAGAATAGCTCAATATATTTAAATAAATTTGTCCTCAGGAGAGAACTCTCCTGGAGAAACATTAGGCTCTGAATTTTATCTAATTTTTTAATTACTGAATTTTAATTAATTTTGGGATCTGATTTAATAATCATTATTTATTAGTTGGGAAAAACTAGAATCTTTATTTACTGTTCAACACAGGATAAATTTAAATAATAAAAATTTTTATAATAGGTTTAATTTCTGTTTCAAGCTTAAAGAAATTATCATATACTGAAATACATTACAATATTTTTTGTTACTGTTACTTTATATATTTTTTTTTTTTATATTCACAAATAATTAATTCATTTGTTCTCATATTTGATACTAATATTTACAAAATTTTCTACGGAAATTAACAAATTATATCAAATTTTGTAAACAAAATTTTTTTCATACTTTAGTTGAATTTACTCAACTGAACTCTTTGATTACATAGTTTAATATAAAAAAAATTCACAACATTAAACTTTCCAAGTGAATTGGTAAATTCTAATTCTTATTTCGACAATTATAAAATTTGTTTAAATTCTCATAAATTTTGCCTTTCTTAAAGATGACTCCTTTATGGTCGAAACCCCTCCTTGAATTTAAATTTAATTCTTGAATTTTATAGTCCATTACGTTCGGTGAATCTTATTACTCACTTAAACAATAGTTTATGACTATCCGAACTTTGAATTTAGTAAATTTGTTAAAACTTACTGAGACAGAACGTTTTCGATCGCTATGTGCCGATCTTCTGCTTGAAGATGTTGGGTCAAGCGGTGACGGTTTTAAAGGTAGGTTTTTGATAGTATCGAAGAGTATGTGTGATTTGTATTGTGTTTGTTCGTTTAACATGTTTGTACTTTGTGTTTTTATGTGTCTGTAAATTTCATATTGTTCTAGTTTCTTGAGATGTGGTCCTTTTTTGTTGATGTGTAGGATTTCTAGGTTATGGTAAATGTCTGTGTATTTGTGTCCTGTATCTTTTATGTGGTTGCAAAATGTTGAGTTGGTGTTCTGTTTGTGTTCTTCGACTCCTTGTTTAAAGCTGCGACCTGTTTGTCCAATGTAGAATTTGTTACATTCATCGCAGTTCAGTTTGTATGCGCCTGGTGCTTGTAGTTTATCCTTGTTGTTGGTGTTGTGTTGTATTTTGTATTGTAACTTGTTATTTAGTTTTTTATGCTATTTTGTATCCTATTTTTGAAAATTTGCGGGCTATTGTTTGTTGTTTTGTTTATGAATGGTAATGTGATGTATCTGTTTTCTCTGTCCGTAGTGTTAATTTTAGTGTTTTTTTTTTGTATTTTGTACCATAGTTTGTCTATTATTGGGGTGTTGTATCTATTTGTGTATGCTAAATATTTAATTGTGTCTAGTTCTTTGTTTATGTTTTCTGTGGTCATTGGGACTTCTTTAAGTCTAGTGAGCATGTATCTGAAGGCAGCGTGTTTATGTTGGATAGGGTGGTTTGAGGTGTTGTGGATAAGTGTGTCTGTCGTTATGGGTTTCCTGTAAATGTTGAGACTGTGTTTTTGTGTGTGGCTTTTTGTTATGGTTAGGTCGAGGAAGTTTAGGGATCGGTTGGTTTTAATTTCTGATGTGAAGTGGAGTTTTGGGTGTATTTTATTAGTGTAGGTGAGGAGTTTTTCGCATTGACGGGAGATGCCTCTCTATAGTGTTATTATATCATCGACGTATCTGTGCCAGTAAATAATTTTGTGTGTGTGTGTAAACAATTTTAAAACCGTCACCGCTTGAACCAACATCTCCAAGCAGAAGACACTGATAAAGATCGGCACATAGCGATCGAAAACGTTCTGTCTCAGTAAGTTTTAAGAAATTTACTAAATTCAAATTCGGTTAGTCATAAACTATTGTTTAAGTGATTAGTCAAATTTAATATTCTTTCATTACTATTTTCATGGTCAAGCCAGTGTATAGCGGGTAACATATTAATTGAGCAATAGACAAGCAAGAATTTGTCCCTTTTGCTACACTGACTTGTTTATGATATCTATTTCTTAAGCATTTTTAATATACTTATACAAATTATTTTTATTTTACCTAACATTAATTTAAAACTTTTGATTAGAGTGAGGGCATTGTTTATTTTTATTTTATTGAAAATTTTTAATTTAATAAATTTAACTACTAAATTTGACGTTATGTTTTTTAAAAAATGACTTGCCAAGAGTTTCACTGTCCAATCCTCAGTTCCTTTCGTCTTGAGTCTGGATCCCTGGGGCGCTGGAAGCAGCCAACCCTGGTAAGTCAGTGTGAGTCCTACTACATTCTTTGATGATCTTAATGTATCGGATGCTGACTCTGAAGCCCGCGTTCGTGAATTGAGTAAGACGACAGAGCCCATTCAGCAAACTTCTAATGGCCTCTTCTCTAGTCTTCATTCTTGGTATAGATGTTTGAATATACATGAATGTTTTCTATCATGAATTTTATTTCATTAGAAGTACTTCAACTTAAGTTTAAATTTATTTTGTTTTAGCAGGGTGTAAGGCCCCTTTGCACAATATGAACCAATCAATCACTATCCTGTCAAGCACTCGATATTATTAGCATGACGTAACAAAAATATAGCTGCTTGTAACTTTAAGAAATTCCAACTGTAGTTTGTCGCAATGAGTTAATTTAGATAAATGACCATAAATCTTTCTCGATCTTCATATGCTTTTGGCATTTCTCACTTCTCTCCCTCCCTTTTACATAATCAGAACTATGTATATTATGTTCAAACTTGTATTTAACGCAATATATTTTTGACGGAATAATGGAGTAATGCCTAATAGAATGTTTACAAATACACCTTATCACTGAGATCTTTAAAACATATTGCTTCTTGGAACAAATTCTTTTTTATTGGTTTTTATCATCTTCTATTATAATCCATTTGGCCTGGCGCTATATTTATAAAGTTTTATACTTAAAAATAGTACTTGAATAAAAAAACATTTTCTATAAAAAGCTATAAAGTTAAGTCTTGTCTGGTTTCTCTATAACAATGTACATGTTTAGGTCATAAACATGAAAGATACTAATATCAATACTCGTTTTATATAGCAAAAGGAATTAGTAAAACATGTAAAAACAATAACACATACAACAAAATAATAGCTGAGAAATAATATTAAATTGGTGATAAAAACAATTTATTGAAATATTTTGGTGGTTTTGTTTAACTAGAAAAGTGCTTCATGAAGATAATGTTAGCATAACGAAGAAAAAATCATCTCCAATTTTATCAAGAGCCTCAACCAATAGTAACACAGAAAGCAACTCTAATCAACAATACATCTTTACTGCTACAAAGTTACATTGTCCTAAATATAAGGTAAGTTTTTCTGTAATTATTGTACACAATTTCATTTTGGTATTTACTCTCTTTTGATATATGTTTCATAAAACATAAATCTAGGAGTGTTTAGTGAAGAAATAAAAAAGATGTCATTATTTATATCTGAATAGCACGGACAGAAAATATGTAATAATTGTATGAAAACACCATTTATGTTTACAAAAAAAATTTGGATTGAAAGAGACGAAAGCTACAACAGAGTCTCGAGAATTGGAGTCCCGATATTTTGAGCTTCCATTAAATTCGAGCCTGTTTCTATTTGAGCCTATTTTATCTATTTGAAAGAAAATCATGAGTCAGGCTTCCAAAAAATATTTATATGCAATTGCTATGCAAAGGAAATGAGTCTGAGTTTCAAGATATTTTTATATCAATAAGATGTGCAAAGGAAAATGAGTCAGGCTTCCATGATATTTTTATATCAATAAGGTTTGCAAAGGAATGAGTCTGGCTTTCAAGCTATGTTTATACCAATAAGGTATGTAAAGGATTGAGTCGAGCTTGCAAGGAATGTATATATCAATAAGGTATGCAAGCGAAATGAGTCAGGCTTCCAAGATATGTTTATACCAATAGGTATGCAAAGGAAAGAGTCGATCTTGCAAGAAATGCTCACATGAAGTTTTATAACTGTATTTGCTACATTTGTAATTATAGTGTTAGGGTTTAATTAAACTTCAAGTTTTTCTTATGCATAGGAACATAATTCCGTGTAATCCGATTTTTCAGTAATCCGAGGGATGTCCCTCCCATCTACCTCAAATTCTCGAAATTCTACTGTATATGAATTTTTCTTTTATATTATCAAGGTAATTTTCTGTTCTTAGTGGACAAGTTTGAACATTTTTAACTTTGGTGTTAAAAGTGAAAAATGCAAGGACCTGTAGCTTAATATTTCCTCAAACAAAAAATAATATAAATAATTGGTGGTCTAATATTTCAAATTGTTTAGAACATCCAAAATATGAAATATGTTTCAGCACTACACATATCTTTAAGCATTATACTATAGCACTTACTTTCATGGTTTTATGAGGACATCAATTTCGGCTGATGCATCCCATTGTGCACTCAGATCTCAAGAGATACAGAAAAGTATAAATTTTAAAAATAAAAATTACAAATTATGGTCAATAGTGTACCAGGATTTTATGAATATCCTCAGGTCCTAATTAGTTTTGTTGTTGTACTTAGTATTAAATTATTGTTGTAGAAGGTGTATATACAAATTTTGAGTTTGGTTATGTTAAATAGAAAAACACTCTCTTAAAAACTGGTTTTTTTTTGTTTCAGGTTTGAAAGTCGCAGCTGGGTGAGTCTTACGTAGTGCCCAACATGTCAGCTTAACATATCCCTCACTATACCTTACTTATTCCCTGCATGCTCATGTTTTACAGAGGTTAGAGAGGGGTGTAATTGTTTCTTGCAGGTGGAGAAGCTTTTGCATGATGTAGTTAGTTCCTGTTTGCCCTCTCTGCCTATGTCCCCTACTAACAATAAGGTATGGTGACATGTCTTCATAATGGTAAACTATCACAAAAATATTTGTCAAACTTCTGTTTCGTTATGTTTTGTATAAGTATTCATCACTTGGTCCTAAATGTTCAGCTGACATGTTAATTGTTTTTATACTAACTTGGGTATGTTGTTACTTCTACTGGGTAAGAGACAAATATTTTAAAAATTTTAAATCGAAATAAAAATTTCAAACACTTTTTGGATTCAATATTAGAGGATTATTTAAAATTTTAAATACTTTTTTTATGCTCAAATTTATTAAAACTTTACAAACTTTATAATTAGGTTTTATCAAATTTTTTAAAAAATATTTGAAATGTTAAAGTAATAGTTTATTATTGATTTGTTTTTAAAAAATATAGGGAGAATTAGAATTTTATATAAAATTAAAAAAATAAATTAGGACTTTTTATTAGTTAATACATTTAGGAAAATGAATTTTTCTATAAAAGATTTAATAATTAAATTTCTAGAAAAAACACATCCTTACTCTCCAAAAACGTAACTACGCAGAACTTCAAGGACCATCATAGATCTACATTATACAACGTTATACAAGGTATTTATACAATTTTTTCTTAACACATGTGTTCTTTTTCAGGAAACATAGTATTTAGGATAAACAGCCAATTGAGTTAGGAATCGCGCTCCCTCCCCCTATTAGGGTGTTGTAGGACTTGTTATTCTTGATTATGTTGTAATATAATATATTTGTTAACTAACTTGTGCTTTTTGTTTCAGCTATTTGGGCTCTTTTAGTTATTAGTCTTGTAAAAAGAAAGTAAATTAGAAATAATATATCACAAGGCAGTAATATAACTTTAGTTGTTAAAGTGTGTTTGTTCTGAATTTTGGTTGATTTTTCTGGAGAGGACATTCATACACCGAAGAACTAAAGACTATCAAGAAAAAGCTATGGTATGTAAATCCACACTCATATACTCTTAATTTTGTGAAAAAAAAACTCATAAAGTTTGTTCCAGTAGGATCAGGCTACTTGGAAGAATCAGCTGTATATTGTGTGACTGGAATTAATCCCATCAACCGCTTCTCTTCGAAAATCGGAAGCTCAGGAAGTTAAAGGTTTGTGAAAGAATATTTTTTCATTACTTATCAGCTATC
The DNA here is from genome assembly GCA_036971475.1 of Prosapia bicincta. Classification (NCBI taxonomy): domain Eukaryota; kingdom Metazoa; phylum Arthropoda; class Insecta; order Hemiptera; family Cercopidae; genus Prosapia; species Prosapia bicincta. The sequence continues at coordinate 124,473,208 of JBAIZL010000005.1, forward strand.
ATTAGGCCTTTGCATGACTAGACAAACCACCGTTTCCTGAAAATTGAGATAACTGCATATTCTGGTAGACAAAACCTTGAAGCTATAGTACAAACATTCCTCACAGTATTCTAGCATCTGATTGTCATGAAAAAAATAAAAGAGCAAATGGCAATCCCTTAATCTAACACTGAGTAAATAAACTTTGAAGAGTGATATCTTAAAAGCCACTTTTGTTGTTCGGTCTAGTGATACATATGATAAGTCTATTAGCTTATGGTACTCTGAGCCGTTTTCGCAACATACAATCAAGACCGATCCTTCATCAGAATGCCAAGCTGTGTGGATCCTGGTAGTGCCGTTGCTTAATATCTGCAGAGGCTTCAAAGATGAAAACATAGATTTTTGCGTTCATCCTTTCATTAAAACAAGACAATCGCATTCAGCTTTTGTTGAAGCACAGGAACGTTCAAAAAAAATTCTACAACTACATTATACAAACAAAAATATGGCCTACCTATGGGCTCCCCCATAGCCATCATCTTAGCAGAAATATTCATACACCATATTGAACAAGTCCACATTTTACACAACAATAAATACTCAAATAACATAATTTACTGGTACAGATACGTCGACGATATCATATCATTATATAAAGGTAATACATGCCAAGCACACATATTTCTAAAACACCTTAATTCCATACACCCAAAACTAACATACACCATCGAAACAGAACAACAAAACTCTCTCAACTTCCTAGACCTTACAATTAAACGAACAGACTAGCAAACACATAAATTCAACATATAGCGTAAACACACTACTACCAATACGACCATTCACAGATCCTCAAACCACCCACACTAACATAAACTAGCTGCTTACAACACCATGATATATTGCCTACTTAAAACAACGTTAGACAAAGAAGAACACTACCAGGAGTTAAACAGCGTAAGACATATAGCACAAATTAACGGATACACCCAAAAATGATTGACAAATTATACAACCGCCTAAAAAATAAACCTAATAACCCAAATACAAACACACAACACGACAATCCCATAAAATACTTATCAATACCATAAAGATCATCCAAAACCCACAATCTAACCAACACACTATGAAAATACAACTACAAAATAACTCACTCCACACCCAACACTCTCAATAAACAATTAAAACCCAACAACAAGATTGACGACATTTACAACGCCACTGAAGTTTACAAACTAACTTGCAGTTTGTGCCCCAGTTTTTACATAGGCCAGACAGGAAGGTCTTTCTACACATGTTACCAAGAACATATAAAAGCACTAACAAACAATAACTACCAATCAAACTTTGCCGATCATCTCAACTCCACAAAACGTGACTACATAGACATAGCATCTAGCCTGCAAATTCAACATAAAGAACACAGAAATAACCAACGCTACACAACCGACCAATACGAAAAATACAGACACTTCAAACTACACCCTACGCACATACTCAATACACAATTAAATAGCAACTCACACACACCTTTTGACATCAAAACTCCTAATACTCACAAAATACACCCACCCTCGAGATCGGTTATGGTTTGAGTTGACAATGGGACACATCTCCCGAAACGGTCATCCTCAACAAATATAAGCAAGTGCTACTATATGCAAATTTGTAAATATTTACCAGTGTTTAGTGAAAACTAGTAGCTCACAAGAAGATGGAATCAACAAATATATATATATATACATATAAATACCAGTTTTCCACTAGCTCGGCTATGGGGATGAGATAGCTTTTTGTACTGCCTCAACCATATCACTGCGTCAAGTAATTTGTCAAACAATCTATGACTTCTTGGTGTATCTCATGTTTACAAAATTGTAACACTTTCTAGAAAGTACATCAAGACAATGACATCATGTTTAAAAGCCATTATGCATGTCTGATCCTTTGCCCATTTTATAATTATATTTATGCTTTCAGTCAGGGCACAACAGTTGTCTAACAAACCTAAAGGGGAAGGGATAACACTGCACACAGAGGTGGTGTCATGGTGGGTTTCACAATAATGCAATATTATAAAGTTCAAAGAACATGCTGCATTTAAAAATACATTTCTTGTTTCACAAGTAAAGTAGACTGGTCTTTATTCACTTGTTTTGAAGTCGTACAAATGTATCTACAGTAAACTTTGACTGTCTGGGGGAGTGGGGACGACCCTTCTGCCCCCTGAGTCAGCCAGTGCAATCAGTTGATGATTATACTCCTATTTTCAGTATTAAATTTCAATAAGTTTGTAAAAGAACACTTTAATTACCAGGATGACTCTATTTATAGTATGTTGTCAACTTTATCTGGTGCTAGTACAAGAACCTAATAGCTTCTTCACAGGCTCTCTCTTTACACCATCTCTTCTTGTCATCCTATCCCAACTCACTCATACCGTTTTTAGTGTTTCTTCTCTCTTTTTCAATTCCAACTATTAGTTACCACTCTCATTATATGTATCTTGTTCAAATTTTCAATCGTTAATAAAATACTTTTTATTCTTCCACTCAAGTTCAAAAACACTTTTTTTAACTGTAGTGGACGGCACTTGATGTTTATACAGTTTATTCAAATAATTTTTTATTTATTAAATTTAATGAATTGTTTTAGTTTTATATGAGAGAAAAACTTTTCACAAAGAAGCAAGGTATGTAATATAATTATTTTGTCCCATTTGGATTAAAATAATGATAACATATGATTTCATAGAACAGCTGATTTCATGTTATAGTTTATGTAGTAGAACAGTTGTTTTAATGCATAGGTTATGTTACTCTATTTATATTGATTGTAATTATGTAATAAAAAGCAAATAGAATAAAAATTACTTTGTTGAACCAAGTAGGTATTCACTTTAAAACGTTTGTTTTGTCTTTTTTTGTAATTTAGGCATCACTTTTGGAATTCACTATTTTATTTATGTAACCTGTAATTCTTACAAAATTAAAATGATTTTTTTTTAATGGCATATGTGTAGACAGATTAAAAGCAATCTCTACTTAGGTCAACAACAAAAAAATTTATTTTAATTACTTTGTATTACATAATTACAATTAATATAAACATGTATATACAGTACATAGGACAGATAACAATATCAGGTGGCAAAATAGAAAGCAAAATTAATTATTGAAATAGTACTTTGAAAATCTGTATTAACATCAAATGTCATTACCTAAAAAAAAATGTATTTGAACTTAAGTGGATGAATAAAAAGTATTTTATTAGTGATAGAAAATTTTAACAAGATATATATATATATATATATATATATAATATGTTTTCTTGTTATTAATTTGAAACAACATAGGTTATTCAAATACAAAAATATTATATTGTTTGTGTGTGTGTTGCGGCGGGCAGTATTCTCTTGGAATACATACCGCAAAAAGATAAAATTTAAAACATAAAGAGTTTAAATTTCTTTTAAGTAAAACAAACCAAGCCACCGTAAGAAGGGTTAGAAATTTAAATTTAAGGCCGTTTGCAAGGGGAAGATGGTCACAATTGACCTAGAGTTACCATCGACATTTCCAGATATAAAGCAAGACGAGAAAAATCAATAATAAAGAATAATAAAATTTCATCAAAGGCACCCTTAAAGAGTTATACGGCTTGAATGAAAAAGTGGATAGAATCGATCTGAATTATTGATTTTGCGAGCCGTTAAGAAATAGTACAAAGGGTGGTGCGCGCGCCGATCAGGCGACATCGATAAAGATCCCTATTGGTTGTCAACTCGTGGGAACGGACTGCAAGGTGGGAGGTTTTCCCGGTGTGGAAGAAAGGCCAAGCGTCCTTACGCCCCAGCTAAACCAGGACTCTTGAAGGGTAAGGACGTTGTTGGGCTTAGCTCCGGTAAAACAATGAATAGTAGTTTTGTTACCGTAAATAGTTCAAAAACTATGAGTGGCTAGGGAAAGTTCGTTTCGTTGAGATGTCGTGACGCTGTGTTTCTGAAAATGGGGCCCTTTCGCATTTCAAGATCGCGTCGAAAGAGGTTTCCCCATAAAATTCCATCAATAATGTGCGAGCGTCTTAAAATGTGTGTGTTGCAGCCTTACTAGAAAGACAAGGCGATGTGAACAGTGGTAACCTAGCAAACAGTTTTAAAAAAGTGATTCTAAATTTCTAACAAAATTAAACATAATTTAACTAACTTGATAAACGTTTTAAAAAATTTTTCTATTTCTTTTCTGTGTTATAAAATGCCCAGTTAAGAACTGTGTTAAAAAAAGGGCTTAAAGCTAAAATTTTATTTGTAACTGTTAAAATTTAAAAGAGGTGCAAAAGTCATCGAAGAAAGAAGATGGGAGAGTTTCAAACAAAGGGTGAGCAAGCAGATCTACCTGAGGCGTATCAGAAGCACAAAGGGAAGGTGGTTCCAAAGATGGCGGCAACGCGTGGGAAGTCATACAAGTATACCTGCGTGGGAAAGATGCAACATCCAAGCCGGACCTCCCCCACCCCCGCTGGAGAACAAAGGGAGAGACGGAGAAGAGAGGGAGAAATGGGCAAGCCGTGCTTTGTGGTGGATTTCAGGTTAGGTCTATTTTGTCTTCCCTTTGCAAATTAGAAATTTTTAATTTGAAGAATTTTTTCTTAATGGGAAAATGTTATAAAATTTAAATAAATTTTCAAACCATTAACAGTAAACTTTGAATTTTATAAGTAAATGCTGGTGGCTTTGTTTTAAAGAGTGGGGGGTTCAAGATGGCGATGCCATAAAAGCAGAAATTATGTTGCATTTCATGAATGTAAGGGAAATAGAAATTTTAGGTTAGAAATAGTGTAAAGGGTTAAGGGTTTTAAATAAACAAATCAAATAAAGGGATTTAAATTATTTAAAGAGTTAAAATCTTATGAAGGTGTAAAGAAATTAAATAAAAGATGTGTTGTAATAAAATTAAATATAATTTGCTAATAGTAAATATTCAAGATGGCGGACAAAGGCCATTGTTTACAACAGCTGATTGGAAGGTCATGCTTTAGTTTCATGTACTCCTATAAACAGGAGTGTTATTTCATATAATTAAATTAAACTGAATTGCTATTTTATTTAGAAGGAGTCATTACGACATTTTTCCATATGAAACAAATTGACATAAATTGTTCTTATTTAAAATAAACAAGGGTTATATCAAATTGAAGCTATTTAATTTAAACTGTTGATTTTATTTAGAAAAGGGTGAAATTATATATGTGTATCAAATAAATTGAATCAAACCAAGGTTTGAGTAAAAGTAAAGGGTTATGATTTTGATATGTGTAGATTTTAAATATTTTAAAAAAGTGCAACAAAAGGGTTAAGTTAAACAAGAGATTTTAAAATTGTGAGTGGGGCTAGCAAATGATATTAAAATAAGTTTTTCTTTTTTGAATTATAAGTATATATTGTTTATTTCATGATTTATATGTATGTAAAATAATATGTCGGTGATAGGGAAACTTAGAAAGAAAAATGAAATTTTTGCAAATTGGTTTATATATAAATTATATAATAAAGGCAAATGGGTTAGTAGCCATTTAGCAAAGGTTACTCAAGATTTAGTAAATATCAATTTCCTTCAGAAATTGCATTGATAAATTTTAAATAAATTTTAATTAAATTTCAGTATGTATAATTTTCATGAAGAAAGGGTTGACCAAAAGAGTAACCAAAGGGTTACATATTTTATATTAAAAGGGTTTAACCATGTTTAAGAAAGTTGTAAGCAAACCTCAGTATTTATAATTTTCATGAAGAAAAGGTTAACCAAATGAGAACCAAAGGGTTTTTTATTTTTTATAAAAAGGGTTAAATAAATTTTAAAATTTGTAAATGTCTTTGTAAATGATCAAGGATCAGTTTAAAAGGGTTTAACTATGTTTCAATAAATATTAATAAATTTCATTATGTGGATTTTCATGCCGAAAGGGTTAATCAAAGTGTAACCAAAGGGTTAAATATTTTCTAGTAAAAGGGTTAAGTGAACTTAAATAAATTTGTAAATTTTGTAAATGAGCGAAGATATGTTTAAAAAAGGTTTTAAATATGTTTCAGTAAACGTTTGAATTAAAATATGTATTTAAATATTATAATTCCAAATAGGGAAAGGGTTTGAATTTATTCAGCTGATGATTTAACAATTTTTATAAATTATGATTTGTTGTTCAGTAAATATTTTGATAATCTTGTAGGAGATATGGCTATATGTTTTATATATACTTTTTGTTTCAGTATGGACTTGATAATTGGTTTTTATATAATCTGATATAATTTATGAAATTGTTTTTAGGTTGTTTAGTAAAATTGAGTAAAACTTTACCTGCTAAAACAAATAGAAATTGAATTTTAAAAAAAAGGTCATTTAAAATTGATAAAGATATAGGAAAAATTTTATCATTTACATGGCTATGTAGAATATGGCCATAAACAAAGTATTGTGTTTAGAAAGTTTAACTAATTGAACAAAATGTGAAAAGTAGGGATCTTTCGGAGTGTATTGGAGAGTAAGGCTTTGCTTGAATCCAAAAGGTTAAAGCAAAAATTTGTAAACTGTAACAATTAAATTTTAAGTAAAAATTTATGTAAGCAAAACCAAATATTGACAATTAAAATTGCAAGGTTGAGAACCTGGGATACTGAAATAAAATTAGGACAAGCAGTAAAGGGTTGTTAAAAAGTCACTTAAGGGAAAAGAGAATTTTTAATTTGAAGATAAGAACAAGAACTTCAGGTAGGAAAGGGTTATATTTTCGACAAGTAAGATTGACTGTTAAGTTGAGCAAAGTTTTACGCTTTGGTATACTCCGATTGAAAGCAAACTAAAATCGTAAAATCTTAATTTAAATTTTAATGTCAACTAGAATAAGCAGAGTATGGTTTCTTAACTGTGTAAGAACCAACACAAAGGATATTTTTAAATCAAATAAATGGCAGACTGTGCATTGTAAATTTAAATTTTAAATTTTATAATTAAAAAATAAATATTTTTTAACTAACTTGCAAACAAACTGAGTATTCTTTTAAACAAGTTTCTTACACTCTCCTACAGCTGATATGGTCATTTCGCCGTTTAGATGTCTTTCAAAAGAACCCATCCCCCGGGATGACTTACCCGTTAAGGGTAGAATCCGCAGCAAGTTAGGTTTTTCTTTTTTAAGTCCAGTGACTTGTTCTCTGGCAGATTTTGGCGAGCATTGCACAGCGTTCGTGGTTTTGGCTGCGAGCGGCTCGTTTCAAAATTCTTGCTCTGCAATGGGCGTTTGGTGGTCGGGCTTGCGCGTGCGTGCTGGTCAACGGTAGGGTTGACGGCGCGGCGTAAGTGGTGGCTCGGTCCGTTGCAGTGTGTGTGTGTGTGTGTGTGTGTGTATGTGTTTGCGTGCGTGTGTGCGTGAGTGCGTGCGCGTGCGTGCGTGTGTGTGTGTGCGCGCGTGTTTGTGTTTGTGCGTGTACGTGTGTTGTAACGGTCTGACATACCGTGACAAATAGGAAATAAATAATTTCCTGTTTTTAAGTAATAAAGTTGATTTTTAAATTAATCAAGTTTGGAGTTATAAGACTAATAAAGAGTGAAGAATAAAATAAAATCATAAATAGAATAATTAAGCTAAATTAAGAAGTATTAGGAAATACATTTGTAATAACTAGCTAAATTTGACCATCGGGATTGAGGCGAAAATTTTCGAAGTGCTTAAAAAGCTATCTTAAACTTCGATAAGCGAAATTAGGCAGGAATAAAACAGTACAAAAAGATTGCAAACTATGTTAAAACAAGAATATTAATTTGCAAGTATTAACGTTTTAAAAGGAACTTAAATCGAAACTTTAGACCGACAGCTGATAGAAGGACAAATGTTGAAATATAAAACAAAACTTTAAATTACCAAGTCAATATTTCAAACATTACAAAGTATTATTCAGGAAGTCTGTGTGTATTGAGCAAACATTGGCGAGCTACCTCCACTGCTTAAGTCAACAAACCGGTTAAATCAAGAAGCAACGGGGAGATAACAGGCGAACTTTAATAACTTTTACACAAATCCGCTGTCAGACCTTGCCAAATAATACAAGAAAACTTGTGTACTGACGATCAAGGTCGCAACAATAAGAACTTTGCATTAAAAGCAGAAGCAGCGGAGAATAATCAGTTTGACTTTAATAATCTGGACACAAGCCAGTTTTATAAACTGTACAATATAAAACTAGAGAATTTGAAAGCAAGGGTCGTTACGTTTTAACATGATAAGTTCAAGGAAGCAATGCATCAAATTATTTTTGTATTTTGATAGGATGTTTACAAGCCAGCTCATTGATCTTACCAGGTAGAATGGAATGTGGAATTCACGTAACAGTCAGCCGGTACGACGAGGGGTTCTATTGGAAAATAAACAAACTCAGCTAGATAAAGTGTACTTCCACAGCTGACGCAATAACAACACGTGATACTTAGGATATAAAAGGAAATATGTTTAAAATATAAAATTGTAGAATTAGTTAGGTTTTTATTTGCAAGTAGGCTTGTTACGAAGTCATTGTTTTTAAAGCCATAACTGATATAGATTAAATTGGCGTGGTAGATAAATAAAGAAAATGACAGCCATTAGTGTGGTGGACAATGTGTCAATAGACGAAATAAAATTTAGTATAGAAAACAGTGACTTATAATTTACTAATGGAATGTGTTTGAAGTGTTTCAGGTTGAAAACTTATCAAGGGACAAGAAGTTAATAATAAGGCAATTTTTGTAATAGCATAAGATAGTTTAAGTAGAATTAAGGTTATAAATTGGTAAAGAATATTTTGATAAAGTAAAAACATGTTTAACCTTTCAATCGGGGAAGTTGTAACGGTCTGAAATACCGTGTCAAATAGGAAATAAATAATTTCCTGTTTTTAAGTAATGAAGTTGATTTTTAAATTAATTAAGTTTGGAGTTATAAAAATAATAAAGAGTGAAGAATTAAATAAAATCATAAATAGAATAATCAAGCTAAATTAAGAAGTATTAGGAAATAAATTTGTAATAACTAGCTAAATTTGACCATCGGGAGTGAGGCGAAAATTTTCTAAGTGCTTAAAAAGCTATCTTAAGAACCAAACCACGTAGAACTTTCATCGACATTTTAAAAGAACCAGAATAAGCCAGAATAAACATTAGTGAAAACCAAATTTGAAAAACTTAAAAAACAAAAAAGTTACAGCAGTTTTAATAAAATAGACATTTTTCAGTGTTCCAAAAATTATAATCAAACTCTGCAAGCTAAAACGGATTCGTTGCCCGACTTGCCTGTACAAGGAATAATTCGAAAGATAGCAAGTATTGCAGGCGAGGTGAGGTACGTTAAATTCACCGCTATATATACTAGGTCTCTAAGAGACTAATCTCAAATAATTTTTTAATACGAGGTGCCGCGGAACGCTATGCTGGACCACGAGTAAGACCGCCATCAGGCCAGATGGACCAAACCTCAACGCTTCCGACGTCTAGGACTACCAAGGGATGAAGGCTCCAGACTCAGCCTCCAGGACGCGGGAATGGAAGAAAACCACCACCGACGAACCAGGGATGGCGACTTCCGATGTCCAAGGACCAGGGAATCCAGACGAGGGTCTCTAGGACCGGCAGGAACATCTTTGGCAAGTCATTTTCTCTATTAGATACCAATTACCTCAAATTTAGTCAGTTAATTTTATTAAATTCAAGCTTAAACAATGACTTCACTCTTTATAAAAATTAAATAAATTGTATGCTTAATAAAATGAATTTATGTGATCAGAATATTTCAAATGATAAATATTAAACTTAGAAAGGGTTTTTGGCCATGAGCCATTTATTTTCAAGGAAATAAGAATTTTTTGAATATTCTAAATTTAAAAATTATGTGTCATAAATATGAATTTACTAATTTATTATAGAAGATAAATTTGTATTATGCGTAATTTGGGAAATTATTTTATGTTTATGTAAATGTGATTGATATATATGGAAATTATAAGATTTTAAGATATGGAAAACAACAAGTTATTTAGTGAATTGTTTTGTCAATATAATTGTGTTTTATTTGAAAAGATAAATTACTTTTTTTATTTAAATAAATAAAATTAAATATGTTATAAAAATCAACATTATTTGCATTTCATCCTATGTCAAATAATCAATAAAAACTGTTTAGCTTTTTCCAACAAATATGAAAATGATTATTAAATCAGTAAACAAGTTTAATTAAATTTCATTAAATGATAATAAATAAAACCTAGTGTTTTTAAAGAGTTTCTCTCAGCTAACTTCATTGAGCTAGCCTAAAGATTAGTTGTTTTTTTGTATAAAAGTCCAGAGATTTATCTACTGGCAGATTGTGTTTAAAAGGACACAGGAGCCTTTTAAAATAGGCAATTTAAACACGATCATATTTTGCACGTTCCCTTGCTGTCTCTGCAGATCATCATCAGGTGGTAAGACTCTGTGAATATTTTGTGTATTATTTTAAATGTGTTTCTTTCCAGCTGACTATTGAAATGACATGTGTTACTATATCTACACCCTACATAATTGATAAACCAATTTTGGGGAGTTTATACTTATTTTAAATAGTAGTCATCGGGAATAGGCTTGTTTTGGGCCTGGCCCTACAAGCGGGAAATATACACGTAACTCGGGGATTTTAGCACGGTTTAACAAGCGGGGTGATTGGCAGATGTTGGGTGATCTGATTGGGTCAAATTAAACACTTCGAAGTGTTAAACATTTTTACACAACTTCTTCAACTCTAATTCCCCAAATAATAATCTTGACTATTTCACCCTATATATAGAGCTAGAGATAGATTATGTATATAGTCTACCAGATATGTTGTATTTGTCTGTTTGTTGTTAATACAAAATAAATTTTAACGACTGTCCCGGCGTCTACATTGGGAATACAGGTTGGTCATTTAACACGAGATACAAAGAATACATCAACAACATGAAAAATCTAAATCCAAAATTCAGTTATGTAACACATATACAAATCACCCAACACAGACACACTGATATCAGTAGTAATCAGGCCTATAGAAAAATTTGAAAATTTCAAATATCACGCAACATATCTTATATAACACCCTATTCCATTACACAGTGCACAATCCGCCTATCCTTCATTCCTCCATGCCCATAAATCCTTCGTTTTCGACCTTGAGCGATCACGGGCAGTAGTGATTTTCCTTCTTCAATGAAACAATTGTTTCGAAACGCGTCAGCAAAGTACGTTGATAGTTTTCACTTACTCCAATAACTACCTATGACTTACATTTACTCTGAGGACAGTGTAATTTATGGTCACTTGTATTCTATACAAGGAATTGATTGCTTTTGCTAAATAAATTTTATCAATTCTTCTTTCTTAAGTACGTTTAGCTTATGAAATTGTAGAACATTTGCGTTTCTAGTAAGCCCTAGAGCTACCTAAGTAGATACATCAGGTGATATCTTTACAAATAAGGAGCATTTATCAAATTCGTTTCTTCCGATAGTTGAGCTCTTCTGTGGGATCTTTATGTTGTATAGGTGAAATGGAGCCCTTTTAATTCTTTAAACATACTTATAATAAAAGCATCTGTAATTAATTCTTTCAAAAAATTTTCTCATAAGGAAGACGTTAATTACAGCTGCTAAATTTTAATTGCTTAATTCTGTGTTTGTGTGTTGTATCGCCCTCTCCCCTGCCTGATATCGATCCCCCTGCCTCCGTTTCGTTTGCTTGTTGTACTGTATGCTAGTGGTGTTGGCAGTTTTCAAAAAATTTATGTTAGTTGTTTTGGTAAAATATGTTTTCTACCGTTTCCATAATCCATGCCTAAATCCCAGGTGTTCAAACGTCGGTACCGCCCCTAAACACAAGTCACGACCCGCCGACTCCTACTTTACTGTATGTATGACCCCCTTATATGGTTAAGGATTTTTTGTCGGTTCTTTTACAGTCTAATTGTCAGTAATGTAGTCAGTTGGAAAGAATACAAGATTAACATGAAGATTCAGAAACCCCAGATGTTCTTACCATGTTCCTAGATCTGCAGACACGGCAAGGGGGCGGTGCTAAATATGATCATGCTTAATTTACCTGTTTAAAAGCTCCTTTGTTTTTTAAACATGATCTGCCAGTAGACCTAGTCCCTGGGCTTTACTGTAAAAACCAACTATTTTTCAGAATAGCTCAATATCTTTAAATAAATTTGTCCTCAGGAGAGAACTTTCCTGGAGAAACATTAGGCTCTGAATTTTATCTAATTTTTTAATTACTGAATTTTAATTAATTTTGGGAACTGATTTAATAATCATTATTTATTAGTTGGGAAAAACTAAAATCTTTATTTACTGTTCAACACAGGATAAATTTAAATAATAAAAGAAATTTTATAATAGGTTTAATTGCTGTTTCAAGCTTAAAGAAATTATCATATACTGAAACACATTTTAATATTTTTTTGTTACTGTTACTTTATTTTTTTTTTTTTAATATTCACAAATAATTATTTAATCTGTTCTTATATTTGATACACTTATTTTCAAAATTTTCTACGGAAATTAACAAATTATATTAAATTTTGTAAACAAAATTTTGTTCATACTTTAGTTGAATTTACTCAACTGAACTCTTTGATTACATAGTTTAATATAAAAAAAATTCACAATAAACTTTCCAAGTGAATTGGTAAATTCTAATTCTTATTTCGACAATTATAAAATTTGTATAAATTCTCATAAATTTTGCCTTTCTTAAAGATGACTCCTTTATGGTCGAAACCCCTCTGTGAATTTAATTTTAATATTCTTTTATTAATATTTTCATGGTCAAGCCAGTGTATAGCTGTTACCTTAATAATTGAGCAATAGACAAGCAAGAATTTGTCCCTCTTGCTACACTGACTTATTCATGATATCTTATTTCTTAAGCATTTTTAATATACAAATTATTATTATCTTAATTATTATTAATTTAAAACTTTTGATTAGAGTGAAGCCATTGTTTATTTTTATTTTATTGAAAATTTTCAATTTAATAAATTTAACTACTAAATTTGACGTTATGTTTATTTTTAAAAAAATGACTTGCCAAGAGTTTCACTGTCCAATCCTCGGTTCATTTCGTCTTGAGTCCGGATCCCTGGGGCACTGGAAGCAGTCAACTCTGGTAAGTTAGTGTGAGTCCTTCTACACTCTTAGATGATCTTAACGTACCGGAAGCTGAGTCTGGGGCCAGCGTTCGTGATTTGAGTTAGACGACAAAAACGTTGTTGTACGGATCCATCTGGCCCTTGGTGCTCTTCTAGGCGCGAACCGACATTATGGCCGACGGCATCTCGTATTCAAAATTTTGTTCAGACTCCCCCACAAGTCGTCCTCTCTTTGTTTTTATTACGGCGTTCCAACATTCCCTCCTCACGCTTGATTCTTCGCTATCTCAGTGCATTTTCCTTGTATTGGCGGGTTGCACAACGTATTCGAATAAACCTGCAAGATTCTGTTATCGTTATTTGAAACACTCAAAACTGTCTATTTCTTTAAATACGCCGTAATTTTTTTAATATTTAAGTCTTTTAGATTCAGTTTTCACTGTCGTTACTGTTAGATGTTGCTGGTCATTTTGAAATGTCAGTGATGCTTGTAGGTGGCCTAGTTCTCAAATTAGCATTCTTTTGATGTTTTTCGGCACTTAGGAATTTTCACTGCACTCCCGTTTGTCAAATTTATTTAGTTATTTATAATTCTTTTTTTTTATAGTTATACAAAAATTTATTAGTTTCTTCACTCCTTACTACGTTTGTTCATTAGAAAAATTAAATCTTTATTACATAACTTTGAGTCAATTATTCAAAATCTAGAAATTGTTAATTTCCAAATTTGGGCTGTCCTTTTGACAGTGTGTGTGTGTGTGTGTGTGTGTGTGTGTGTGTGTGCGTGCGTGCGCGGCGTGCGGCGTGCACACACACACACACACACACACACACACACTAACACACACTAACACACACACACACTCACTCACACACACACAAACACTAACACACACACACATACACACACACACACACACACACACACACACACACACACACACACAAAGACATACACTCTCACGTGCATGCACTCGCACACACACTTACTGAATATAATAAAGTTTTGGACAAATAACAGTTGTCCACCTTATTGGGATTTTCTATATTGCCCAGGTCGTCATTCAGCTATTCACTCACTAAAGGCTGTTAACATAGAATAAGAGTTGTTAATTTGCCGACACTTTATATCTGTTTCCTTTAGGCAGGAATGGCTTCGTGAAGAATAATGTCACCATGGTAACGACAGCACTACAAGATTCAGCTTCAGAAACGGCGGATTCACTAACTCCAGTCACCTATACATCTTTGACGCTATAAACTCTGCCATTAGACTAGGTATGTTACGAATACCTTTTGCTACACTTATATATAATTATATATATATATATATATATATATATATATATATATATATATATATATATATATATATATATTCGAGTACATGTGTCTTCCTTTCCTAACTACAATGACTTCCTTGTTAACGCGTTTTGGAATGACTCCATTTTCCAAACTTAATATATCCTGATCTCCCAAGTCAGTCACTCAGTCAGAAATGGAAAGGGTTTGTTGAAATTGTATAAGAAGTTCATTTTAAAATACTAATATAATTTAAATATTCAAATTTACAAAAAAAAAACAGTTGAAAAGAAACGCTAAAACAAAACATTAAATGTTCGTTTAGATAGCCAAAAAATAGGTTTTGGTACTAGTGCCATGTCTGCTGAAAGTTTGAATCTAGAAAAAAAATTAATTTCATGTAATGAGAAATTACCTAAACATTTGTTAAGATTCTATTAACTTCCCAAATTGGATTAAAAGTACATAACTTATTATTATCGATGTATTTGTATTGAGTTTTATCAAATCTGTAATTAATTAATATATTTATAAACTGATTATAACTAAATAATAATAACTTTTTTATTTTAAAATGTTCAATAAATAATGTAACATAACTTACGTGTAAAACACCTGCTCTGCAACTTAAACTATAACACAGCTGTTGCATGAAATCATATGTTATCATTTAATTCACTTTGAGGTGACTTGTAGCGTAACCGCGTATACTGTCGCGAATTTGTATGTTCATGTCCATCCAATGAGCTTTCGTAGGCATCGCTATAGAAGTTAGAATGAAAACTAACACTTGTAGATCAAAAACTCTTTAGAAAGGATGATGGGCGCCATATGAGGAACCGCCCGCCGCCCGCACGTATCTCCTAATTGCCTTCCCAGCTCCTTGTTCTGGCCACAATAACAGACCAGTTTGATCCACTTCCGAATGAGTCATGAAAGCAATCTTGGCAAACAATAACTACCTACTTTCATTTTGGGTTCGGTTTTTTATCTGTTGCGTAATCTTTGTGAAGAAATTACGTTCTGTATTTATTGTACACATTAAACCTCGTCTCTCAGACCTATTGTACTAAGTATGTACTCTTATTTTTCTATATTAAAAAAAAAATGTTGAGAAAATGTTAAAATATTTAGTATCGTGTAAATAGCAACAAGTAATATAAACAAAAAAATTATTTTCAATTCTTGCTTAGGTTAACAAAAAAATCATTTTAGTTACATTTTATCAAATAAATTCAATTAATATAAATAGAGTAACATAAACTATGCGTTAAAACAGCTGTTCTACCACATAAACTATAACATAAAATCAGCTGTTTTATGAAACAATGTCATAATACTTTTTTCAAGTCACATGTGGCGAAATAGCTAGAACCTCTATTGCATACCTTGCCCTGTTTGTGAAGTTTTTCTCCCATATAAAACTAAAATTAATTACATTAAACTTAATTAACCTTTGTATTACCATCAATTGTCATTCGCTGCTCGTTTAAAAAAATATATTTGAACCTGGGTAGATGAATAAAGAGTATTGTATTGAATATTTGTACAAGATATATATAGGGAGAGTATGAACTAATAGAAGGAATTGGAAAATATAAGAAAAATACAATTCTAAAGCTCTAATGCCATTGACAGGAATTACATAAATAAAAAGAAATAATGGCTACAAAATGATAGTAAAACGATAGTGTACACAATAATTTAGAATAAAAGGTGTTATATATTGAAAACATGTAATTTATAAAGTTACCTGCGGGCCATATCATAACGTAAGGCTTATAGAGGAAGAACCCACGAATGAAGCACTGGTTAAAAAACCAGCTTGAAACGCCAAGAATGTACAAACTCTGTAAATACGAAGCCAAAGTAAAGTGTATGTATGATCGAACTTTAAAAATACACGTATATAATAGTAATAAATGCCTTTTGTACGGTATTAGATGGTGTAGGAGAAACATATTGGAGACCATGCGATACACTAGGAAGTTAATGTAATCTAACTAATCAGTATTAAAGACGGCCTTGAAATCGTTGATTTGCGTCCGCTAAGACATTCCAAACTCCAGGAGACCAACCTTGGGAGTAGAGGAGTGAGGTGCAGTGAAGATTTTTGGGGCAAGTCAAATTTTAATATCAAAATAACCATTTATTAATTTGAATACAAAATTTCAAAATTATAAATACAGATTTCATTAAATACAAAATTATTATCAAATTGATTTTTCATTAAAATAAAAAATATATATGCAACAGACTTTTTATTGGAAAAGTATCTAAATGGAGGAGATTAAATATAAATTATTCAAATTTAAATTACTAATATAAAATTAAAGTTTATTAAAGTAAATTGAAAAATAAATGATAAACTTGCGCTTACTTCTAAAAATAAATAAATAAGCATGAAATAAAACCAGTTAATATAAATATTTCAAATTATATAAGTATGTGTTAGAAGAATAAATTATGAACTTGAATCAAAACAACAAGAACATTTGAAAACCAGCATAAGCTATTTAACTTTATTTTAAGTAAAAACGGCTTTTGTTAAGAGAAAATAAAACAAATCTTTGAGATAATATTGTCAAGAGTGAATTTTAATATTGTATTGTTTAAATTTCAATTTAATTAAAAACCAAGTTAAAACTAAAAAATGTTTAAAATTATTATTTATTAATTACTATTTATTATTTTTTATCCTGTGGTAAATCAGTAATAAAATTTCTAGAATTGTTTCAACCATTTCAAAGAATAAAAGCAAACATTTCAAATTAAGTTTAAAAAAAGAATTCTAATAAATATTTATACAATAGCAAATAATTATATTAACTTTAATATTGATAAAATAATTAATAATGAGCTTAAAATCTCATAAAATAATAAAGAGAAATAGGGTTGGTTTTATAAATGAAGTCTAGGGATTTATCTACTGGCAAATACCTCTCGATGCACCACAGATACCAGGATTTGGTAAGTCGGGTGGGATAATGTTTTGACCGTGGCTGAACTGACGCGTATCGGCTCTACAGCACCCATCATCAGTAAGTCACAGTAGAGCGTAAAATATATGCGGCTGAGGGTGTCGTGACAGGAGCTGGAGGAGAGATTATTGGCAAGCAGTGGGGTTTGGCTGCGGCACAATTGGCATCCGAGACGGGATGTGATTTAAAAAAATATAAATCGCATCCCTTTTTTAAAAATAAAAGATTAAATAATTTAATAAATGGTTAAAAAAAATATGGTTAAAATAATAACAAACAAATATCCAAAAAGGAATAAATGCTTGCTGTGAAATAGGCAGAAGGTAGACATCAAACAGATCATCTGGGCTATAAAAAGTAAAAGAATAAAAAAACGAAAAAGTGATAAAAAGAAGTTGAAATTAATTATAGCAGAATAGAATACCATTATGTCGAAAACAAATGTAGATAAATTACTAGCTTTTTTCAAAGCTGAAAAGGAAAAGATAAACAAGAAAGAGAAAATAAGAAAAAATTAGAAGAAGAAAGGAGGAGACAAGAAAGAGCAGAAGATAATGCCGCCAGAGAAGAAAAGAGAAGGATAAAAGAAAAATATGGCAGTGATATAGAAAATGCAGCAAGAGAAAAAGGACAAAAAGAAAAAAGAACGAAGGAAAGAGAAATAGATTATGCCATAAGGGAGGCAGAAAGAGAGGAGAGAAGAAAAGAATATGAAGGGGGAAAAAGGGAGACAAAAAATACTAGAAGCATTCCAGTTAGAAGTCGAAATTTATAAGAAATAAACTATTAAAAACAAATGAATTAGAAACCGTGTTAGACGAATTTGAAAATAAAGTACAGAATAAAGATAAAAAATGTAATAAGCGAGTGGTAAGGATAGAACAACATGTAGATTCAGTCCAGCAAAAATTAAAAAACGTAGTGGAAAGAATTAGAAAAATAGACAAAAAGGGAACGGTTACACAAATTAGTATGCCCAGGGTAATTGATCACTTTAACTATCCAGGGTAATTGGTCCTATCGAAAAATAGAGTTTTGGGGAAATGAAAAAGAAGACCCCATGAATTTTCTCAATGAGAATCGAGGGACTTTTTGAGGAGATTGATAGTACTATGGACGAGGCAATCAAGTTAAAGATAATTGAGAAATACCTTAACGGAGCTGCGGATGCATGGTGGAAAGCAATAAAAGTAAGAACAGAAACATACGGCCAATTTAGAGACGAATTTCTAAAGCACTTTTGGAGCTTCAGATTGCTATACCTTTTAGGCATAAGTATTACGTTATGTTTCTTAGATATGGCACATAGGAAATCAATTCGTTATTTTATTATTCAAGCATGAAAACATTTTTGTTAATGGCAGAAAATCAGGCGGAGGTTCACGTGCGAACGTGCTTAAGTGAAATAACCGTGCCTGCTACTGACACTACTGTTATAATAATTATAATTACCAATATGATTAAAATAATACATTAATACACAGTAACATGGTCAAACTGTATAGTTTAGTTAAAATACAATGTTCAAATTTTAGTACAATACACATAAATAAGATGTTTATGAATACTTTGACAATTTATACGTGTGTGTATATATTTTTTGTAAGAATAAAGACTGCCTTTGGTAATAATTAACCAAAGGAGGGAACTCCAATGTTTTTTCAAGTTTACAAATGATACTCAAAAATGCATTATTAAAAAAAAAATTATTTGATGGCAAATTTAAATAGTAGTTGAAATTCAAAAAAATTAAAACCAATATATACTAATATACACACAACTGTATAAAGTAAATATTTTATTAAAATAGAGCACTATTATACATTACAACAAAACATTAGCTATTTTAACAACATATAAATAATACTTGTCACAATCTCACCCTCAATGCGGGGACTTTGTGACGATTTGATTTTTCTATAGAAATTAATTGGAAAGGAGCACTGTAACAATGTAGCCCCACAAAACTTTACTAGAACATCATAAACAAATGAGAAATTATTAAAATTAATTTTAAAAGCTATAATTTAAATATCGAAATCTTTTTGCTGTTTATGACGAGCTGGTTGTAAATTACAAATTACACTTTTGCTATTACTTGCGACCAGACATTTGTTAACTAAAAGTTGTTAATTGTTAACTTACACTTGGAGGAAACGTTTTCGTCTTTCAATTCCGATATTGGTGATCTCTTTAAACTACTGTCTGTTTTTCGTTTACTTCCACCTCTGACGGCGGTGGAACGCTATGCGAGTTGCATAGCTTGTCGTAGCATCTAATTATCGAGCCCGTTGTTTTCTTCTCAATAATTTTATTTCTAACATATACATGTTTATTGGTGACATCAGAACAGTATATTAGACTCTAAAATATTATTTTATTTATCGGGTCTCAATTACAAAAGAGAAATACAAATGATAAATTACTGTATGACAAATCAGAAAACACAGTAAAAAAGACAGAGAAAAAAAGAAAATTTACATACAAAACTAAAGACGCTACTACTAAAATATACTACATACTAAAATAAGCACTTAATGTTTAACTCGGAATGTTTGTTTCTGTTTGTGCCATCTGTTTCTGAGATCGATAATGTAAACGGAGACAATACATATCAGTCAGTCAGTCAGAGAAGGAGGGGGTTTGGTGGCCCCCGAGGTTATGCAGCGTCTGTCACGCGACAATGGCTGCGGGTAGGAATGTGGGATCAGGGCTTTTGGGTTCGGGCTGGATCTGAGGAGAAGATTAGCGAAGGCAGGCCGTTTTATTGGGTGGGACGGATCAGGTTTTTGTGCTGGGGGACTACGTTTATTATTTAATGTGGGACTGGGACATGTGTGTAATGTAGGTGTTGTGACATATGAGTGTAGTAACGTGTATTATTTAACATAACGTAATGGAGTTAGGTGAAGATGATAGAGCGTTTAGGGTTGTTGTTATGGAGGGTCCAGAAGGATTCTGGGGCGGGGGCGGAAGATGGTAGGGGGTCCAGACATATCGCTGATGTTCCGGATATGAGGGTAGCTGGAGTTTTCGGCAGTACCGAAGATCTTTGAGGAGAGGGAATGGATGAAGTCTGACAGGGTAGGAGCTTGAAAGGAATGACAAATGTTTAGATTTGTGAGAAAGAGGGGGGAGTTGGAGATGAACCTCAGCGATCTTTCTGGAAGGCTTCGAGACGTTGCCTGGACGTTTTGGTGCAAAGAGGCCACCAAACTGGTGCGGAGTAGGTTATGAGAGGACGGATGAGCATAAAGTAGATGAGGTATTTTACTTTAAGAGGTAGAGGACTCTGGCGGGGCAGGAGGGGGATAGCTTAAAGCGGATTGCTATCCCTTTGGGTAGGACGGAGTTGACGTGACGGCAGAAGGAAAGGCGCTTGTCGAGGATGACGCCAAGGTACTTGACTGAGGGCCTCCATGCAATGAACTCCCCATCGAGAGTGATGGCTCCGGACTGAGGTACGTTTTTCCTGGTGAAGCATATCGCTTCAGATTTTCCTGCATTGACTACTGTTCTCCATTTACGGAGCCATGGCGATAGGGAGGTCAAGTTGCATTTGGATGGCCCTGCAGGCTTTAGGTACGCTCCAGGAGCTGCAAAAGAACATGGCGTCATCCGCGTACAATGACAGGGATACGCCAGGTAGGAGAGGAATATCGTTTGTGAACAGGAGGTAAAGGAGGGGACTCAGTACAGATCCCTGCAGTACGCCGGCAGAGATCGGCCTGGAGGAGAACAGGTGGCCTTCGACAGAAACCGTGAAGTTTCTGTCTGAAAGGTAGGACCTGAGGAGGAATACGATGGGAGGAGGGAAGGGGCTTGTGGCCAATTTGTAAAGGAGTCCGGGATGCCAAACACGGTCGAAGGCATTACTGACCTCGAGGAAGACCGCAGAGGTGGACTGTCTTTTGTTGAAGGCGTCCACTACCGCATTTGTGACACGCAACAACTGTTGAGTAGTGGAGTGCTCTCTCCGGAAGCCGAATTGCTCCTGTCGAGTGACGCCATCCAGAACAGGAAAGATGTGGTGGTGGAGGAGTCTTTCGAAGAGCTTTGATATGATCGGGAGAAGGGAGATAGGTCGAAAGCTGTCAGGATTGTGTCGAGGTTTATGTGGTTTTAGAATAAGGATGACCTTCGCTGTTTTCCAACAGGAGGGGAAGTGATGAAGACGGATGGAAGAGTTGAAGATGTGGTGAAGCTAAGACATGAGGAGAGGTGGGGAATGTTTTAGGGTGGTGGAGTTAATGGAGTCAAGGCCGGGTGTCTTCTTAGGTTTCAGCTTCTGGATGGCGTCGATGATGTTCCGCCTGGTGAACCGAAGATCCACAGGCTCCGGCTTTTGGTCAAAGTAACTTTGGAGATATTCGTCCACCAGGGCGGAGTGAGAGCGATCTTCGATTCCCGGATGAGGAGAGAACTGCAGTTCCAGTGAGTCAGCAAAGACCTCGGCCTTGTCGGACGGAGAGTATACCAGGCCACTCCCGCCACAGAGTGGGTGGCTTAGCCTTTTTTTCCCGCAGGAGCTGACGGGATGCGTTCCACACTGATCCATCCGAAACGTCCAAGGAGTCCAGATAGGCCTGCCAGGAGTCGGTGGAATGACATTCCAGAAGCGCCTTCACCAAGCGTATCTGCGCGTTAAATTACCTCTTGACCGTAGGACATCGCGTGAGCTGCAAGGAGTGTCTAAGGCGGCGTTTCTTTGCGATTTCAACCAGGATGTGAGCGATAAGAGATGACCTCCGGGAGGAAGATATGACGGGGGAGGAGGTTTTTGAGATGGCGGAGGATAGGACGGCCTGGACCAGGTAGGAGAGGTTGTTGAGATCGTCGGGGGAGGATATAGGTAGGAAATCCGTGGGGAGTAACCGTGAGACATCCTGATGGAAGTCTCTCCAGTTGATTCTCCTCAGTGGAGTGGGAGGAGAGCGGATGGTGGACTTTGAGATGGAGATTAGGATAGGGTTGTGGTCGGAAGAGAGGTCGTTGATGGTGGAAACGGAGACTGGAGAATGAAAGTTGTTGTTTATGGCGATGTCGAGGACGTCGGGTAAATAAGAGGGATTTTAGGGGATGTGAGGGGGTTCGCTGGGTCCTAAGATGGAGATGGAGGGATTTGAAATGGCGAACTGAAAGAGTTTTTTCCCGGAGGTGTTTGTGGTGTGACTGTTCCAGGAAGGATGCTTGGCGTTTAGGTCCCCAGCGATGAAGACCTGGTTTGGGGTAAGGATGAATCTGGTAAGTTCGGCGGAAGAGAGATGGGATTCAGGAGGCTTGTAGGTGGAGACGATGGTGGTGGTGATGTTGTTGATCGAAACCGCAACCGCTGTGTTCTCGATGGTGGAGGTTTTGACAGCTACGCGTTGATGCGATACCCGACGGTGTACGAGAACGGCAGTTCCGCCTGAAGATTGCACCCCTGGAGCAATATAAACTTCTATGAAGCTTATATTTTGTTTTGTTCCTCATTTCCCATTCGTGTAACTACAATGCTCTACAGCAAAACGTGGCAGGGTACACCTAGTATAATACAAATATATATATTTTCCAAAACGTTTGTCATTCGACAGTATTTCTAGAAGGACAATAGACTTTTAGAATTCTTGTAACTAACAAAATATCAAATGCAGAAGTAATAGATTGAGAGATATGTTAATATATCAAGTGATTTTTTATGGTTTATCATGAAAACATAAATAGTTTTTGAAATGCTAACATTATTAATAAAACTATAACATTTTGAACTAATACAAATTTTTAAATATAGTATTTTTTTCAAATTTATAAAAAATTCCAAAAATGTATTATAACCATTTTATTAATCACTTTTACTTAATTTTATGACCATCCAATCTAAAACTTATTTTGTAAATTAGTAAAAACTTACTGAGACAGAACGTTTTCAATCGTTCCGTGGCAATCTTCATCAGTGACTAAATTTTCCGCTTGGAGTTGCTGTTAGGTTAAGCGTACAGATTTAAAGGCACCGATATTGTCAAAGAATATGTGTGATTCGTATTGAGTTAGTTCGTTTAATTTGTTTGTATTTTTTGTGGTCCTTTTTTGTTGATGTGTAAGATTCTTAGGTTATGGTTAATGTCTGTGTATTTCTGTCCTGTTTCCTTTAGGTGGTTGTTGAATGCTGAATCGATGTTCTGTTTTGGTGGCTTTGTGTGTTCCTTGACTCTTTAGAAGCTGTTTGTTTAATGTAAACTTTGTTGAAGTTTGTACAGTTTAATTTGTATACCCCTAGAGTATGTAGTTTATCTTTCTTGTTGGTATTGTGTTGTAGTTTGTTGTTAGTTTTACATGCTATTTTGTTTCCCGTTATTTGAAAAATGTGGGCTATTCTATTTGATGTTCTGTTTATGTGTGGTATTGAGATGTATTTGTTTCCCCTCCCTGTAGTGGTGATTTTTTTTTTTTTTATAATGTGCCATAGTTTTTCTATTATGGTGGCTTTGTATCCATTTGTGTATGCTAAATATTTAATGGTGTCTAGTTCTTTGTTAATGTTTTCTGTGGTCATTTTAACTTCTTTGAGTCTATGGAGCATGGATCTGAAGGCAGCGTGTTTGGATTCAAAATCTGAGGTGAACTTGATTTTAGGGTGTATTTTATTAGTGTTGGAGTTTTCGCGTTGTCGGGTGATGCCTCTGAATAGTGTCATGATAATATCGACGTATCTGTGCCAGTGAATGATTTTATTTGCGTGTTTCATGTTTGCAAGTAACTTGTTGTTTTCTATGTGTTCCTTAAAATTTCTCGACTTAACCATAACAAAAAGCCACAGCTTGAACACTTACAGGAAATCGACAACCACAGACACACTTATTCACTATACCTCAAACCACCCTATCCAACACAAACACGTTGCCTTTAGATCCATGCTCCACAGACTCAAAGAAGTACCAATGACAACGAGAAAAATCGTGTAGACACCATTATTCATTAGGCATACACAATTGGATACAACACCACAATAATAGACAAACTATGACACAATATACAAAAAAAAAACTAAAACCAACACTACAGAGAAGGGAAACAAATACATCACAATACTATACATAAACAGAACATCAAATAAAAAAGCCCACAAATTTTAAAGACTGGGATACAAAATAGCATATAAAACTAATAACAAACTACAACACAACACCAACAAGAAAGATAAACAAGCACCAAGCGTATACAAATTAAACTGTAACAAATTCTACATTAGGTAAACAGCTTCCAACAGAGTCGAGTTACACACAAAATCACACAAACAGAACACTGACTCAGCATTTACCAATAACCTAAAAGAAACAAGACACAAATACACAAACAATAGCTATAAGCTAGAAATCTAATACATCAACAAAAAAGGACCACATTTTAACACACTAGAACATTATGAAATTTACAAACACACAAAATACAATCAAAATAAATAAACAAACTCAATACAAATAACATACCCTTTGACACTATTGAAAACCTGCCTTTAGGCGGGGCGTAAGCTGAGACGCAGGCGGCGCCGCACACGTAAACCACGTTTTACGGTGCAGCACACGCAACACACGAATCTTTTACCAGCACATGTTGAGACTTAGCCCACGGCACATCTACACATTTACACTACTTAACTAAGTGAATACGTATTGCATACTTGCTGACGCGTTTCAAAACAGTCGTTCCTTTTGCGAAGCTAACACTCTACTGGCGGCTTTGGCTATATACAAACAGTATGACAGGGTTGGATTTATGACAGTGAGTTAGGTGTCGGCGTTTTGTGTGATGTATCGGAAAAGACTATTGGCTTCAAAGTGTGTGTGGTCGTTTAATATATTTTCAGTTTATATATATTAATCAGAGAATTCAAGATGATTACATCTAGAAACTTTATTAATGCGAGTTTAATCATATTGCTGAAATTTCAACTCCAACAGCAATAAAAACTTAGGCAACATCTGAAGTTAGCATAGTAATTTATTTGGTAACAAACTAGCACCACATAACACAACTACAAAGTCATACAAATTGAAAAATTTTTGTGGTATGTATTGTTAAAATTGATTTTTTAAATTTAAATTTCCACATGTGCTTTATAATAGCCTATATTAATTCATATTACAGAGATATTCATTCATAAATATTACATTCAAAATGATTTTTAAAGTAAATAATTAAATACACTTCAATTTTATTGTTTGCGTATACTACAACAAAGTCATGTATTTAAGCTCATACATAAAATAGTGATATTCTATGACCATTCTAAACAAACTTTAAAAAGTATGTTTCCGCTAATATGTACCAACATACCAGTTATGAGTTATGTCCAGCGAGCACTGAAACAACTAGAGGGTACACGGGTATTCTCATATCATAGCACCGGTGAAGTCGTGGTCCACCATCTTGGCGAGGGATCTGGCTGGGAAAACAAGACTTGGTTAACGACTAAGTTTAACAGTTCGCGATGCACAGCGTTTTAAACCTTTTACCATTGTCAGAAAATAATAAAATTTTGTTTCATAGTAATATATAATACAAGGATTACGATGGTGAAAAAATTTTAGTTTTTTAAAATAGGTCTGTTATCTTGAAACAACATAAATTAAAACCTTTCTAAATAGAATTACAGTTTGACACAAAAATGTCAGTCTGTGAAGATTTTTTCATTTTTTGGGTAGGTAAACGATGTTAGTTGTTTCCAAATTGTATTTCTTATAAAAAAGTATTTCGCTACGGCCAGCGGTTTGGTTGTGGCGTTGGTGTATTATAAGTCAAACATTAGGTGCTATTGTCTGAGAGTATGACTTCCTAACGCAAACGAGTAACCATATTGTGTGCTGGGGGGGGGGGGTTATCATGTCAAGTTATTTCTCTAGTCAATTGAATCTAAATCAAGTTATCTCAATTAATCTTCTTTACAAAATGTATACAATGAAGAACAAATAACAAAAATACTTTCCCATTTTTACCCTGTCGTAAAAGTACGTTTACTTGTCTGACAACTGTCGACAAATTGACCAGTTAAATGATAATTTAAAAATTATACAAAGTCACCATTAGTACACAATAATACAAAATGAGAACACATTTACAAGTACTTATATATTTAACAGTAAATGTCAACATTTATTACTAAAAATAATAATTTCCATATTGACAGTAAAATATGACCTGCATTCAAAATGAACGTTAAGAGAACACATCTTTCCAAAGTAAATTACTTGTAACAGCTACTATACTGTATAAGTTACAATCGAGTCACAAAAATAAATAAGAATATATATGCATTAATATAATTGATTGAAAATACAATATATATATATATATATATATATATATATATATATATATATATATATATATATATATATATATATATATATATATTATACTGTCCTAAATACTTTATTGTTTTGGAGGGAGGGTGTCTTTTTTTAATGCAACTTTGAATTAAAATCTTTACAATAATAATGTACCCTCATGTTAAAATACTTTATACATACTGATTATAACGAAAATAATTAAATTATTCACTTACACTTTAAAATGTTTTAAACTTGCCTATAGTAGCTCTTGAGTGAGGGTAAATCCGTACCAGTGAAAATCGGTCCCACTAAGGAATTTGTAAAAATCCGTCCCATTCTATAGTTCGCCGTAACAATGAATATTGGCTACTTGCTACCTGCCCCATGAGTGACTGCACAACCACCGATGCGCAGTTTTTCAGTTTTTTAATTTATATTAAACGTTTATAATATAATAAATTAATAAAGCGATACCCATCACACTTTATCCAAGCTTTGGACTGGCTAAATGTCAAAAGTTGTCTTTTGTCTTTTAAGCGTGTATAAAATCAGTTTAAAGCATCGTCAATTTTTTTAAATTTTTCATTTTATTTGTGTATTTATTTTTTAATTTTTTTTATTTTGGTTTTGGTTTGGAGTTCAACAAACTACTCTAGTTTTTGGAGGTGTGAGATAGTTTTTATACAAGCCCTGATGTCACCGTCTACTTCATACTTTTCTACTGTTTTTTTTCAGTCTTTCGTCAAATTTCATGTACTTTGTTTTCCTTCGTTTGCCTTCCATGTGCAACTCCAACCTCATCAATGCACACGCTGAATTTTCACCTTCTTTTTTCGTGCAGTTGATCACATCTTTGATTTTTGGATTTGGTTTCCCAAGAACGATATTAATCTTGTTGTGCCAGCCTTCAACGGCGTTGCTAGTTCGATGGCACCTCTTGTAGCAGCTCCAAAGATCGATCGGAATTTCAGAATTTTCCAACCATCTTTCAACAAAGTAATCAAAGAATTCAGCAAGTTTGGTTACATCAGGTGCTCCAGAGTGTATCTCGAGCCAGCCGTCCACGACATCTTCAGGTCGAAGGAAAACAAGTGCAGCGCACATTCGAACTCGCATCTGTACTTCCTCATTTTCCCTGTACTCACGTACAAGTCCCAAATCTTGAATTTTCCTCCAGAGACATTTTTCATACGGAAATGGCCTCTGTGGATTATAACCGATGGAAACACATCTTGGAGTGCAGAAATCGCCGCAACTACGAAATCAACGGTGACATTTCTTGGTTTCCACTCTGGAATAATTTCAAGTATTTTCTGGAACAGACGGACGTAAGTCTCTTTTTTTTCGTTAAGAGAGCGAACACAACAGGATAAATATTTGTTTCACCCGTCGTACTTCCAAAGTCTGCGTGTATTGAATTTATCTGTGTAAACTGCTTACTACAGCTTTTAAATGTCCCATCCATAAAAAAGTCTTGTTTCGTCTTCAGAACTTCTCTTCCTGATTTTTCACAAACAATTATGATCCTATCCCCTGTGTTATTATCGCTGAGAAGAAATCAGGTACCGTCACGCATAGTTAGTTTTTCTGCCTGAAGATAAACTTCTTTACATGCTTTTGGTTCTGTATGCTTTCCTTGTGAACTGGCGCGATGGTTGTACAATGTCCTTTCAGCTGATTGTTGTCCGGCATTTCCGTAAAAAAATCATAACTTCGATTATGCAGATTACCTAACTCCTCAGTATATATTGTAGGGATCAGAGTATCTTCCTCTCGCGCTCTCTTCTTTGCTCGGGCTAGAGTCCTCTGTACTTCCAGGCGGCTATCATCCGGAGTTCCACACTGATGTTCGTTTGAAGCAAGTATGTTGGAGTCTTTGGTCTTAAATATACCTCGGCACTTCTTCGATTGTTGTTTTGAACAGCGCCAAACAACAGTGTTTACATTTCTTCTTTTTACGACATACGAATACCCTTCCAAGTGAGCACATGGCTTACCGTGGCTGGTCGTTGACACTTCCATACCGAACAAGTAATATATACACAGAAAGAGCTCACGAACTAAACACTAGTGAAGTTCGAACAGCAATAAGGGTGGTAGAGAGAAAGCTGTTAGGGGTTGACTAGGAGGAATTCCCAAAGCATTGTTCAAAGAGCATTGGCTCGGCCAGGTACTAGTAGGTATTCCCAAAATAACTCGCCTTGGCTGTTCTCAGAAATTCCGTAGTGGGACCGATTTTCAGTGGGACTGATTTTCAGTGGTACGGATTTACAGGACACCGTAGCACTTACTTTGCTTGTTGAGGACGGCCGTTTCGGGAGATGTGTCCCTTTGTCAACTAGAGTTACGGTCTGAGTTGACAAAGGGACACATCTCCCGAAACGGCCGTCCTCAACAAGCAAAGTAGGTGCTACTATAGGCAAGTTTAAAACATTTTAAAGTGTAAGTGATTACTAGTAGCTCACGCGAAGATGGAATCAACAAATTGAAATTATTCAATTTGTCTGTTGACTGAACATCAGGGAAATCGCGGGAAGTTTTCCTTATTGCTACACGTTATTGCTCCACAATATCTCTACGGAATAATTCAGTATAGTAATTTAGTCATTATTATTATATTTGTATTATTGATTTATTGTATAAAACCTATTTTTGATCAGAATTTATTGGTAGGTAAAATTAATATATACGATCCTTATATTAGGTCTATTATTAAGGCCAACTTATTATTAATATTATATTTGTGTTATTGATGTACTGTATAAAACTTATTAGTAATCAGAATTTATTGACAGTTATAATTTTTATATACGGTGTTTATATTAGGCTAATTATTTAGCTTTCATTTAGGCCAACAGTTTAGTAACTTAGTATTATATTTTTAACCGTAAATCACATCGTTTAAAAGCAAATTGACGCTAACCTCTAAGGTGACTCATCGCTTGAAGCCACCATCTGGGCGAGGGGCAGTTCTAAAAGCTGGCTTCTGGGCAGCGACCTAGCTACGATGTCCTATCTAGTTGTTTCTGTGCTCGCTGGTTATGTCTGTCAAAATATCAGTGACTATTATATAGTTTTACTAGAATATAAATAACTCTATTATCTAGGAATTTGGCAACACAGTTAATGGGTAAATCATAGATCGTATTTAGCAAAACAGTTCTGTCTGTTCGCATTGTTCACCAAATCACAGTTTAAAAATGGAGTTTTTAACATGATTGTAGTTTTAGTTATAGTGAAATTTATAATATAAAAAATTGGTTTCATGTTACCAGCTTAGTTTTCCTCTTGAAAACTGTTGAAGAACTATTGCACTATTGAACTATTGCTGTTAGTATAAGAAAATGTTGCATTTTACTTTAGAATTCAATGAAATGGTATTTTTTGGGTGACGAAGCACATTCTTT
This sequence comes from Prosapia bicincta, assembly GCA_036971475.1. NCBI lineage: Eukaryota > Metazoa > Arthropoda > Insecta > Hemiptera > Cercopidae > Prosapia > Prosapia bicincta. The sequence goes on from JBAIZL010000005.1 coordinate 124,503,379, forward strand.
TTATAGCAATATAACTTCACCGTTTTTTATTACAAAGTTGAAATCTAATTACATTACAGGCGCGTATTCAGCGACTTGCTTTGGGGGTGGGGGGCGATCGATGCATTATATATATATATATATATATATATATATATATATAAATAATGTGTGTGTGTGTGCGCGCGCGCGTGTGTGTATGTAAAAACATAGAACAGAAAAAGTTCTTTCTACGCTTGCATTAGAAATCGGTAACGTGATAAAGATTCGTATCAAATTAGACTTTTTAATAAATAATTATTCCAGTTTCGATAACACTTATGGCTAGAGAATATTATTAATTTCATAATAGGCTATTATTATCAAAATGGTTTATTAATTAATATAAGTAGTTATTCTTCCAACACGATCAATTCGCGCTTTATGTTATGGGACTAATCCTGCCGATGGATCAACGTGATCTGGAATGTATGGAGAAAATACAGACGTTACCTTTTACAATGTTTCTTGGAAGCGACTGAAGGGGAAGAGAGCATTGTAAAGTTTCTAAAAACAATTACTGCTAAAGGAACTGTGTACTGGATCTCGGAGAGAAAGAAAAGAAGAGACATCAAGTAAATCGTGGAAACTGAGACATAATGAAACTGTAGGGTTTGTTATTGACCCACAAGAAGAAACAGACCTCTTCTTATCAAATAATTTGAAGGTTGTGAAAATTCCGATGTGGACAGTTTGAGAAAACAGACGTTATGACTGGAGACAAACTACTGAAGGCAGTGACCACGAAAATGAAGATGAATATTCTACCAAAGCAGTACAAAAGGGTGAAGGAACACCGGCTTGGAAACTGCACTAAGCTCTATGAAACAACAGAGACACCAAAATAACAGATGTGCTTCTGCTAAGACACCGTAGCACGAAGACGATCCGATAAGCAAGCGCAGAAGACACGTGAGAACATTTTTCAAAAAAATGTAGCAACCGTGGTGAACAATGTATTTCAAAGCCACATGAGTTTAGGTAAGTATTGTAATCAATAAAGTTCAATAAACGTATTTTGTGCATTCCTTATTATAGTATTAGGGTTCATTAGAACGCCTGTTTTTTCTAATGTACAGGAACGTATATCCTTGTAATCCGAGGGGGTCTCGGTTCCATCTATCTCGAATTATCGAGAGTCTACTTTAATATATACTTTCGACTACTTATATACTTTTTGTTCTAACTTCTTTTTATTTTGTATTAGGGCCTATTTAATAACAGACTATATCCATTATATATATATATATATATATATATTTGTCATATTAGATTTATTTATAATTAATTTTTATATTGAAACTAATTTTTATATTAGCATACTAGCAACGGTTTGTTGGCCTACAGAGCTTGGTTCGAACCTGTACATTCTAATCAAATTTTGATTGCTTGTCTAGATTCGAGGCTAATTGTAAACGACGGTTTTTATATAAAATATCATTTTTAAATTATTTGAGCTTGACTTGATAAAAATCAATAATAGCTTGCTAACGATTGAAATAACCTATTTACTTTTTTCAAAAAGTAACAGGGCTCGAAACCCTGTTTAAGTGTGTGCGCAAAAACATATGATTAGGTCCACTATTCACACACACGCGCACACAAATAACTACACAATACCTACAAATATTCTTTCGTAATCAGAGCTTATGTTATATATAACTACACTAGAATATATTTACCAATTATCTATTTAGGAAAATTGGTAATAAACGTAAAGTCGAAACTATAAAAGGTAGAGGGGGAAATTTTCAGGGTAGAATTTGTTCATAGCATAGATGCACATTAAGAAAGGATTTTGCAAAGACAGGATGTTGATTTTAAAGGCTAAAAATTGCAAAACTGCATGATTGCTTGAACCATCTGTATACAATTGCATATATTGTCGGTTAAATAATACGCTATTGTAACGGTGTATTAACGTTTTATAATCCTTATTATGGTTAGTTGTTTTTAAATTTGTTAAATTAACCGATTAAGTGACATTTATAAACGAGGGCGAAACTGCCAAGTGGTGCTAGCGTATTAATATTTGTTTTAACGAAACTAATCCTAAAGTGATACTTTAACAGCTTTGTTCTAAGATATGATAACATAGTTCTATTTTTGTTAATGGATTTTTACAAGTTTTATACTATGAAGTTATTTTTGTCTATTTTGAAGACTTTAAAATTTTGGGTCGTCAACTAGTCTTATTTCTTCAAGTACCGGATGTCTTTTTATTTAACCATGTATAATTGATTTTATCAGTATCGATTATTTATAGAGATAATTAACAAAGTTTTAGAAGTGTTTCATTGATACAAAGGAAATTGGCCAAAACATAGCCATGTGTAATTATTAACTTCAAGGCTCTGCCAATTTAAAATGACTTAATCATTCTATTATTCTGATATAATAGATCAATTCGAAGCAATTTTCACGGATGATGTTTATAGAACCATTAAACTCTGTTTCAATAACATTACAATAAAATTCTGATACCTAAAAAGAACAATAGGTAATAAAATTCTTTTAAACAATGACCGAATTCTTAATTGGAGCGTTTAGTTTTAAAAATACAATAGGCCCAGCACAAGGCTACTGTAGTTATCACCAATTGGAGGATTTTTCTATTTATCGGAGTTTCGAAACTTCATAAGCATTCTGTTAAACTAATTTTCTGCGTTCCATTTTGCAGATTTACTCTGAAGCAAATATAAACAGTTTATATTTCCATATTTACACATTTCCTTGGCATGAACGGCAATAATTTGTGTATGCGTAAATGTGGTCTATCCTAAACTTATACTGGAACATGGCTGTCAGTTCTGTATTATACCCGGACATCAACTCTACTTCAGGCTCGCTATTTGATCACGCCAAGTCAGAACTTCCCCTATATCCTTAGTCCTATATAATTCCACCCCCTGATCATCTTCCTCGTCTAATAAGGGGTTGTAAAGGAAGGACACCTCTTTAAGCCTACTACAGGCTCGTTATCTTGCATATGAAATGTCAGAACTTCCCATATATAGTCCTATATAATCCAATTCACCCTAATTTATTACTCGTATACTAAGGGGTTGTAAAGGGTGGACACCTCTTTAGGTCCACTTCAGGCTTGCCATCTTTCTTACACAATATCAGAAAATTCCCTAAATGCTTTGTTCCATAAAATCACATTTAAACTAACATATTCGTCTTTAAGGGGTTGCAAAGTATGGACACCTCTTTAGATCCACTTCAGGCTCGCCTTCTTTCCCAAAAGAAAACGCCTTCTTGGTGCCAGAACGTCCATTATGTGGTGACAGCTTTTGTACTAAATGCTCTTTGGTCACGATATGCTGTCAACTTGTTGCTCAGTATCTCAGTTGCCAGAAGTATCTGTTGTGTTGTTTATGCCTTGCCCAGGAGTGCTATAGTATTTAAATAGTGATTACCTTTATTTGTATTTTTGTGTTTCTGTTTCTTTCATTAGTATTCTATTTTACTGCTATAGTATATCAGAAAAACAAAATATTACTGGTTTTTGTCACGATTTGTGTACCCAATAACTTCAAGACGATAAATGTTTACCAATATTTTTAAAATCTGCACTTGAAAAATAAAATTGAATTTGTTTAAAAACTAATTTTTATTTCATTGCAATGTAATGTTATTTTATGTTTTACAGTTATACATAAAAATAAGTAAATAAATGAACAATTAGGCTTAGCTGAGTGTTATTGTTAATTTCCAGCTGAAATCGGTTCTGGCCATTCAGTTGGTTTTTCTTGATGTTCTGAAATACATGACATAAAAGGTATACGTAACTGTTAATGCTCATACAACAATAGATAAAACATTGGTAGGAGTAAAGTCCTAAATTTTGCACAGTAATGCATTGACTTAGTTTAGCATGAATGACGTTATAAGGGTAGCATTAAATTGTCTATTTTTGTATCTTTTGTTAAACTTCTTTCTTAAAATATACACAAGGACCTCATCCTTATCTGACGACAACATAACTGACAACTAAACTAGGAACTTTAGACAAAGTACCCATTCCACTGTGGGAAAGTATCCCTTGTTCTGTGACAATGTACCCCTTGCACTGTGACAAAGCATCCCTCGCCCTACTACAAAGTTTCCCTTGCACTTTAACAATCTCCACATGCACTGTAACATAGTATCTCTTGTCATGTGTCAAAGTACCCCTTGCACTTTGAGAAAGTAACCCCTTGCACTGCGACAAGTTACTACATATCCTGTGACAAAGTACCCCTTGCAATGTGACAAACTAATCTACCTCTTATCCGTTGACAAAGTACCTCTTGCACTGTGACAAAGCACTCATTGCAGTGGAACAAAGTAACCCCTTGTCTGTGACATAGTACCCTTTGAACCACGACAAAGTACCCCTTGCACTGTGAGAAAATAACCCCTTGCACTGCGACATAGTTTCATTTGCACTGTAACAATGTCCAATTCACTGTGGCAATGTGTCACCTTGAACAGTGACAAAGTATCCCTTGCCACGTGGTAAAGTAACCCTTGCACTATTTAAAAGTAACCTCTTGTACTGCGACAAATTACCCTTTGTCCTGTGGCAAAAACCAATTGCCCTGCTACAAAGTTTCCCTTGCCCTTTAACAATCTCCCTATGCACTGTGACAAAGTATCTCTGTCATGTGTCAAAGTACCCCTTGCACTGTGAAAACGTATTCCCTTACACTTGCGACAAGTTACTCCATGTCCTATGACATAGTACCCCTTGCAACGTGTCAAAGTAATCTACCTCTTATCCGTTGACAACGAACCTCTTGCACTGTGACAAAGCTCTAATTGCAGTGGCACAAAGTGGCCGCTTGCACTGTGACATAGTACCCCTTGCAGCAATACAAAGTAACACCTTGCACTGCGAAAAAGTACCCCTTGCACTGTGACAAAATACGAGTACGCGTTGCACTATGACAAAGTACCTATTGTTCTGTATCAAAATACCTATTGCATCAAGACAAAGTACCCCATGCACTGCGACAAAGTAGCCCCTTGCACTGCATTAAAGTACCCCTTGCACTGCGACCAGGTATCACTTCAATTGTGACAAAGAAACCCAGTGTACTGCGACAAAGTAGATCTTGTACTGCGACAAAGTAACCGGTAGCACTGCGACAAAGTACCCCTTGCACTGTGACACAGTAACCCCTTGCACTGCGACAAAGTACACTTTGCACTGTGACAAATTACCCCTTGCACTGTGACAAAGTAACGCTTGGACAGCGACAAAGTAACCCTTGTCCTGTGACAAATTATCCCCTGCACTGCAACAAAGTACCCCTTGCACTGCAACAAAGTAAGCCTTTGCACTGCGACAATGTACCCCTTGAACTCTAACAAAGTAACTCTTTGCACTTCGTTAAAGTACCCCTTTCAATGTGTCAAATTACTTAATGCACTGCAATGGAGTAATTCTTTGCACTGTAACAAATTACCCCTTGCACTACGACAAAGTACCCTTTACTGTGACAAAGTAACCATTTGGATTGTGACAATTTCTTTCTTGCACTGCAACAAAGAAATTCTTTGCACTGCAACGTAGTACCTCTCAAACTGTAACAAAGTACCCCTTTCTCTGCGACGAAGTACCCTTTCAACTGCAACAATGTTTCTCTTACACTGTAACAACGTACCCCTTACATTGCAACAAAGTAATTCTTTGCACTGAGACAATATCCCCCTTGCTCTGAAACAAAGTACCCCTTGCACTAAGACAAAGTACCCGTTGCACTATGACAAAGTGCTCCTTTAACGTTGACAAAGTACCTCTTGCTCTACGACAACGTACACCTTGTTCTGTGTCAAAGTATACTTTGTACTGCGACGAAATACTCCTTGCTCTGCAACAATGTTCCTCTTACACTATAACAACGTGCCCCTTGCACTGCAACAAAGTAATTCTTTACACTGAAAAAATATACCCCTTGCACTGAAACAAAATACCATTTGCACTAAGACAAAGTACCCGTTGCACTGTAACAAAGTACTCCTTTAACGTTGACAAAGTACCTCTTGCTCTACGACAAAGTAACCCTTGTTCTGTGTCAAAGTACTCTTTGTACTGGAACAAAGTACTCCTTGCTCTGCAACTAAGTACCCTTTGTACAGTGACAAATTAACCTCCTGCATTATGTCAAAGAAACCATGGCCCTGCGATTTAGTACCCTTTGCACTGCCACAACATAATTCTTTTTACTGCGACTATGGACCCATGGACCCATTGCACTGCGACAAAGTACCCCTTGCACTGTGACAAAGCTACCCTTTGCACTGCGAAAAAGTACCTCTTTCACTGTAACAAAATATCTTTTGATCTGCAACAAAGTACTCCTTACACTGCGGTAAAGTACCCCTTGCACTTTCACAAAGTACCTCTTTCACTGTGACAAACTAACCACTTACATTGCGACAAAAAACCTTTTGTACTGCGATAAAGCACGCTTTGCATTGCGACAAAGTACCTCTTTCAATGTGACAAACAAACCCCTTGCACTGCGAAAAAAAACTTCTTGCACTGCCATTAAGTACCCCTTGCACTGCGATAAAATACCCCTTGCACTGCGACAAAGTACTTCTTTCACTGTGACTACTAACCCCTTGCACAGCGAAAAATTACCCCTTGCACTACGATGAAGTACTCCTTGCACTGCGATATAGTAAAGCTCTCACTACAACAACGTAGTAATTGCACTGTGACAAAGTAACCACTTGCACTGCGACAAAGTATCCCTTACTCGTTACACTGCGAAAAATACCCCTTGTCCTGTGACTAAGTACCCCTTGCAATGTGACAATGTAACCCCTTACACTGTGACAAAGTACTCCCTGCATTGCGACAAAGTATCACTTGCACTGCGACAAAATAGCCTTTGCAGAAATACCCCTTGTCCTGTGACTAAGTACCCCTTTCAATGTGACAAAGCACCCATTGCAATTAAACAAAGTAGCCCCTGGAACAGTGGCAAAGTACCCCCTGCTGTTTACTCCTTACATTTCGACAAAAACCCCTTGTATTGCGATAAAGCATACCTTGCACTGCGACAAAGTACCTCTTTCAATGTGACAAAATAACACTTTGCACTGTGACGAAGTAACGCCTTACAATGCGACGAATTATCCCTTGCACTGCGACAAATTACATCTTGCACTGCGAGATATACCTCTTGTATTAAGAATAAGTACCCCTTGCACTGCGACAAAGTAACCCCTTCCACTGCGACAAAGTACCACTTGCTCTGCGACAAAAAAACCCTTGTATACGAGATAAAGGACCCCTTGGTATTTTTTCGCACCTCAAGGAGTTACTTTGTTACAGTGCAAGGAATACTTTGTCGCAGTGCAATGGGTTACTTTGTTACAGTGCAAGGCATACTTTGTCGCAGTGCAAGGAGTTACTTTGTAACAGTGCAAGGAATACTTTGTCGCAGTGCAAGGGGTTACTTTGTTACAGTGCAAGGCATACTTTGTGGCAGTGCAAGAAGTTACTTTGTTACAGTGCAAGGCATACTTTGTGGCAGTGCAAGGAGTTACTTTGTTACAGTGCAAGGCATACTTTGTCGCAGTGCAAGGGGTGACTTAGTCACAGTGCAAGAGGAACTTTGTCGCAGTGCACGGGGTTACTTAGTCACAGTGCAAGAAGTTACTTAGTCACAGTGCAAGATGTTACTTTGTGGCAGTGCAAGGGGTTATTTTTTCGCAGTGCAATTGGTTACTTTGTCACAGTGTGAGGGTTACTTTGTCACAGTGCAAGTGGTACTTTGTCGCAGTTCAAGGGTTTTTTTGTCACAGTCCAAGAAGTACTTTATTACACGATAGGGAGTACTTTGTCGTAGTACAAGGTGTACTTTGTCGCAGTGCAATGAGTTACTTTCTCACAATGCCAGAGGGACTTTGTCGCAGTGCAAGGTGAACTTTGTCGCAGTGAAGGGTTTACTTTTTTCGCAGTGCAAGGGTTTCGTTGTCGCAGTGCAAGTTTTTACTTATTCACTGTGCAAGATGTTCATTTTCGCAGTATAAGGGGTTACGTTGTCGCAGTGCAAGGAGTACTTTGTCGCAGTGCACGATTTACTTTGTCGCAGTGCAAGGGTTTCGTTGTCGCAGTGCAAGGGGTACTTTGTCGCAGTGTAAGTTTTTACTTATTTACAGTACAAGGGGTTCATTGACGCAGTATAAGGTGTTACGTTGTCGCAGTACAAGTGATTACACAGTGACAGTGCACGGGGTACTTTGTCGCCGTATAAGAAGTTTACTATTTTGTGACATTGCATGGGGTATTTTGTCACAGGATCATGGTTTATTTGTCATAGTGCAAGGGGTAATTTGTCACATTTATGTTATAAATGAATTTCTTTAGTGGGTTTGGAAAATAACTTGTCAAGTAGTAGTTATCAATTAATTACATTTTAACATCCTAATTAAAGCTAGTACAGCCACCTGTAAAGACTTTTAGAAAGTGTTATTTATAAGTCATACGGAGGACCGCAATAAATTGTCCCCCACAGCCTCAACAATAGTCACCAGCGATCATCTTTCTTCCGAAATGTGTGCAACGATATGTTTAAACTCTTTACAAGTAATAGTAGGGTTCGGTCTTTGTACCGATACCAGTCCAGTTTCATCCATGTTGAAGGTGTCAGTAGGCCCAAACTTGTGGCATTGCATCAACCTCAAAGGATATCGTCACATTTGCTTTGTTACAGTTTAAAAGCTTGTAACTTTTGGTTTGACTGAGTGACGTTTAAGGAATCTAGTAAACCTATCTGGCCCTGTCATATGAGTGTCACACTCCCTCGATGGTAGTTTTTACCTTATTTTCCCTTGCAGCTATAAAATAAATGTCGTACTTCTACTAGGAATAAACCAGCATAAATATCAGACGCTGGTTTTTGGTATACTTTTAGCATATCTTCCTCACTGTCATTGTGGCCCCTACTGACTTGCGCATGACCGAAACTAATACTGTAGCTTTCTGTTTTAATTTGGGACGATATAAGCTTATTAAAAAATCTTTCGAGAGCTTTTTAGTGTACATTAATTTTTGTAGCTGATTCTCGTAATTTCATACAGTTTCATCTGTTTTGAGTGATCATTCGGCCCTCATCACATCCTGAACGTTTACCGTAACTTCGTCTGTCTTCCCTTAATATATTGCCGTCTAAAAATAAACGCAAAGAGATAGTTTGCAATTCAACCTTTTAATCATTGTGACACACCACCAAATCCACTAAGATACCCTACCGAATCTATGACAAAGTGCCCGTTAAGGTTATATATATATATATATATATATATATATATATATATATATATATAACGAAATTAATTTAGCTATGTACAGCTAATAAACTACACTATGCGATAAGACAGTATACACGTACTTTTATGGTTGAACCGAGAAAAAACAGAACAAAACGGTGAAAATTTCACACAAAACGAGACTCATACTGGTTACATGTGTTCATGGCAACTTACAGATTCTCAAGTAGGTAGGTAAATTTACCTTCTCAAACTAGACCTCTCACAATCGAACTTTTGATAAAGTATCTCGCTTTCACGTATACGTTCTTTTCTATGTTCACTGTCGTTCTTTTGAAGTGAACACCTCTATAGTGACGGGCACGAATATTTAATGAATGGACATAAACACACATTTTCACTTCAGTTTATTTTCCTTCGGATTAATAACGTCAGTATAAATTCTATGATGTTATGCGGAGTCACCTCAAAGAGATTTAAATGATATTATATTATTTCATGTAACAGCTGATTTTATTTTATAGGTTATGTAGAACGGTATTTTTATTGCGTAGGTTATGTTATATTATGGATTGAACATTATTGAGGAAAATGATTATTATTAAATAGTTTAGATCAGTTAACAAAGATATTATTTTTAAAAAGTTTAAAACATTTCATTAAACATATTTAAATATACCGATAATAATAAGTTTTACGAGATGTGTAAACACTCTACTCTAGAACCTCGATATTTCGGAATTCATTATTCCAGATCTCCGTATAATCCGGACCGTTTTTTTGTGGTATTTTGTTATTTAAAAAAAATTGTTTTCTACGTTAAAATTGTAATTATTGACGCTAAAGTATTACTTCTGGACATAATAATGTACGTTTTATGGACATACCGTGAAAGTACTTGTATTTTCTATCGTAATCTTGGCTAGCCACTATTCACAACATAGTGTCTAAGTGCGATGCAGTGCAGTATAGAGATTGGTCCGTTGACGCGATGGCCACCTGTCTATGTACATACGGTGACAGTAAAATTAAACCAAATATTTTGAGACACGCAGAAGCAGTATCCCACTTAGATGACCGAATGGTTTATTTTGAACGTCAAGAGGAAACAACCTCTACCGAGCTTCTAATGTTGATGTGGATGCGTGCAAGCGCTACACAAAACTAACACAGTGGAACATCAAGTAATTCTTTTCGATTCCAAAAGTAGATTCCAAACACCTCGATACCAGTGCTTCCTGCGTTTTACACATTGGGAAGTAAAATATCCGTAACCGCTTTAACATAACGTCGAGTGTACATATTATGCGGTAAAATATCCGTCGCATCTCTAGGGCCTCTCGTCCTGTAGATGCTTAAAAGATTCGACAAGTTGCTGCACGGTCACATGTTTTTGTACGCGACAAAGCACGACAGATCTAAATGTGAAAAATTGTGCGACGCAGGGGTTTGCTGCACAGCAACGCGCTACAAGGCGTCTTTTCCTACTCATATTGGATCTGTCGTGCTTAGAGCATCAAGAAAAGCGAGAAATTTACTTGTCTAGGAAAGGATACCCCTGTGGAATCAACGAGATGCTTAACACCACATGAGCCACACCACAAATAATTGATAGTTGTATATTATAATTATTATTTTAAATTATGAATATAAAATAAATTATGGATTCAAATTGCTGCCGAATTGCAATATTCAGTTATGTAGTAGTATGTATTAGGAATACAATTTAATTTTCCAATTTAATATTCTAAATATTGTATTTAAAATGATTTTTTTCCAACTCTCCAATAGTATGAAAATCTTAAAGCCTACTAAGCCAAATATGTTGAGCAACTTGATTTGCTTTCTGATCAAAGTTTATTTATTTATTATATTAAACATATCATGTAAATATTCGTTTCATGGTAGCGCTGCTTTTACATTCAATTCCCATAGTTTCGATTCTTCAATATTGTTCCCAGATTTTACTTTCTTTAACCATTTAACTTACCCATTTATTTCACATTTCCTTCCCAAAAAACTCATATTTTTATAATGTGAATTTCTTATTCTCTTTATATCCTGTTAAAATTGTCTTCATTGAAAAACTGTTTTTTTCATATCATAAGGGGTGAAATATCTCTCATAAATACCCCTATTTATTAACAAGACTTAATTCGGAATTTGACAAACGTATCTTATTAATTGATATAAAACATGCAACATTTATTTAACTACCAACTTGTATATTATATGGTAGCCTATAAATAGGTTAGAACTTTGAAATGATTGAACAACGAAATATTGTAAGATACGTTCGCAAATATTGCTGCTTTTGAATGTAGTTTGACAGTAACATGGTGAATGTTTCACAATCACACTCGTAAAACATTTAATTAATTCACACACAAAAATACGCAATAGTGTAAGTGTTACATCACAGTCAGAGCAGACAAATCTAGATTGTCATGTTTATTTTGTAAACAATTATCAGCTAATAAGTAGTCTGGGACGGAACATAGAGTTGTTGACTTAATGGTGAGATAAACACAACTAGCTTTGTCGTACGTCAAAATATCAAGTAAAGGACGAATAAAGTCGTAAGCCAAGGCGTACGCCAATCGTACTTTAACGCTGTCGCTCTCATTACGCATCTAAAGCCTAACAAATTGTCGCGTTTACACATTATGCGGTAAAATATCCGTCACCGCTCTCACATATTCTCGCGTTAGTGCGTAATCTCGGTTGTAACCCCATCACTATGTCAACTTATTGGGTTAGTAATTGTGGTATTTGGAGTCGAGAATCGGGAATCGATTTCCTGGTATCGGTATCGGAATCGATTTTTGGGATCGACCCATCACTAATGTATATATATATATATATATATATATATATATATATATATATATATATATACATACATATATATATATATATATACATATATATATATACATATATATATATGTATATATATATATATACATATATATATATATATACATATATATACATATATATATATATATATATATATATATATATATATATATATATTTATATATATATATATATATATATATATATATATATATATTTATATATATTTATATATATATATATATATATATATATATATATATATATATATATATTAAAACGAAATTCATCAAGTTAAGAGAAAACTATTTGTAAAATATTTGAACTTGTGAGATCGCAGCACACTGTCGCTACGTAGCAAAGAGTAGTCTATTGTTAATCTTTCGGCCAAAAACTGTTACTGCACACACCTGCAAACCATAAATATTATTATATGTCAAAAGGTTTCATTGTAGTTAAACCAAGACGTGACTAGATCACTGGAGAAGCACTTTACTTGGACATTGAGGGACCATGCAGATTTACGGCGACGAATCTCTAAATATGCAGAAAACGCACAACCAGCGAAACACCTGCACCTTGGAAAAGTTTGAGAAATTCCCACCCAAGCAAAGGGAAAGTGAATGGATATGTCATTCTGATAGACTGGAACAGATTTTAACACCATAGGGAAGCCAATCTAATTTTAAGAGTGGATAAATCCGTATGGAAAGGATCCAGAAGGAAACACGGAGGTCAGTCAATTTTTCAGTACTCGAAAAGGTAAAGTTCTAGGACTCGAGAAAATAAGTTAGGTTTAGTAAGAAACGTTAAATGCAAATAAAGTAAAGTCGCAATGTAAGGAATTAAGTGAGATTAATGGAGTAGATAATTAAATAGAAAGTGATGTTAAACGAGGGAGATAAAAGGGTAAAAAGTGAGATTAAATAAGCGAGATACTGAATAGTAATTGGAATTATTAAGGGAGTGACTTGATATAATCAGTAACGGCATTGAAGCATTTCGACTGAATAGAGAAAGTGAAATCGAAGAGATCTGGGAATAAGTGCATTTGAGTCAAAAGAAGTGAAACAGGGAACTACGCAAGCCATAAGAGTCACCATCTATAAAGTATAAATTTATCTTAAATATAAAGTCAACTCCTTACAGTCAAAATATTCAAAACTTCTCATAAACATTAAACATTTATAATTCATTCGAATATAAAATATGAAACCAGGTACAGTCCCCTATACACGCCTTGAAATAGTTAAGGACCGTTTATTTAGAATTGTTAATTTCATAATAAATATAAGTGTCTTGATGCCTACCGGCAATATTAGAGTTAGAGAAAGATAATTATATGTAACTACCTATTAATGCTAACGTTTGAAGTCAGAAATAAAATTAATCAGTTATTGTAAAAGAAAGTAGGTGCGTTATTAAGACTCTTTTCCTAAGAGTCAAATATCGTGAAGGAAAGCTAGAGAAGGTATGTTATAATATATATATATATATATATATATATATATATATATATATATATATATATATATATATATATATATATATATAAGGAGAGTGTGAACTAATGAATTTGTAAAAAAATCTTTGTTATTACAGAGTTTCTACTCTTCTATTCAACCCTCCTTTGACTCAAATATTTCAACAGTGCATATGAGAGCCATGATTTTCTTCTACCTTTTGCCGTCTCTTTATTCACAGCACGAATCTGGGCTCTGTGCCCGAGTTCTTCTACACCGCAATCGCCATAACCTGAGAGCGTCGTGCACTGTCCTCGTGTTTTCTAGCTACATTTGCGTAGTCAAACCTCACTGCATTTGTGGGGCCAAGCCTCACCCAAGTAGGGGAGCTCCAATGCGTTTAGGTGGGTGAGCTTCAATGCTATTGGGTGGTCAAGCGCTAGAATATTCAGGTGGCTAAGTTCCATTGCCTTTGGCTGGGCAAGCGCAGAGTCTTTGGGTGGCCAAGCTTCAGTGCCTTAGGATGGTTGAGCTCCATTACCTTTGGGTAATCGAGATTGAGTGTCCTTGAGTGGGCTAGCTTCACTGCCTTTGGGTGGGCAATTTTCAGTACCTTCGGATAGGTTAGTTTCATTTGCTTTGGTTGGGTAAGCTTCAGTGCTTTCGGGTGGGTGAACTCCACTGCCTTTCAGTAGGTGAGGTAGAGTGCTTTTGGTTCAGCAAACCTCACTGCCTTTGGATGGGCAAACACCAGTGCCTTCGGGTGGGGGGGCTTCACTGCCTTTGGTAGGTGAGCCTGGATGCCTTATGGTGGGAAAGCCTCACTGCCTTGGGGTGAGCAAGTTTTGACATACAAGAAGGTAAGCTATGACGTCAGAGCATTGTGACAGGCGAAAAATCAGTATAACCTTTAGGCGTATGTGGATATCTTAAAAACATTGCACTACATAAATAGTTTACCTCTGAGCGAAACATAGATGTCGCTTAGTTTTTTAATCGACTGGTGGTCCTTTAAAACCCTATTTAATAAACCGGATTTCTATCACCCTTTTTCACGGCTTTGTACTGACAAAATGATAAAAATATCACTTTGACTGTTCAAGGTAACCTTGTCATTATATTCTTTTTTATGTTTTTCAATTTTTTTTTTAAATTCTTAGATTTACAGATTTTTTTTATTTTAATATATATTGCAACTAGACCATTTTATTTGATCTTATCATCTGATTTCTTTGGCCTGATATCCATTATTTGAAATGTAGGAAACAGATAATAAACAAGACATATTGTCTCCAGTTTTTGGCCTTTTTGTACTGTTTTTCTAGACAGTTCAAAGATATATTTTTGTTTTTCTTTTATTTTCTTCTAAGTGCAACGCCCGTCTCATGTGCTTATGAGTCGTAGTTTCATACTCTTTTTTCAAAAATAGACGACGTCTTTTACTCTTGGTTAAAGGTTCAAAAGTGTTTTTGTTGTTCGATGTCTTATTTGATGGCGTGATGACAAGAGCTCCAATTACACATTATAACTTTGATTCGCCTACAGATTTTTAATCACCACCAGATCTGCCGAAAACGAAAAGGAGGAGTACGCAGACGATGGAGACGAAGAAGATGAACCCAGAAGATTGGAGGTCCAAACAAAGATACGTACTCATGAAGACACCCTACGAAGTATAAGAGATGTCACAATTTCACTGCTGATTCTTGAACTATTTACTCTGTAAAGGACTGTATGCAATGGGATAAGGTAACGTAACAGTGGAAAGTTTCTTTGTTAGACTTTAGGGGAAAATGAGAATAATATGAACTAGAGTAACTTTCCTGTAAAAATAATAAGTTTTAATTTATTTGCGCTTGGATAAAAAATTGTTAATTTCCTTTATGCCTCTTTATGTAACAAAATGTTTCTCAAAAAAGCAGAAGAGGGATTTCTGTGTAGTCCCCCAACATGATTTCATAATGTAACTTTCTTCGTAGATTTGCAGTTATCGACTTTTGGTCATTTGAAGGCTACCCGGTGTATATATATGATATAGTATTCCCTATTTAGTTACCATCATTTTAATTCAGTAAACAAATGTCAAAACCAACTGGAAGTTATATTTCAAAAGGCGATGCGAAGTTATTTTTAAAGGTACTGAGTAATTAATAACTTACATTACAAATTTGAAATTGTATAAAAATTTCAACAACTGTTTTATGCATTATTTGATTTGTTTTTGCAACATTAATGCCAATTTTCAGTAGGCCTATGGATTTTGTTGTCTGCAAAGGCTAGAAAAGCATTGGTTTTAGGTAAGAGCAGGCCAACATTTTTTTAGGTAGGATAGAAATGGTAGCATTATCCTGCCATAGTAATGTCGTTACCGTATATGGAATATTCGAAAAATGAGTACAACTAAATATGATTACACAGAGAATCTTGAGAAAGATGAGTACGGATCACGTTTTGACAGTTAAGAAGGTAGGCTATTACGTCAGAGCATTGTGACAGTAGAAAAATTAGTATAACATTTAGGCATACGTGGATGTTTTAAAATAATTGCTCTAAATAAATGAGTTTACGTCTGAGCTAAACAAAGAGGTCGCTTAGTTTTTTAAGGGACTGGCGATCCCTTAAAATCTTATTTATTAAACCTGATTTCTATCACACTTTACCAGGCTTTGGACTGACCAAATGATAACGATATCACTTTGTCAGTTTAAAATCAGCTTTTACCTTGTCATTTTTTTAAAAATATTTTTCATTAAAAAAAATTAATCTACATTGCCAATCGACCATTTTATTTGATATTATTATCTGATTTCTTTGGTCTGATCTAATCCATTGTTTGAAATGTAGGAAAGAGATCTTAAGCAAGACATAATGCCTCCAGTTTCTAGGCCTTTTTGTACTTATTTATAGACCGGTTAAAGCTATATATTGTGTTCATCTTTTCTTTCCCTCTAAGTGCAACTCCAGTCTCATGTACAATATGAGTCGTAGTTTCATCCTCTTTTTTCAAACAATAAATGACGTCTTTTACTCTTGGTTTAGGATTCTAAAGTGTGTAGTTGATCTTGATGTGCCAGCCTTCTACAGTTTATTTAATGACCACCAGAACTACAGAAAGCGAAGAGGAGGAGTACGTAGACGATGGGGACGAAGAGGAAGAACCCAGAGGATTGGAGGTCCAAACAAAGATACGTACTCATGAACACCTCTTACAGAGCTTAAGAGATGTCACAATTTTACTGCTGATTCTTGAACTATTGTACTCTGTAAAGGACTGTATCGAATTGGATATGGTAACGTAAAAGTGGGAAGTTTCTTTGTTAGACTTTAGGGGGAAATGAGAATAATATGAACTGGAGTAACTTTTGTGTCAAATTAATAAGTTTTAATTTATTTAGAATGAATAGTGCCTACTTTATTTATATTTGCCAAATGTGTAGTGCAGTGATTTAGTTTATTAGAAGTAAATAGTGTAACATATTATTTCTATAATCAACAGCTTCTCTCATTAAAAGGTATGCAATCCTATTGTACCGCAGTAACTAAAATTATTACAGTATTTATGACTTTAAATAATGCCATTTGTATATTGCGAAAAGAGTCCAATGCCGATAATATTTTCGGCTGGCCTTGTGCAGGAGTTGTTGCATTTTTAAAGTTAAACGCTTCATTACGAATTTGGTCATTGTTTTAAAGAACTTTACTAGACATTGTACGTTTTACAATATACGTTTTACAATGTAAGATAATTGAAACAATACCTAATTGTTTTGTAAATATCATCCGTGTAAAGTGCTTCGAATTGATCCATTATATCAGAACAATAGAATGATCAGGTGATTTATAATTATTAGAGATTTGAAATATTTAATTAGATACGGCTAAGTAAAACCCATTTCCATTTTTAAAACTAGGTAATTATTTCTGTACACAATCGACACTGACAAAAAAAAATATATACCAGGTTATGTGAAAAGTCTCGAAAAAATAAGACTTGGTAAGAGCTTAAACATATGACGACTTAGAGCTTAAAATAATGAATACAGTCAAAAATAAATTAATAATAAGTATACAACTTTAAAATCCTTTTTTTAACAAGACATAGTACTGTGTTATAATATCTTAGAACATATCTGTGAAAGGGTGGATCTCGTTAAAAATATATTGTTACACTCGCGCCCCTCGGGGGTTTTGGCCGCACTAGTTTAAAATTGTCACTTTATATGTCAATTTACCAAATTTATAAACAAATAATAATTGATAATGATTATGGAACTGGAATACAAATTTATAATAGTGTATTATTGGTACCGAAAATGCATGCAATTGAAGCAATCATGTATAATATTGCATTGTTTGTAATTTTTAGCCTTTAAAATTAAATTTTGCAAAATCCTATCTTACTATTTGTCTACGTTATAAACGGAATATACCCTGAAAATTTAACCCACTACCTTTATAGTTTTGACTCTACATAGAATTTTTTCTAAGTGACCAATTTGTAGACAAATGAAGCAAGGAGCCATGTTTAACCGTTGCCATCTGTTTCTCTTGAGCGTTAGTTTTTTTACCAGAAAATATCTTAAATTATTAATTTGTAACTATATTCTAATGTAATTATATATAACATTTGCTCTGATTTCAAAAATAATATTTGTAGGAATTGTGCAGCTATTTTCGTGCGCGTACACGTGCGCTTGTGTACCGTAGGCCTACTGTTATTTGTACATGCACCATCTTAAACGAAGTTTAAACCCCAGTTGAAAACCTAAAACTAAAAAACGTAACTAGGCTGTTTCAGTTTTTAGCATGCTAGTATTGATTTGTAGCAACTTAAGCTCAAATAAATTCAAAAGTATTATTTTATGTAAAAGCAGTGGCTTGCAAGTAGTCCCGAGTCTGGGCAAGTAAGCAATATTTGATTATAATGTACAGGTTCCAGCTAAGCACTTTATGTCAAGAAACCGTTGCTAATATGCTAATATAAAAAATAATATCAATATATAGAAATTAGTAATTAATAAATAAATTGTGACAATTAATATATTTTTAATATATTAAATTAATATATATTTATAATAATTTATAGATTAATAATATATTTATATTATGTATATCAATTTAAGAAACAGAAAGCGACCTTTACCCTTTGATGATAAACTAAGTAACCCTTATAACCCCTTGTAATAAACTATTCTCACTTGTGTTAAGAATGGCCAGATGTTCAATAGGTGAGTGAGAAAAGTACCAAGACATGAAGTGACAAATTATATTTAGGCTAGTTTTATTAAATAGAGCAGCAGATAGATTTTGACCAGGTACTGAGCCATTACTCTGTCAGTGTTAAGGAAAGTTGTTATGTTCTAATTTCTGTATTAGAATGAACACTGTTCACGTAAATCAACTGTAACATTCTGTAGGCATGAACAGAGCTTTTTTCTAAAGTTACCACGAATCTGAGTTATTTAACGGGCGCCCGAACATGTGACATGGCGAGTTCTTTACGTAAATTAACCGCAATCTGTCATCTCGTCACTTCTTGTACCAATCGTTAGAACTTCTGTTTCAACTGTCAACGCCTTGTCAAAAAAGAGACTCAGCGACACCACTTCCAAGGGCTACACCTAGCTTCCTGATTGTCTTCTGGAGCAGCTCGGTCATTCGCCCAGAGGACCTAAGCAGATCTTCAGTCTACAGGACAGTCATCATCATCATCAACAACGCCTTCACAACAAAACGGTGAGTACAAATCAAATATGGCGCCTATCTCAAAACCAATTCCACACGGCTTTTTGAAATTTATCCCAACCTATGACGGTTCCCCACATAAACTTATTCATTATGTAAACACATTAGAAGACTTAATTACTAGGTATTGCACTGACAACATCACAGAGTACAAAAGTAATCACTGGTTGTTATATAAAGCAAGTATGACAAACTTAGAAGGCCCAGCCGAGACGGTAGCTTATAATAACGGTTGCGAAACTGTGACGGAAATAATATACACATAAAAAACAAATTTGCACACAAAAGATAAGCCTAATATATTATTTTTGTCATAACTATGTCGAAACCAAAGTCACAGGCTATGGATATTGAACTCAGGAAAGCAACATTAATGACCATCAACGAACGATTCCCTGAAAGTGACTGACTTCATGTTTATACAGATGGATTCTCAAACCCATGAAGTGGAGAAACTGGAGCAGGATATTTTTCAAAATTATTTCAGGGTTCGGTAGCTGTGGGCCTCTGCTGCAGCAATTTTGATGGTGAGGTTGCGGCCATAGGAGAAGCAGCATCTTGCGACTTTCGCCGCGGCAGGTTGTATTCCTGATTGATTCACAATCAGCGATTTTGGCAGTTTCCTGTAACACACCAACTGACTGCACCTTAACAGTGTCGTGCAGAGAAAAAATGCAACTATGCCAAGAGGCAGGCTTCAGAATTGCGCTCCAGTGGATTACCAGTCACGTTGCCACAACAGGGAACGAAAAAGCTGACAACCTCGCCAAGAGTGGGTGCCGCCTACTACAGCCAAAAATCAAAATATCACCGGGCTCTGCTTACAAAAGGATTCTCGCAGCAGCTAAGACGTACTTGAAAACATCACAAGAAAACCTGGCTGTTGGAAAGAGATGGCAAGAACTTTGCACCAACCCCATTCCAAAAAACCTGCCTCGACCTATCAGTGATGCGCTTCTAACCACGGGACACGACTACCTTTAGGTGCACCTTCATCGCATTGGGCTGGCGGCACGGATCAGTGCCTTTTGTGCCAAACAGGAAAGATGGATTGAGACCACCTTCCTGCCTGCCCACAGCTCGAAGCATACAATAGCGACCCAAAAACCAGACTCTCCAAGTTCTACTGGTCTGCACGATGCCAAATGGTCGAGTTACCAAGGGCATGCGTTGGATAAAGAAAGTAAAGGAAGAAAAGAATGTCGAAGATGAATCATACAGAAAAACGTATGGTATTTTAAACAAATGTAGTGAAAAACGAGCAACAGCCTTAACTAGAACTAGATTAAACGGGATAAAAAACTCCGCACTAGAACAACTCATATCACAACTAGATTTAACACCAGTAAAAACCTTCTGTACAGAGATACCAAGTCAATTAGAATAATTCATGGAACTATTACAAGTCAAAATCTTAGAAGAAGCTAAAACTAATTCTATTAACAATTGCAGTCTGATATTATATAGATTAAAGTAACACCAACAAAACAAGATAACTATCATTAGAGACAGTGGACTCCAAAACCACAAAAAGGTTCTCAAAAACACAAAAAGCAACCTCAAAAGCTCTTTAGCCAACCTCAGAATACTGGGCCTTGACACCTGTATAGCTATCATCAAAATACTAGAACTCGCCATTTCTCTATCATCAAAATATTAAAATACAAGACCTCAAAACTATTTCAACTCAAGACCTTTTCATCAATGATCCAGTGTACATTACCGAACAAATCTAGTTGTTTCTATGAGATCAGTCAAATCGCACCAACGACCTGCAGATGATATCACGGGAATAGAAAATCTTGCGAGTGAAAAGATTAAGGATTTGCAACAAATATCACATTTAACAAAACAAGTAAATGACTTATTGGGAGTAAGTAAAAAATCACTTAAAGACCCGGATCAATTATCGAATGAAATTTGACAAACATAAATCTACCGTAGTTTTTGGATTGCAAAGAAAGGGCATGGTTAGTTGACACAGGTTCATCTAAAAATTATATTGATTCTAACTTAGTGAATCAAGCACGACACCGAGATGAAATCACAATAAAAACGCCAACTGTCATAAAACATAGTTCCGAATATATTCTCTTTAATTTAGATAATACATTTGGAAAATATCTATTAGTAGACATACATAGTCGACTTCGCAGACAAATACATTTTAATAGGACATGAGACTCTAAAAGAATTAAACGCATAAAAGAATTTATAGACGGTAAAATACACGTTAAAGAATCTTTAAATAATTGTGACAATTTCGAAGCAAATTATATAATATATTCTAGACACAACTTATAGTGTCACCCCTTTTGATGAATATCAAATGAATGCCACGGAAGTGTTTAAACCAACGACCAATTGTCTCAAGCCTAGAAACCTTAATATGGCAACTAATGAAAATTTACATAGATTAAAACATAAGAACAAAGAAGACAAAATTGAAATAATATAATTAGAAGGCGCTTATCCCAACATAAATACCTACTCGGAATACACATATACCTTAGGGAATACCTATTCCCTTATCTACACCTGGGGACGTGCTTAGTGTGGGTTACATTCTCCCGTAATGAGCAATATTAATTAGAGTAATAAAGTACATTATTCAAAAACATTATTCACTTCTATAGGCCAGTCCCACTGACTGATTTGGAAATATGGTCTGATTATATATTTTGCAAGGATAAAAATCTTCGTTTGAATAAATATTGTAAGAACAAATAAAACCAATATTTAGTAAAATGAATTTGGATGTTTTATATTATTTCTATCTAGAAAAATTAAAATATTTCCCCCTCTCTTTAAATTAAGCCTTATTATTAAAATATATATATATATATATATATATATATATATATATATATATATATAACGCTATACATAAAATACATTTCAGTTTATTTTACTCAGTCAAAGACGTTGTAGGAAATAATCATTTTCGTCCGTCATCCACGCGACTGCCTATTTTTATTTTTTTATAATTTTACGTGAATTCAGTTGTATTTTTCTAAAGATTGTTCACGCTTGATGAACTTAAATACAAAAAGTAATTAGGAAACAAAGTAATTAGAAATAAATTTTATTGAAGCATTTGCATACAGTAAGCCTAATTGCAGTATTGTGCAATATCCGCGAACGTTTTGGCACAATCGGTGATTAGATGTCGGTTATTACTAATTATATCTGTCTTTTAATTGTAAACTACTTTGGAAAGCGTTATTTTCTATACATCTCAAAGTTCAGTGACTGGTTCTCTGGCAGATTTTGGCAAGCATTAGCACAGGGATGAATTCGGTCGGCGTTGCTTGTTCAAAAGTTTTATCTGCGTGCCGGCTGGAATCGCCGTCGCAGTACACAGTACAGTTATATTTATAAATTCTATTTGTTTTACTGAAATATTAAATGTATACAATTCATGATTTCTCAAGCACTCGATTGAAGTATTAAATAAAAGAATATTAAGATAATAGTATCAAAGACATTTATTTCAGTAATGCAATGTTTCAGCAACTAGTCAAGCAACTTGCCTTATCAAGCTCAATAAAATTTTACATTGTTTTTTAATTACATATACAAAATACTAATACTCAGATACCCATAGGTTGGACAAGAGAGGCCTACACGGAGGCGGGCAGCCACCACTTCCTACCTACGTGTCGAACGAATAGAAAACTTTCATGGACGCATGGTATCCATGACTGCTCTCAACTTATTGTGATTCGCACATTTCCATTCGTCATTCCAAGCAGCTAATAATGTTTGATTTGCAAAACACATATGATCAGATGTTAAAATACGTTAAAGCACCATACTAGAAGCAATCTTCGCCTTTTCACCAGCTTTTGTGTTTCCGATAATTCCACAATGACCAGGAATCCAGCACAATGGTACCTACACACACGCTAAGTTTGTGTACTGCACATATTATCTCCAACCAGAGGTTTACAGGGGACACACCTTAATGAGCTTGAAGAGCACTGTTATAATTGGAACACAAACGGATATCGCGTGATGTCAGATCTTACCGGATGGCCGATCGCGCGATATCGCGTGGCCGTTGATATCCAAATTCTAAGTGAATTTTATAGTGGCCACCACACAAAATTCCAATTTCCACACATAATCCACATCAGGAGTATTCGTTTTGATGTAACTGGACAATACAAAATGACGTTTTAAGTATTCATGGAGGCAGATAGCATATTTATCGATCGAACATGGTAGGAAGTTGTAACTGAAGGGTATCAACATCCTTATGGTAACTGGAGCAGTCAGACGTTGAGTCTAATTATAATATTATTCGTAAAATTTATAAAAGGCCTTCTTGAATACAAGATCATTAGGTTTGCTTCGAAAATCAGAAATGTAGGAAATAAGTAGCATCTGATGTCTTAAAAGGACCAGTTTCCCAGCCTCGACAAGAAGAATAGGGATTAGGCTATACCTAAAAGCACCAGTGGCTTGCATAAGTATAGAGTGGTGAACTGCATCGAGAGTTCTCAGAACAGGTCATGCAGATAAAATAATCTATGCGCGGTACAACGACCGCGCGATACAAGTGTATCATAGTAGTTCTGTCTACTCCCCAACTAGTACTCTTAGCAAAGTCAATATCTTGTTACACTAATCTTCAAATCCATGGATGTCTTTTATCAAATAAAACACTCAAAAATCTAACAATATTCGTGATTTGAAGCTGCATCCCAATAAGATAAATGCTACGCATTTGATCTTTGAAGCAGAGAATTAAAACATGTAATTCATGACCATTTCTCTGATTTGTGTATTACTAGCTGCAAAGATCTTTTCCCTCGGTTTCCGTACTTTCAGAAGGCTCAAGAATACAAAAGTCATCTACAAAAAGAGAACACGCACCGAAGATTGTATATTACTTGTGATATACAAACAGCGTGAAGCTCAGTTAGCTACTCTGCGGAACACCATTCTCCTGTTTATAACTTTGTATATACGCCTCCAAGACGAATGCCGAGAAACCTATTTGACGGGGAGGTATAGATGAGTGCTAGAACCTTTTCCATTTGAAAATGTTCAATAATCTTCTTTTCCACGCCATACCATAAGCCTTCTCGAGGCGAAATAAAACTGCAACGAATGATCTAATCACCTTACAAATCCCGAGTGTCCAAGCATTGCTTTCATGAAACCTCTACCTGATACGGCTCAAATTCCTGAAGCTTCTGGCAATATTAATTTCGGAAGAAGTGGAATATAGCTGAAATACTAAAGACTTCAAAGCTAGGAACAAGACCAAATAGCGATAAACCTATCGTCCAATATCTTTGTTTTCAGTAATATCAAACTTGTTTGATAGTCTGCTGCTGGAGCGAATCAAACCAATAATTGAAGAGTGAGGTTTGTTTCCGAACCACCAATATGGCTTCCGGAGTAAGCACTTTACTATAGACCAGGTGCACGGAATTGTGAAAACTATTGAGAGATCCTTGCAAACGGAGAAGACATGCTCTGACATCTTCCTTGACTTGTCTCAAGTTTTTGACTGCGCCTGGCATACTCAAGTCATACCTTTGCGGACAGAATTTCCTACGTTACCCAAAATAGGGAGTACTCCAGTTTCTAAGACAACGTAGAAGGAAAGCGTCAGGATAATATCACGGCCCAGTTCTGTATATTATCTATACATGACATACACCGGCCAACGGAGTAATATAGTGACATTCGAAGAAAATAATACTACCTTGGCAGTCGCACAAAATGATGTAGACGAAGCAGGTAAATAGCAACATACTTTGGACACCGTCAGTTACTAAACCAGATAGTGACGCATATATCAAGTTAGGTCATGTTATATTTACCAAAAGGCAAAGGTCAAAACCGAACACTTAATAAAAGGGCAACTCATCCCTTATGTCAAAGAGGTAAAATACCTAGGTCTAATATTTAGCGCTCAACTGAACTGGACATCCCACGTAAAGACAAATAAATAAACTAGAATACGGTACAAAAGGTCATAGTGGTTAAGAGAGGATGAACAAAGACAACAATGTGGAAGTTATCGAGCGCTTCCAAAAACGTATTTTACAATCCAATGTAAGAGCTCCATGGTAAGTCCGAGACTCTATGCCTGACATAGATACCTCAGGATAAAGAAAGGATGAGGCTGCCACTGCAACAGAGAATCACTTTTTGGGGCCCTAGCAACACAAGAACCTAAAGTGAGGGTTTCATCGTACGTCCGAGACTTTATACCAAACATAGTCACGTCAAGATGAAGAACGTGAGAAAGGAGGCCACTGTTGCAGCAGTGAATCACTTCCAACGGCCTCATCAACAAAAAAACTAAAAGTGTGACTGATAGGACTTATGAAAAATTGAGCTGTGTTTATTTAAATTGGACTTATTATATTATGTTTATTTATATTATATATATATATATATATATATATATATATATATATATATATATATATTAAATATGGCAATACGATTTCTTGTAATATAGATCAGGAATAAAAATATTTTAAATACAAGAATAGTTATATATATATATTTGAGGTTATGCAACTCTGTTTTCTTGTATACACTTATCACTTTCACTTATGTACTTAAACAAGAATGTTACTTGGTATTTATACTATATATATATATATATATATATATATATATATATAAATAATGCAAAGGTTTTCGCCAATGAACTAAGTGTTATCTTTTACAGGAAAACAATGATATAACAAAATCTTACAAAACGTTATCCTCTATATCTTATTAGTAACTGTACATAATTTTGTGCTGTTTCCTACAATTTTATTTCTAAATCATGACCCTACTAATTTCATTTTGAAAAAAGATCATACAAAATGATGTCAGTAGTTATATAAGCTACTTGAGAACCAAGATGGTGGCGCCCAGTGTAACAAAATGTCGGATAAGATGGCGGTGGAAAATGGCGGTAGAGGCTATCGGTTGAAAATGACGTCTAACAAAATGTCGTTTAAGATGGCGTCGGCTATCTTGATATAAGAGTAACGTGTTAATCAGAGTGAGCGCGCTTTCGCGGTCGGGTTATGCCAAATAAAATAATATTCATGTAAAGTTTTAAAAATAATTAAAATAATACGTCATAGAAATGAAATAGTGTCAAGAAAATAATAACAATAATATATAAACTCACGAAAAATTGATCCTGTGTAGTGGAAAAAAACACTTGGTTATTATACACTACTATTTTTTTAAATGAAACTATGTTTTCTAAATTACATTAATATGGTATCTAGTTCATCCATGTTTAAAAAATGTGTATCGTCGGTCGGGGGAAGTATATCTCATAAATCTATCGGTCCGATGTCTCCTCCAGGGAAGCTGTATCCTCTTGCGATGAGATTGTAGGTGTTAGTGGTTGGGAAGCTGTAATATTTTGTATTGTAACTTGTTATTAGTTTTTTATGCTATTTTGTATCCTTTTTTTTGAAATTTGCTGGCTATTTTATTTGTTGCTTTATTTATGTATGGTATTGTGATGTATTTGTTGTCCCTGCCTATAGTGTTAATTTTAGTATTTTTTTTTTTGATTTTGTACCATCATAGTTTTTCTATTATTGTGGTGTTGCATCCATTTGTGTATGCTAAATATTTAATTGTGTCTAGCTCTTTGTTTATGTTTTCTATGGTCATAGGGACTTCTTTAAGTCTATGGAGCATGGTTATGAAGGTAGCATGTTTGTGTTGGATATGGTGGTTTTGAGGTGTTGTGTATAAGTGTGTCTGTCGTTATGGGTTTCCTGTAAATGTTGAAGCTGTGTTTTTGTGTGTGGCTTTTTGTTATGGTTAGGTCGAGGAGGTTTAGAGATAGGTTGCTTTCAATTTCGGAAGTGAAGTGGAATTGTGGGTGTATTATATTAGTGTAGGTGACGTGTTTTTTGGAATGACGGGAATTGCTTCTGTATAGTGTTTAGTATATCTAGAACACTAGAGCAATATGAAATTTACAGACACACAACAACATAAAGTACAAACATATTAAACGAACAAACACAATACAATTCACACATACTCTTTGATAGTATTGAAAACCTACCTTAAAAACCGTCACCGCTTGACCCGACATCTCCAAGCAGAAGACACTGATGAAGATCACCACATAGCGATCGAAAACGTTCTGTCTCAGTAAGTTTTAATATATTTACTAAATTTAAAGTTCGGATAGTCATAAACTGTTGTATAAGTACACAATATCAAGTCAGTGGTACACAGTGGTACAATGTATTACAATGAAAATATTGGAAAGAACCCCAATATCACAAAAATAATAAAATAACAAAAAAAAACAAGTTAGTTTAAGACAGTCTGAATTTTAAATTTTTGTAAATTTGAAAAGACTTACTGAAACAGAACGTTTTCGATCACTCGTGTCTTCCTCACAGAGAAGACACTGATGACGATCGCCACGAGCAAT
Organism: Prosapia bicincta; assembly: GCA_036971475.1. Taxonomy (NCBI): domain Eukaryota; kingdom Metazoa; phylum Arthropoda; class Insecta; order Hemiptera; family Cercopidae; genus Prosapia; species Prosapia bicincta. Next base: position 124,531,183 of record JBAIZL010000005.1, read on the forward strand.
CAAAAACGTTCTGTCTCAGCAAGTTTTTAGAAATTTACAAAATTTAAAGTTTGGATAGTCATAAACTAATTTCAAAGTGATTAATTAAGTTTCACCGAAAGTAATGGACTAGAAAATTTTTAAAATGTTATGAAATATAATTAAGTTGCAATTAATACCTAATTTTGATGCATTCATTTTAAATATCCTAATGTAAAGGTTGTTTATCATAAAAAGGTTAAAGTTTTTATAAAAACTTTAAATTTTAACTGTTAATATTTGTTTATTCTGTAGTTTTATTTTGTTGCTGTAAGGTTTTGATATTTGCTTTTGAAATATCAAAACAGGTTGATGCCAGTTTTATAGTAATTCTTTTGCAGTCAAATATTGTTTTGCAGTAGTTTTCTAAATACATTTACCTTTCATGTCGATATTTAGGTTTGTCAGTCTTCTCATAACTTACTAGAGTTAATGGAAAAAGTCAATATAGAAGTTACTGGGCTTTCATGCTTTATATTTTTTTGCTTCGAGATATATTGTTAGGAAATGTATACAACTCACTATTTTCAATTGTGGAAATAATTATTTCTCTAAAAACTCTAATCATTTTATATTGTTACTATTTTTTCAGTTGAAAAAAAATTGTTTAAATATTGTAAATTATTCTCTATGACTTGGATATGTTAAAAATATGTCAACAAAACTAAAAATTAAAAGAAAACATTTTTAACCCGCTTCCAATGTTACAACAATAAACTGTCAGATTTCAACAAATCACGTTGCATAAAATATGACGTGGTTTAGATGAAAATAGACATAAAAACTATAAATGCTAAAAGAAAACGTGCCACAATACTTTCTAGAAAACAAATTGAAAATATTGATCTAATTTCTACAAACTAATCTGGTCACTAGATGTGACCATGCCAAGCTCAAAAAATTACAAATGCATGTTGTAATATAAATTGATGCAATTGGTTTATGGTATCATTTACTGAAAAATGAAATAAAATTTCAATAAATTGATAGAAATTACCAAGTAAACGCAGTACATGGTTGACAAAATTATTAAATAAGTATATCTATAAGCTCTCTTATTATTTTCAAATATACTTTACTAAAGTCTGACGTCTGAAGTCTGTAGTTTAAACAAACAAATATAATATCCCTAGCTAGTAGATATTGTGGTCCTGTGTACACTTCTAATAAGCCATTAGTATATCCCCTTCAATGAATAAATACCATGACCAATAGGGAAATAGCTATTAGGAGATATGTTGAGTAAATAAATTTTGATTTTCAGTTAAGTTTAAAATACATTTCACACACAGTAAATTCAGCAAACTATTTCCCAGTAAGAGAACTACTTAGTTGACAAGTATTGCTAATACATGAAATATTTCATTCAACATTTAAATCATTTCTGAAAATCATTCATTCATCCATGGGTTTAAAAAAAAATTTACTCTGTAATAAATTCTTGCAATTTGTGATGTAAAGTTTCAACTTACTTATTGTCTTTGTTAAGCACTTTTGGGAAATTCTATCGATTTTTATATATCCAGAACAAGAAACAATAACAAATAAAACATTTTAACATGTAGGCTTTTAACAAAGAGGAAAATTAGGTATTTTAAAAAAAAAAACCTCTAATAGTGAGTTTATCCTAATTTATGAAATATTTTAAGTAAGAAAAATTAATTTCAATATAAAATAATTTTATTAACAAATTTATCCTGTACAATGAAGAAAACACAAGTATACATTTTATTACTGTAGTTTCAAATAATGAAAAAAAAACTTAAGAATGCTGGCATAGATGTAATAAGTACTGGATAAAAAAAAAACTTACAAGTAAAACAAATAAAAATAAAAATTAAATACTACAAAAACTCTAAAAGAAGTTCAATTTTGTTTACAAAAATTAGATAAATTTCTTTTAAAATAAAATAATTGCTGTTAAAAACATATTTACTTATTACATTTTTGCTATTACTTGGGACCAGACTTTTAGTTAACTAAAGGTTGTTAAATTGTTAACTCACACTTGGAGGAAATGTTTTCGTGTTACAACTTCAACTACGTCGTAGGACGAAAATGTTCCCTCCAAATGTAAGTTAATAATTTAACAACCTTTAGTTAACCAAGAGTCTAGACGCAAGTAATAGCAAAAGTGTAATAAGTAATTAACAACCAGCTTGTCATGAACAGCAACAAGATTTCGATACAAACATATTTAGTTCCAGGTAACTTCTCAGTTTAAAATTATCATGTACAAATATAATAACATGAAAGTAAAATAAAGCTCTTTTTACCAAAACCAATAAGACTTTTGCTAGTAAATTTATTTTAATAACATAATTCATGTTGCACTCGCATAGATTTGGTAATGATAATAAATGACTGCTGTTATGGAAGTGAAGTATAAAATTTTATTCTGTTAAGGCGACATTTCGATGTCTAGATCGTTATCATCCGCAGGCCACTATAAGAGAAGCCTTTTGAAAGTCAAATTTGGTTAGGACTGTGATGGACAATCGTTTTAGGAAGAGGGCTAGATAAAATAAAAAATTATCAAGGTGGACCGAAATAAAAATTAAACCAAACAATTCTTAAAAAACGATAAGCTTAAATTTTTGAATTTTTACAATTTTTTCTGGATTACAAATAATTACAATAAATATTTTTCCTAATTTATAAAGGGATTTCGAAAAATTGTACAATATGTATTGCTGTACCCATTACAGTTATTACCTGGTTATGGATATAGATAAAAAAACATGTTATTGCATGGGCAGAGCCACTCGCCTGAAAATGAGCTTTTGGAATTATAAAGATGGGACAACCCACCATGCTGTAGTTTTATTTGTGCCTGAAGTATTAGGATCATTAGTTAGCTAGGAAATTAAAATGTGAATAATATTAAAATTATCAACAATAAAAAGCTTCATGAATATCTGTTAATTATACGCAGTTGTTGAGTTGGCGTCCTAATGTAAAACATTGTACGATGTACTGAAGTAACTTGACTGTTTCAGGGAATATTACAAAAGAGTTGATGTCCCTCCCTCCCCTTGTATATGTCATTCTCCCCTCAACCAAATAGCGAAATTCTGTGTACAGCATTGGTCAAAATTACAAATAATTACAATAGTTATTTTCCTAAGTATATAAACAGATTTTGAAAAATTGTACAATAGGGATTCTTCATTAAAGTTATTCCCTAGTAATGGAAATAGGTAGAAACTAAGGTATTGCATGGGCTGAGCCACATGCCTAGAATAGATATATTTAAATTATAAAGTTGGGATTACCCACTATGCTGTAGCTTCATATATTCCTCCAATAATGTACATACTTTCATTAACTTAATCAAGTTAGTTAATCTATTTGATGTTTAGGAATTAATTGTAACAATAAAACAACAAGTTATAGATTGGCTGTTTCCTTAAATGTTTTTAAATATACTTGAATATCTGCTATAGGTAGAGCACTGCTAGGAGTTTTAAAGTCAATGAGTCGTTATAATCCATGAAAGAGATTACCAAGAACTCGATAGAATTTTGAAGATTATGATAAACTATGAAGATTGGTTATAGCACCCACAGTTTTTTATGGTTTACTAAAAAGCATATATTCCTTCATAATTTTTAATTACATTTATAAAGTTATGTACCCAACTATAAACGTATTTTATTTACTTTTGGAATTCAGTTGCAATTTCAAAATTTGAGTATTTAAATGCAAGAAATTATGATTTTATAACGAAATAGGACTTATTCAAAAGACTTTGTGAATTCTGGAATTCATTGGTTGTGAACAAAATTCTTATTTTCAGTAAATAAATAAATATATATCTATTAAAAATGAGTTACATATTTAATTGAATTCATTTTTTTATAGGAATAAGAGTTTGTACTGTTAATTTTATTAATTGTTACTACAGAATAAATTTGTTGGTGTTATTAAAATCTGTTAATAGTAATATTAGTATGTAAACAATATTATGATTCAAGTATGATAGTAGTTTTTTAAGTATTTCACTATTATAAAATACATTTTCAAAATAAAAATTGCTTTAGTCTTAGTTTGATAGTTTACCTGCTTAATAATCTTGAGTTTTTAAATAATAATATAAATAACTGATGTAAAAAAAAATGTAACTAATTTGTAACTAAAAATTTAGATTTAAATGAAAATTTTTACTATTATTATTGAGTTTGTACATTTTGAGTTTCTTATACCAGCACGATGATTTACGTTATAAAACAGGGTTCGATCATTCGCGGGTTAAAGGCAGGTGCAAGAAGGGCAGTGTTATTCACAAAAAAAAGGTATTGTTTTTTCTCTCTCCAATTACCAATGACAGCCTCTTGGTACTAGCAATGTCAGAAGTTATCATTACTTTTTAGTTACATATTAACTAAAGGAAGTAGTATACAAAGTTTCGCCTTTCTCAAGTGACTGTATGTGACAAAGTTCTTACACGTGGAGAGGGAAAGGCACTTGAGTGTATGAGCTACTCACAATTCAAGGTACTTAGGCAAGTGTTTAAACATTTTAAAATATTTTCTATTAAAAGTATATTTGCAGCTTAAGTTTAGGACAGAAACAAACATTCAAAATTTAATAATAATTAAATACTTTAATAAAAGGAAATGCATTCTTTTTTAAAAAATGATAATTTACGTTAAATTATGCAAATTAATTAATAATGGGATTGTATCATCTGTGCTTCTTGTATTATTATATCACTTTTTTTGATATAATTAGCTAATACCCAAATTTATAGTTTAAATGTTTTTTCTTTTAATTGGGTTGAGAAAATATTTTTTATTGCACCAGATGATTTACATCATTAAAAAAAAAAATTATTCAACTTCCAAGCAAGGTAAACTCTCCTAACTTAGAGTGTAATAATTAGTAATAAATACACAAAAACCTCTTAACCACCAACTTTCTTTATTTTACCCTTATGTACATTTCAGTTACAAAGTAACCATCCTCAGAGGGATAACGTATAAAGGACGATTAACGCTAGAAAAATAACTTATTTATAATCTACAGAACTAGTCACTCCCACTCCGACAGCCGCGGCCCCACCTGTTAAACAAGGCGTAGCCACGCCCATCGAGTGAAAGCAAGATATCTTACGTCAACTTACTAAAATATAAATTAAAAATACAATAAATTAATAATTAAAATTGTTTTTTGAAATTATAACCAACACAAAATTTAATACAAAAATCATAATCCTATTTAACAAATGAATACAAAATTGAATGAGAAATAGGACCTCTATCAGAATTTAATAAATTCTCAGGTATATGTTTACTAATTTTTAAACTTTCGAAACTATTTAACAACTTATTAGTTCTAACATTCTTAATTACCTTGACATTATTAACATCTAGATTGTGATTGGTCTCTAAAATATGTTCAGCAATACTAGACTTATCAGATCTTTGGTTTTTAATATCCCTAATATGTTCCTTAAATCTAGTTATTACTTTTCGTCTTGTCTGCCCAATATACATTTTATCACAATCCTTACAATTAACTTGGTAAATCCCTGATTTATCAAGTGTTTCTACTTTATCTTTTGCATTACCTAATAAATTTTTAAGGTTATTATGATATTTATACGCAACTCTCAATTTAAAATTCTTAAAAATTCCCTCCAGCACTTTGGTTAAAACTTTGTCAAAAGGTAAACTAATAAAACGGCTTTCTTCTTTAGTTTCCAAATGTAATGTTGTTAATTTCTTCCGAAAAAATCCTAATCTTTTGCTTCCTAACGATATTATCAATAATTTTACGTTCATAACCATTAAATTCTGCTGTACTTTTAAAATGTTCTAATTCAATATCAAAACGACTTTTACTCAACGGAATATTAATCAACCTATTATCTAAAGAATTGAAAGCTGCAAATTTGCGTTGGTTACAATGGTTAGATTCGTTTGGAATAAATCTATCATTGGATGTTGGCTTTCTATAAATATCAAAAACTATTTATCTCTATTTCTAGTACAATAAATTCAATTTCATAAGTAAATCTAATATTAGCATGTTGATCATTGATGATCCTTAGAAATAGATCTATTTGAAATTCTTAAATATTAAATATAGCGAAAATATCATCAACGTATCTTATCCAGACACAAGGAAAATATTTAAGTTTCTTTTTCAATCCTACTTCAAAATGACTCATAAAGAGTTCTGCTAAAAAAGGTGATATGCTGTTTCCCATTGTTGTACCATCTTTTTGTTTTTAAAAATTATTATTAAATTGAAAATAATTATTATTCATACAACAATTAGTTAATTTTACAAAGTGGTCCACTCTTTCAATATTGACATCATTCTCAATTAAAAACTCTTTTAACAAAATTAAAGTTTCCGTTAGCGGAATACTTGGAAACAGAGAAAAAACATCATAAGAAACTAAAATTTCTTCATTTGTTAATCTAATATTCTTAACCTTCTCTGCAAAATCAAGTGTATTCTTGACCTAAAATGATGCCAACTTACATTAAAAAAAACTGAATTCCTTAATTAACCGTTTAGATAACATATAGGTTGGTGAATCAATTCCCGACAAAATTGGCCTCACGGCATCGCCTACTTTGTGTATTTTTGGGAGATAGTACAACATAGGTAAAACAGGATTAGAAACATGAAATTTAAAGACATCTTTCTTTGAAATGACTAAATTACATTCCTTAATAACGTTTACTGTTTCTTTAACAAATTTATTTAACGGATTTTTTGACAATTTATAATAAGGTCCCGTTTCTAACAAATTGTTAACTCTATTATTATAATCTGCTTTTTTAAAACAACAACAGTGTTACTCTTGTCAGCTTTGAGGTAATAACAATCTTTTCCTTTTAACTGTTTATTAAACTTAACTCGTGGTTGAATCCAGTAGACATCTTTCTTCTTAGAACCTCCAAATTTTCTTCAATCTTGATTTTACAAGCCTTCCTAACATAGTTCTTGCTAGTTTCATTTAATGAAGATATACCACTTTCAACGTGTGCCCTTCTTGTAAAAGGAACGAATGTTTTGAAACGCGTCAGCAAGTAAGCAATTACATGTTCACTTAGTTAAGTATTTTTAAAATTAAAATAAAGTGGTAATTCCATGTTATTATTGGAAATATTAATTGTCATCAAAATAACTTTTTTTATAAGATGTCATAGCTTCTTCAATTATTTTATTTTTTGAAAAACTAATATAATTAAGTATCCTAATTTTATTAAAAAATTTAAGTCTTCTGGGAAATATTTTGGTTTACTTTCTTTCATTGTATTTAAAATAGGAAAAAATTTGTTTTACAGAAATCAGTTTCAGATTATTTTGTGTACAACCTTGTAAGAAACAAATGTTAAGTTTTAAAATTATGTCAGGGAGTTAAGCTACTGGTTGTTGACATAGCATCATTCATTACCTTAATTGTATTTTTTGGGCAAATCCTGTCAGCAAAGATGGTCACAGATAGCAGGCAACTATATCACTCATGAATGCTTGGTAGACAATTACAAGTGACTGGTACCATATCCTTGAATAAAAGATGACCCTGAATTAAATAATGGTGAAATTTTGCAAAAGCCAAATCCATATATTCCAAACATAAGACATCAGGTTAGAATAATCTATGATAATTATCCAAGTTAATCAAAAAAGTTTATAAAACCACGATTGTATAATTTTGCAATAAACTTAGTCTTAACTTTGTTGTATAAACACAAATTGTAAACAAAATATTGTAAAATTACATACAATTATACTACATTAGTACAGAATTTCAAAATTTGGTAGCATATCTACCAAAAAATATATTTTAAAGGAGAAAGGAGACAAATAGGACTAAGGAAAATTATGCTCAATCCAATGAAGCAGATAAATCAATTTCAAATGAAGATATTCAAAACCTTTTTTTGAGAAATTTCAGTCAAAATGGACAATGTCAACAAATGGTTAAATTGTGAGTTGATGGACATGAATTACAATTCCTAATTAGTCATTGAAAAAGTAATACATGAGAAAGATTAACAAAGTATCAAATACTCAGCATCTGAAGCATTTTTTTTCTTAAAACTACTTTTATTATTGGAGTGGCAACTGAAATATCACTCTGTCCAATGCGCTGCTGTCAATCATGTGAAAACCTGGCTGGTCGTAAGTAAATTGCAACATCAAAGGAAAATGATAGAATCAAGCTAACCTTTTATATTGTGTACTGTGAACAATGTATTTACTGTATGTACAAAGCTTCATAATATAATAATATTTAAATAATTCACTGATGGTTTTACTATGATTAATAGCTAAACTTTTATACTCCATGTAAGTAAAATAACTTCTTGCCAAACTTATAATACAAGTCAATTAACAAAAAAAATTATTACAGTCATAAAGTTTTTGATAGCATCAAGCCAAATCAGTAAAAGATATAAATTTTAAAAAAATTAAGTAGTTTGATAGCGTATAATAAGATGTTTACCACACTGAAACGAAGTAAATATCGACAGCCACGAAGTGACGGTTAGAGAAGTCTATGTCAGCCAGTATTGCGATTCAAGGAAGGGAGGTGGTTGTCTCTAGAAAAGTCAATAGGTGACAGACAATTGGAGAAGATGGAATCTTCTAGAAGGGTCTAGAGAGGTCTACATTACTACATAATTTGTAACTTTGTTCCACCATTCCTAAAGTTGCTTTTGGTAATGATCTTGAATTTACTAATTAAATTATAAGTAATTATTGTATAACTAAATGAATACGTTTGACCTTACTTGCTGACCTATTTCGAAACAAACGATTCATGACTAAGGTGATCCCTTTACTCAATGAAACTTGTAATGGGTCAGTTTTGACTATTAAACGATTGCTTTATAACATGTCAGGAAGTAAGTTCAAAAGTATTCACTCAATTTCGCAATAGCTACTTATAACATTATTTAAGAATTTTTATTTTTGATAAATGTTTTAAACATATCCAAATGATAAAAAATCAGTTACAATAACAAGGAACATTTTAAATTTGTCTACTAAAAAACCATTAAACATTTAAAAGAAATAATTATATCTAGTATAACAAAGTGAGTTGTATTTGCTACCTATAAGTCTTCTTTAAGCAAAAAAAAAAAAAAAAAAAAATATGAAGCATGAAAGCCCAGAAACTTCTTTATTGAATTTTTTCTACTAACTCCATTTCGTGATGAGAAGACCTAGCATAAACCACAAGCGTAGAAAAAATCTGCAAAACAATATTTGACTTCAAGAAAACTACAAAACTATAGTCAATCTCTTTTGATATTTCAAAACCTTGTAGTAACACAATAAAACTACAGAACAAACCACAATTAATGGTAACTTATTTTAATGATAATATTTAAAAAAAAGTTTTTTTTGTTTGTTATTATTATCTAAGAAAAAAACGTTTGAAAAACTTAACTTTAATCTTTCATGGCCAGTTCTCTGTAAAACAACGCGTTTAAAGCAATAGCGCAATGTAAAATAAGTAATTTTAAATTCAATGTACAAGTGTTAATGCATCTTAAATTTGTGCAAGCAATTTCAGATATATATCTCGTGTTCTGCTTTAGATATTCATATAATAAATCTCTTAAATTAAATATGTATGTAACAAGGGTAAGCCAGCATTTCCAATATGTATTTATTTGTAATTTTTGTTTAATTGGCAAAATTAAAATTTTATTTGTTTAAACTAACATTGTGTTTTAATTATTTGTGATATACGTCATTCTTCTTCCAACTGTACATTTGATATTGCAGGTCAATCCTTAATTATGTAATGAATTACTGCAATCTTTAAAATCAATTAATTCCCTCAGAATTACGTTATTTGACACGTTACATAAAATGCGTGACTCTGCTTGTTCAGTTGATAATTTGTATGATGTATTCACTTATTAAACTATTATTTATGGCAGAGAAGTAAATTTGAGTCGGGCAGTTAAAAATAAAAAAAAGAATTAAATGTTCAATATATTAAATAAGTTTATAATTTGAAGTTAATAATAATTTTACAGGAAGATTTTGGTAATACAGGGTCAAATTTAATTTGAAAGAACTTGTTTGTAAAAGGTAAAAGCGTAGATAGATTGTTTAAAATGTACATTCCGTCAAAACCCAATAAGTACGGAATACAAATTGTGATGCTTTGTGACGCTACAAAATATATGATTGATGCAATGCCTTATTTGGGGAAAAACACCAATACCTTTGGACTTCCTTTAGAAGCTTTCTTTGTGAAATAACTAACCAAAACTATTCACGAATCATTCAGAAACGTAACGATGGACAATTGGTTTACGTCAGTAAATCTAGCTAAAGATATGTTAAATAAACATAAGTTAACATCACTTCGATAAGTGGAACACTTCGATCAGACAAAAGGAGATTCCTCCCCATATGTCTGCAAAACAAGATCGAAAAATGAACTCAGCAATGTTTGGCTACAATAATAAACTTATGTCGTTGTCTTACAAGGCTAAGAAAAACAAAATTGTTTTCTTATTATCAACCACGCATGAGCAAGGTACAATCAGGGAAGAATCTGGTAAACCCGTATAGTTCATTTTTTATAATGAAACCAAAGGAGCAGTCGATTCTTTCGATGAAATGACATCTAAAACTCAGAGATGGCCGCTCTGCTTTTTCTTCGGGATGTTCAATAGCACTTTAGTAAATGCTTTTGTTATTTATACCCATCGTCTTATCCAAGAAAACAAGAAACCCGTAACAAGGAGAGAGTTTGCGAAGCTTCTCAGTGAAGAGCTGATGAAACCTTGGCTGGAGGCGAGGTTACAAGTACCAACTTTGCACCGAAAACTTAAAATTAAAATCATTAAAATACTGGGTTCGTCCAATCCAGTTGAAGACTATCATCCGCAGGAAGCCCCAAAATAAAAAAAATTATACCTTTTTCCCTTCAAAAAAACGAAGAATGACGGAGTACGTAAGCTTCGGCTGCAAGAAGCACATGTGTATGGAACACCGTGGACTGCTGTGCACAGACTGTTCAGAAAACAGCATTTAAGACTAAAAAACTATCAAATGTGTATGTGAGTACTTCTCTTTAATTATTGTGTCAAAATAAAAATTAAAAAAAAATTTTAATGGTTTTTAAACACTTTTTTACCATGGTAGTCTCTCAGACGAATGTTTATGAATAGTGTCACTATAAAATAACATTACGAATCTAGGGTTAAATGGACATCTTCCTCGAAACCCTAACAGTTGCTCATCTATTGTGAGATAAGATCCTGGAACATAGTTACTACGACAAGATTCAACAAACTCATCCCATAATTCACGTATGGGATTCAATTTATCAACAAGTCTACGAGGTCTAGTGGTCTTGTCGTCAAATCGCAAGCAGTTCAAAAGAAAATCAAATCTATTGCGACTCATAACAGAAACATACCGTGACCCAATAAATGTAGTATCGAATAGCTCCTCGGTGGATAAATGGTTGTCTTTCTTTGCTGCTGAAATAACTAAACACCCTAACAACGCATTTATTTCTTCAGAAGTTGTTTCACTAACAGTACTCGAGTTAGGGTTTGAAGTATAATTTTGTCTCTTGTTATTTATTTCAATATTTGTGTTAACGACAATTTTGTCAACCATGGAGTAATGAATAGTTTGAAGGCATCAGTAGGTTTTTGAACGTTTTTAGCATTGTTATCTGGTCTCTGACTAAAATGCACATTATTCCTCCTTGAGGTCCTGGATGATCGTGTCTTTGGTTTGGAGGACCATAAAAACCCATTTTTACCTCGCATGCTCCTATTCTTTGGGAGAAGAATGTTCTTTTGGTGATATACGGAAGGCAAAGTTACAATTTGTTGTGTCTTATTCATACAGGTGACTTGAGAAGATTGTCTAACAATCTCTTCACTATTTATTTCTAAATCTGAATTATCATCAGTCATTGTGCTTTCGCTAGATGATGACAGATATGAAACGTCTTCCTTTTCAGAATCAAAATTCATTGTTAAAATAGTTTGGTTCAGTGTAGAGTTGTTTTGAGCCTGATTTAGTGTGTCTGTTAGTTCATCAAGAACATTTACATTAGGTCCGTTTATGTTAATGTCTTGGCCTTTCTCATTTGTATTACCATTACTACTAGTTTGATAATAAAAGATGAGCCTAGAGTAATAGACTCAGTTCGATCCGAAACTAAATTAACTCATTTGAAAACCAGTTGCAACGTTTTGTTCAAATTTAAGATTGAACAACAGATGAGGGATTAAATGACCGATATATTAAAAAAGTTGAATGATTTAAATAAAGCACTAAATTAATTAAATATATGTAAATTTAAAGGTAGAGGCAGTGAGAAAATTATCCGAAGAAAATGTGTCAGAGGAAAATGCTGAAGAAGTATTTTTAAGTAACCATGAAACCTCAACAACATATAATGTAGTCAATATGTGTCCTAATGTAAGACCACAAAATTTTGTGTTTTTTGCATCAGATTATACAATAAGCTGACAAACCCATTAGAAAGATATCTAGAAATGTTTATACCTACAGATTATTTAGAGTCTAGAAAACTGTTAAAGTTAAGTTTGATTAATAATCAAAACTATACTCGTCAACCAAAAAATTGTTTTAAATGTGGAAGGTTAGGTCACAAAGCTATTGTGTGCAGAACCAATTCAAAAAACTAATTAAGAGGGAGGCGTTCATTAGGGATACCTCCCGAAACAATGTAAAAATTAAATTTGCCATTAAGAATAATGGTCACTCACAAGTCAATTTTAAAATAAATGATAAAAATAATAATAATTGTGATCAGATCAACTGTTTGTGTAATAATTAAGTAAAAGTTACTGACAAACTGTTTCTATAATTATATTAACGAAATTATAGTATTTGACGCTAATATACCCCAAAACTTGGGAAGTAGGATAGGATGTCTAAAGTCTTGTGGCAAGGCAGCATTCCGAAGCCTACCCCCTACTCTAAGAAGACCACGATTGTCCAAAAAAGGGTTCAGTTTCCTAAGGGCATTTGATGTCTCGCCTCCAACTTTCAGTGAAATTAGATCTTCTTCAAAGTACCTTTTCTGTGTGTAATGAATCCAGAAATGCAGAGATGAACCTAACTCAGTATGAGATAATGAACCCTTAACTTTAGATTGTGTATGACAGTTTGTTATAAATCGTTTGCACCAAGCGGTTACTCTTATTAACCTGGTAAACGAAGACAATTTATCAATTAAATTAAAACTTGGTGTTTTGGTTTCCGCAACAAAAATAGTATCAATATTCAACTTGATATCTGCTAATGCATTCGTACTTGAGCAAGGTGCAAACCGCAGCGGCCATTCCTTTATGGGTGATGTCATGAACAATGGGCCGAACCACCAAAGCGAATGAGCTATGAGTTGACTAGGGAACCGACCCCGAGAACTACAATCCGCTGGGTTTAGATTTGTTGACACATAATGCCAGCGGTTAGGATCTAATATCTGCAATATTTCTGTCAAACGGTTAGCAACAAAGGTTTTGAGCAAATAAGGAGGCGTTTTTAGCCAATTAATCACCACCATTGAATCAGTAAATGCAAATATACCTTCTATTTGCAAAACTTCACTTAAACATTTTTTAAGATAATCAAACATTCTTGAAAGTAATAATGCTCCACAAAGTTCCAACCGAGGAATAGAAAGTGTTTTAAGAGGTGCCACTTTTGACTTCCCAATAATAAGATGAGACGTAGCTGGGTTGGTTGTACAGTCAATCAAATAAATTACAGCACTGTATCCTTTTTCAGAAGCATCGGAAAAACCTACAAGGTAGCATGGGCCTGACCCCGGAGACACTGTAAACCGGCTTAATTTTATATTAGATAGAAGGTGTAGTTCCGAAGCAAAGGTTGCCCATTCATTTTGAGTGTTTGGGGGAACTTCATCATCCCAACTAAGCCCAAGTATCCAAAGTCTTTGAACCATGGTTTTGGCCAATATAATCACAGGGGATAGCCAACCGAGAGGATCAAATATGCGTGAGATATGGGATAAAATAGCTCGTTTTGTGTATATTAGGTTGATGGGAGTTATACTGTAAGAGAACATGTCTGATTTAGCAATCCATTGAAGACCTAGAATCTTGATGATGTGACTTCCATCTGAATTCAACGAAGTAGGTACTTCCTTGTGTTCGTCAGGTATAGCCTCAAGTAAGCTAGCGTAATTGCTGCTCCATTTATGAAGACTGAATCCTCCCAAAGCAAGAAGATTTATAAGTTGATTTTGTAAATCCAATGCTTCTTGAACATTCGCTGCGCCTGTCAGAATATCATCAATATAAATCTCCTCTTGAAGAACCTTAGCTGCAAGAGGTAACTTATCTCCTTCGTCTATAGCAAGTTGTTTCAATGTTCGCAAAGCCAAATAAGGAGCAGATACACCATACGTAATTGTCATGAGTTCAAATTCCTGGATCGACTCGTTGGGGTTTTCCCGCCAGGGAATATGCTGATACTTTCGATCTTGTGAACGGACTAATATTTGCCTGTACATCTTACAAATATCCGCAATTAAAACTACTGGATGCAATCGAACTTTTACCAAAACATCAGCAATATCATTTTGTAGCTTAGGTCCTGTCAACAGTATGTAATTTAGTGACCTATTATTGTAGTCTACATAGATGCATCGAACACTACACGAGCCTTAGTGAATGAACTAGAACCTTTGATAACGCAGTGATGAGGTATGAAATAGGGTTGTTCTTGAGGCGAATTATTTGATACGAGACGCATGTGTGCAAGGTTAATATATTCCCTCATAAAGGACTTATACTCGCTATACAGATTGGCATCACGCCCTAACCTTTTCTCCAGATACTTGAACCTATTGGTTGCTTGGTCGCGTGACTGACCTAAGACGTTATCACTTTCTTTTCTTGGAAGAGGAACAACATAACGACCTTCCATAACACGATAGTGTAATTCCTTAAAACCCTCTTGACATTGGACATCATCTGTGTTGGGAGGTATCATATGAGGAACTTCCTCTATCTCCCAGAAACGTCTTAAACTTCTGTCAATACTACTTGGACTTGAAATAAGCAAGCATGATGAAGTGAGTGCAAGCTGAAGTTGCTTATCCTTCAACTTTCCTGTAATAACCAAACCAAAGATGCTATGAAGAGCGGAGGGGAAGCCTTCCGTAGTACTGTGCTGTTGCTGTTGCCATCATAGACCTCAGGAAATAAATCCGCAGCTATCACAAAGTCAATCTGAGAGAGTATGTGAAAACTGGGATCAGCCAAATATAGATGTTTGAACTTGGAGACGATGTGAGTGGAAATATGAACGCTAGGCATATGAGCAGAGATTTTTGAAAGTATCACAGCCTAAGTATTTAGTTGAAGAGTTATGGAGTCTCGAGGCTTTAGTATACACGTGACAACTCCTTTAGTACCCTTGACCTCATTCTGAGCTAGACCAGCTATAGGGAATGAACATTTTCTTCGTACCAACCCTAAACGCTTTGCACAGGCAGATGTCATGAAGGAAGTTTGGGCACATGAGTCAATAATTGCTCTAACAGGTTGAAACAGGCCGTTTGAGTCCTTGACATGAATAACTGCAGTCCCTAGTATTACAGTAGAATAATACTGCTGTAAATCTTGAACTAAGGTAGTAGAGATGGGGTTAGTAATTGAATCCTTAATCGACTGAAGAGCAGGATTGGATTGAGGTGATGCAACATGAACCAAAGTGCTGCATGAATCGTTCACAATAGGCTGAGTATGTTCTAAATGAAGGTATGTGTGGTGTCGTTGGCCGAAAGTTAAAAAATTTGTCTTGGACAGACGACGAGACAAGCTATGTGTACCTTTCAGACAATTAAAACATAGTTTATTGGCTTTAACTAAATCTCTACTTTTATCAGGGCTCATACGTTGGAATTCAGGACATTTGAATATAGTATGAAGTAGTTTGCAGCATGGACAAAGTTTAGATGCATCAGTAGAGGAAGTGACCAAGACACTGTTTGAAAATGGAATAAGATTTTTAACAGCGGACCCTCGCTTTGAAGATGTAACAGTTTTCAGAGCAGGGTTTCTATTAACTTCCTTATGAGCTGGGTGTAGATCGTTATCTTGAGATATTTCTAATATACGTGCATGGTTTTGTAAGAATTTCACTAAATCATCAAACTTAGGTATTTCGGAATCAATGTTCTGTAATTCAAACTGCTTGCATGTAGCAACTGGTAAATTTCTCAAAGCAATATACATAAACAAAAAATCAGCAAGGTCTGGAATACCCAGTGCCTTAAGTGCAATAACCGGTTCATAACACCTTCTTAAAAAATAATTTAAAGTCGAAGCTGACTCATTATTCTGTGGAGTACAACTAAAGAGTGTGTTTAATAAGGATATTCCTAGCACACGCTTGTTTTGATATTTGTCTACTAAGGATTTCCAAACAATGCAATAATTCTTCTCTGATATAGGAAGGCTGCGAGCAATGCTCAACGCAGAACCAGAAAGTGCAGAGAGTAAATAGTGAAACTTTTCAATGTCACTGAGTGACGTATTTTCATGTATGAGAACGCGAAAATTATCGTAAAATGGTGTCCATTCATTGTAAGATCCGTCAAACTTTGACAAGGCAATTTATGGTAAACGAGGCATACTAGAAGTTTCATCCTTACTCCTACTGTCAACAGAGGATTGTTCCACAGAACTAATTCTATTATAAACTACTTGTATTTTAAAATACAACTCGTCAAAGGCTTCGGCTGTTTGAACGGTTTCGTATTGTTTTTCGGGATCAATTTGTAATGACGTTGCTATTATTTCCTCTTGAACGGCTTCAAATTGTGTATATGAGTCGCCTATATTATTATATCTAGCTTTAAATTGTTCTAACTTAGTTAGATCTGAGATTTCTTTAGAAAGATCATGCAGAATTTGGATACGGCGATATAGCTTTTCTCTCCTAGCTATTAGTAATTTTAAATGGTTTTCTAGTTTATTCATAATTTAATACATTTTACAGCATAGAAAATAATAAAGTTTTCTCTTAATAATTCACTAAGTAGACTTTAAAGGGAATAGGCCTAAGCTTTGGTTTAATAGAATGCGGCTTTCGCCTAAACAAACATTGCAAAGATTAGATTATTAACTAGCCTACAGTGGACTGTATTAATCTTTATAATGTACAGTTTTATAACTTAATGTAGCGTTATATAACTTAAGAAAACAAAAAAACATATAAATTTTAAATATTCGAATATATTTTGAAGCAGTATTTCAACAGATTATAAACACATTTCAAAACTTGAACACCTTTAGAAACACTCACGGACAGGTTTATCCGGCCCGAGGGACCAAAATGTTTGTGCAATAATTAAGTAAAAGTTATAATTATATTAACGAAATAATAGTACTTGACGCTAATATACCCCAAAATACAATGTGGCAAGGTTAGCTATGAAATCTAATAGAGTTAGTGGGAAAGTTCACTTACTTGTAGACGGTTGTCTGTCACAACTATAACTGCTGTAGTACTAGCAAGATGAGTAGAGACAGCGCTCCAATCATAGTAAAAATGTTGATAATAAATAAATTATAATAGAAATAATTGTTCCTCACTCACAATGTTGTATTTGAGGAAAAATGAGGAAATAGGAAAGGATTTACCCAACATCAACTATTGCCAATATAGTAGTAAGAGAAAGGTAAATAATAGAAACAATATTTTAGATAAAAACATTAGAGATAAAAATAAATGCCTCAAAGTTTTGAAAATGTTGTAAAAATAAAAAATGGATAAAAAACCAACCAAAAATAATCATGTTACCAACCATAGATGTAATAATAAATAAAAAAAGGCAATAAAATTAATGCCCTAATTGACAGAGGAAGCTTTATTAATTTAGTCAGTGAAAAATATATTCAAGAATAAAATAATTAAACAAAATACAAATTTATAAGTCAGATATGGAAACCATAATAGCTGCCAATAACGCCGAAATCAAAGTAAAAGATTTTTGTATTCAAAAAATTAAAATAAAACACTTCAGTTGGTTTGTGAAATTGTATATTGCCAATTATGTAACATGGCCCCTTATTCTGGGAACTCTATTCATAAATGAAACAGGCCTAATAATAGACATATCAAAACAAGAATGTTACTTCAATTTTAATTCAACTATAAAAATAAAAATTAGTAATTTTAAATCACTAAGCAATAATAACATAATGAATAATAATAAAATACAAATAAGTAGTCCAGAAAGATTTCAAGAATTAGAAGCAATAGTGAGACAATTCCCTAATGTATTTACAGATAAGATAGGCAAGGCCTTAAATTTTAAACTCAACTTAAAAGTAAAATCAGATGAAATAGTAAAACTTAAACCATATCTAATAAGTCCACCTAAAATGAATATTATAAAAGTGATAATAGATTATTTGCTAGCCCAAGGAATAATAAGCATTCTACTAGCCCATATTTGAGTCCTTCATTCTTAGTTTCAAAGGGAGATAAACATAGACTTGTAGTCAATTATGGTAAAATGAATCAATTAATAGAAAGAGTTTCACATCCTATCGGTGACATGGCTGATTGTTATAAATTTTTGGGTAATGCTAAATATTTTAGTTGTATTGATCTATGTAACAATTTCCACCAGATATCGCTTACCGAAAATAGCAAAAAGTATACAGCATTTTCAACACCTTTCACTCAATATAATTACACAAGAATTCCATATGGTTTGCATGTAGGCAGGGGAATTTTAAGTTCATATATAGAAAGAATATTTAGTGATATAAAGTTTAAATACATGCTAAACTTTGTTGAGACATCCTTATCTATAGTAATAGTTTGGAAGAACATCTTAAACATGTAAGAGAAGTAATTAGTAGACTGAGCAAAAACAATTTAACTCTAAATTTAAATAAAGCCAAATTTGTATGTAAAGAAATTAATTTTTTGGGTAATAAAGTAAGCTATAATCAGATTAAAATAGATCCAGAAAGAACAAATTCAATAACGAATTTTCCTAGGCCAAGAAATGCTAAAGAAGTGTCTAGATTTATAGGTATGGTGTCATTTTTCAGCTGTTTTATAAAAGATTATGCAAAAATTGCTAGTGTATTGAATGAGTTAAGAAAGAAAAGAGTTAAGTTTAAGTGGACTGAATATTGTGAAAATAGTTTTTAACACCTTGAAAAATTGTATTTCTAATCCACCTTGTCAAGGAATTTGCAGATTATAACAAACCATTCTATCTGATGACTGATGCCAGTGAATATGGTATAGGGGCATGTTTGTTATAAAAAAATGTTACAGATCAAAAGAAACCAGTTGCTTATTTCTCAAAAAAATTCACAGACTCAGAGAGAGCTCTTTCAGTGTATGAAAAGGAAACCTTAGCCATTGTACTTAGCATTGAAAAACTTTACATATTCTTAGAGGTACAACCCTTTTATTTAATAACAGATAATCAAAATTGTCATGGTCTCTTACTCGTTTTAGAAAATTAGGTAAATTGGGAAGATGGATAGAAAGAATATTAAGTCTACCTCTTAAAATATTTCACATTAAGGGACAACAGAATGTAGTAGCCGACGCTCTCAGTAGAATCCACAATAATGGGGAAGGAATAGATATAGAAATAGTTGAGATAGAGTCAAAGGACGAAATCTTTAAAAGAGTTAAAGAGAGGAAGAAATTCCAATCTGTCGATAACAACAAAGGTCCTAATCCTCAAAAAAATGTAATATCAAAAATCCCTTTATGCTACTTAGATTTAAAAGTACATCAAAAAATAGATCCTGAAATTTAAAAAAAAAATGTGGAAAGTATTAAATCTAAAACTAATAATAAGAAATTTTGTATGAGCAAAGGCCTATTAATGTGTAAAGATAGTAACGAGTTAAAAATTTATTTGCCTGTTAATTTAAGAGATATGATGTTCGAATACTATCATACTTCATATCTTGGCGGACACCTTAGTCAATTAAAAACCATGTCTAAGAAAAATTAATATTTTTATAAACCTAATATATGTGAATTTATAAAACAAAACATTAAATATTGTCAAATTCGTGCTAGTTGTAAACAAGCACCAAAAATTTATAATGGGAAACTTGTAAGTTTTGTATCAGATAAACATATACAAAAGCTGTATGTAAATATATTGAGACCATTAGTAAGAAGTAAGAAAGGTCATAATCATTTGTTAATTGCAGTAGATGATTTAAGTAGATTCTATTATATAATGCCTTTAAGAAATGCCAAAGCTGTAAATGTCATCAACAAGGTGAGGGATGTAGTATTTTGTAATTTTGGTATGCCTCGTTTCTTGGTGTCTCATAATGGAGCATGTTTTAAAGCCATTGAGTTTAAAAATTTTATGATTAATAATGGGATAAAACATGTCAAAACCCTACCATATGTACCAAGAGCTAATAAATCTGAGAGATATATTAAAAATATTAAAGTTTTGTTAAGGAGCTTTTTTCATGATAAACAAACAATGTGGGATGAATGACTTCATTATTTGCAAATTTGTTTAAATTCAGCCTTCAATGAATCCACTATCTTTCAATTCTTGACTTTATTCCTATTTTCTCTTTCTGATCATGTTCCAATGTCAATGATCTTCTTAGCTGTGTTTTGACTTTGTATGGCTTGCTTCTAACTCTTGAAATAACACAAAAAACCTCTCTTTAAAATGGCTTTTTATTTACTCATTTAATTTATTAATTACTTATATTGTATATAGAATGATATTCTTATTTAAATCATTGGTTTTTATAAATTCTTTAGAACTTCTGTGTGTAACGAAGGGTAACACAGAAAATACTTAGTTTCAGCTGAGGCTTTCTCTGTTTGGGACTTTATCAATATATTTAAAGTTATGTTCTGTTTGATAACTTAAATAATTCTGTTTATATGACAGTAATAATTGTCAGCAATGTCTATATGTAGCCTACACTACATACTGCAAAGTTTTACCAAAATACTGAGCCATAATCGAGGTAAGTTCATTCACAGAATCCGGATTCCAATTACCTTGTTTGAGTTATAATTTTACGTAGTTAGAGGGTACCTAACAAACCATATTTAAATAAATTTTGTAAATACCGCGTTTTTAGTATATCTCGAGAAACAAACAGTTTTTGTATAAAGTGCTTTAAATTGAATACATATTTGTCACATTCTATTCATTAATTAATAATTTTTATACTGAAATTGATATTTATATTAGTACACTAGCAACGATTTGTTGACCTACACTGCATGGTTCGAACCTGTACATTCTAATCAAATTTTGCTTATTTTGTCCAGACTACAGGCTACTTTCAAGCTACTGCTTTTACATAATATATTACTTTTAAACTTAATTGAGCTTAACTTGTTACAAACTAATAACAGCATGCTAAAAACTGAAACAGCCTATTTACGTTTATAGGTTTATGTTTTCAACTGGGGTTAAAACTCCGTTTAAGCACGTGCATGCACAAATATCAGTAGGCCTACGATACACACACGCACGTGTATGCGCAGAAAAATAGCTGCACAATTCCTACCAATATTTTTTTAAATCAGAGCAAATAATATATAGAACTACATTAGAATATAGTTACAAATTATTAATTTAGGATATTTGGTGTTAAAAAACTAACGCTCAAGGAAAACAGTTGGTAACCGTTACACATAGTCTCCTTGCTCCGTCACTTCACTTGTCAACAAATTAGTCACTTAGAAAACATCAACGTAAAGTTGAAACTATAAAAGGTAGGGGGTTACATTTTCAAGGTATATTCCGTTCATAAAGTAGACACACACTAAGATAGGAATTTGTAAAATTTAATTTCAAAGGCTAAAATTACAAAAAATGCCATATTAAACAGGAGTTGCTTCAATTGCATGTATTTTCGGTTAAATAATACGCTATTATAAATTTATATTCCAGTTCCATAATTATCATCAATTATTTGTTGTTTTTAAAATTGGTAAATTAACATATAAAGTGACAATTTTTAACTAGTGCAGCCAAACCCGCCGAGGAGCGCGAGTGTAACAAAATTTTTAACGAGATCCATCCTAAAATACTTTTACAGTTATGTTCTAAGATATTATAACACAGTGCTATGTTTTAATAAAAAAAAGGATTTCAAAAGTTGTATACTTATTACGAATTTATTTTTGTCTATTTTCATTATTTTAGGCTTTAAGTCCTCATAATTTTAAGCTTTTAACAAGTCTGATTTTTTCGAGTACTTAATACTTCTTACAAACCAAGGTATATATGTTTTATCAATATCGATTATGTACAGAAATAATTACCCAGTTTTAAAAATGTAAATTGGCTTCACTTAGCCATATGTAATTAAATATTTCAAGGCTTTAATAATTTTAAATGACCTAATCATTGTATTATTCTGATATAATAGATCAATTCGAAGCACTTTCCACGGATGATATTTAAAGAAAAATTAGGTAATGTTTCAATTATCTTGAAATAAAAATCTAATATATAAAAAGTACAATGGCTAGTAAAGTACTTTAAAACAATGACCAAATTCTTAATGAAGCGTGTAACTTTAAAAATACAACAACAGCTACTGCACAAGGCCAGGGTTTATCCCTAATTTTATTATTTGCACTAATTTCCTTCATTCTGACCTAAACACTTCAGATTTAATTTACTTGAAGCAATTTTGAACAGCTTAGATTTCCTTGTTTACAAATACCCTAAGTATAAACTGCAACTATTTGTCGATGCTTAAATGTGGCCTTTGATAAGCGTATACTGAGAGATGGATGTCAGCACACTATACCAGGACACCAGGAACGACATCTTGCCTACGCAATGCCAGAACCCGACCTATCCTTAGTCCTATATAATCCTATCCACCCTTATTTATTCTTCGTTTTTAAGAAAATGTAAAGGACAGACAACTTTTTAGGTCTACTTCAGGCAAACCGTCTTGCCCACGCAATTTTATAACATCTCCTGTATCCAAAGTCCTATGTAATCCCATCCCTCCTAACTTATTCCTCATCTTTGAGTAATTGTAAAGGATGGATGGCTCTTTACGTCTATTTCAGGCACACCATCTTTCCCAGTCAAGGCCATAAATTCCTCTATATCTTTACTCATATATAATCCCAACCACCTTAACTTATTTCTCTTCTTTGAGAAACTCTGAATGATGAACGACTCTTTACGTCTACTTTAGGCTCGCCGTCTGGCCGATGAAATGCCAGAAATTTACCTTATATCCTTAGTCCTATATAATCTCAACCGCCCTTACTTACTCCTCTTCTTTGAGAAACTCTGAATGATGGACGACTCTTTACGTCTACATTAGGCACGCCGTCTGGCCGACGAAATGCCAGACATTTCCCTATATCCTTAGTCCTATATAATCCCAACCAGCCTAACTTACTTCTCGTCTTTAAGAAACTGTAAAGGATGGACAACACTTCAGTTCTACTTCAGGTCTTGCAAATGAAATCCTAGAACCTCCTTTATATTCCTAATCCTAGATATTCCCATCCGCCCATCTTTATTCCTTGTCTAATAAGGGCTTCTAAAAATAAATACCACTTTAGGTCATTAGATCAGCGACTATGAACACTTGATACAACAGTGGCACGAAAAATGGGTATCGCGAAATATGAGTACAGGAAGAACAATAGCATTTGACGAGGGTTAGTGGTAACTTCGATAAATGAATAAAACGTGTAAACCAATCACCCGATGTCACCCCAGAGCATAGACCTCTAACCTAGAGTAAAACGTGTTTAAACCGGAACCGCTAGGGATCGAAAATATTATACACATTGGACTCTTTTCGCAATATACAAATGGCATTATTTAAAGTCATAAATACTGAAATAATTTTTGTTCCTGCAGTGAAAGAGGATTACATAACTTTCAACGAGAGAAGAGGTTGATTATTGAAACAATATGTTACACTATTTACTTCTAATAAAGTAAATCACTACACCACAAATTTGACAAATATAAATAAAGCAGGCACTATTCATTCTAAATAAATTAAAACTTACTAATTTGATACAAAAGTTACTCTAGTTCATATTATTCTCATTTTCCCCTAAAGTCTAACAAAGAAACTTCCCACTTTTACGTTACCATATCCAATTCGATACAGTCCTTTACAGAGTACAATAGTTCAAGAATCAGCAGTAAAATTGTGACATCTCTTAAGCTCTGTAAGAGGTGTTCATGAGTACGTATCTTTGTTTGGACCTCCAATCCTCTGGGTTCTTCCTCTTCGTCCCCATCGTCTACGTACTCCTCCTCTTCGCTTTCTGTAGTTCTGGTGGTCATTAAATAAACTGTAGAAGGCTGGCACATCAAGATCAACTACACACTTTAGAATCCTAAACCAAGAGTAAAAGACGTCATTTATTGTTTGAAAAAAGAGGATGAAACTACGACTCATATTGTACATGAGACTGGAGTTGCACTTAGAGGGAAAGAAAAGATGAACACAATATATAGCTTTAACCTGTCTATAAATAAGTACAAAAAGGCCTAGAAACTGGAGGCATTATGTCTTGTTCAAGATCTCTTTCCTACATTTCAAACAATGGATTAGATCAGACCAAAGAAATCAGATGATAATATCAAATAAAATGGTCGATTGGCAATGTAGATTAATTTTTTTTAATGAAAAATATTTTTAAAAAAATGACAAGGTAAAAGCTGATTTTAAACTGACAAAGTGATATCGTTATCATTTGGTCAGTCCAAAGCCTGGTAAAGTGTGATAGAAATCAGGTTTAATAAACCATCTTTCTCAAGATTCTCTGTGTAATCATATTTAGTTGTACTCATTTTTCTTATATTCCATATACGGTAACGACATTACTATGGCAGGATAATGCTACCATTTCTATCCTACCTAAAAAAATGTTGGCCTGCTCTTACCTAAAACCAATGCTTTTCTAGCCTTTGCAGACCACAAAATCCATAGGCCTACTGAAAATTGGCATTAGTGTTGCAAAAACAAATCAAATAATGCATAAAACAGTTGTTGAAATTTTTATACAATTTCAAATTTGTAATGTAAGTTATTAATTACTCAGTACCTTTAAAAATAACTTCGCACTGCCTTTTGAAATATAACTTCTAGTTGGTTTTGACATTTGTTTACTGAATTAAAATGATGGTAACTAAATAGGGAATACTATATCATATATATACACCGGGTAGCCGTCAAATGACCAAAAGTCGATAACTGCAAATCTACGAAGAAAGTTACATTATGATATCATGTTGGGGGACTACAGAGAAATCCCTCTTCTGCTTTTTTGAGAAACATTTTCTTACATAAAGAGGCATAAAGGAAATTAACAATTTTCTTATAATGATTAAATTTTTTTTTTCTATTTCAAGGTTATTACAATTTTTTTATTGGTGTTACATCACACATAAGCAGTACTAGCATAAACACACCATAAAGAATAATTATCAGTTTCAATCCTAAATAAATAACAAAATCATTACAAGAAACCTATTTTGGAGAAAACTTAGCTGTGTTGTACACGTTACTTCACGGGTTCAGATCATCGTAATATCAAGAGTTATAATTATATCAACCACTTTATTTAACAGTACAAGAATGTATTCTAAGAATAACTGCAAAAGTTTGAAAAGAACGAAGAACGAACCTAGTAGGAAATAATTAAATTTTATCAGTGTAAAGGGGTTTATTAAAGTGTAAAACGTAACTTCAGAACTTTAGTAATTAGTACTTACTACTAGGCACTTTAGTTGAAGTAAGGTAAGGAATGTGAATATATGAACAATAGATTAATTTCCTTTGATCAGTTTAAAGGACTCCATTATATATTACCAGCTAGAGTAAATATAATATGGGCAAGCTTCTTTATATGAATATAAGAGAACACTATATTTTGTAATGATCTTCTTGTCACCAGTCTAGCTTTGTTCTTACTAATTTAATTGTAAGAGATTGTCACATGCATAATGCAATCGTGGGTTTTTGGATTTAGTTAAATATTTATATTTTCCCAAGTGTGCTTCAAGAAAGTCATGACTGTTGAAAAATTGAGAGTTCCATACTTGCTTCTTCATTGTTTGATTCCCCTTTCATTTGCTTCCTAATTGTCTCAAAAATTTGTCTGATGATATATATTTTATATGACCTTGATTGTGCACAATTTCTTTTGTTGGTTTAAGCCCTCAATTATTGGCTAATCATCCCAAAATATGTTAATAACATATAGGTCTGGTATATAGCAAACTGTGTCTGGTGTACAGCACAAACCAAATTTTATACCACGTAAATTTTGCAGCAAAGTGACTAGACATGTTCTGGGTCCACTACCCAGAATATTTACAATTGAAGTTGTTTGTTGTATTCATTATAACTTCACTAATTATTTAATAAATTCTTGTTTTCAAAAAACTTTACAAGTATGCAAGTTCTTTTATGCTTAAGCGGATACAACAGCTACATCGCCTCGTACCTTTTAGAAATAAAGCGAATAGAAATTACTGGTAGAAGCAAGAAGATATATAGAGGATGTCTTATGCATTAAGGATATTAGTGTTTACAATTTAGCGAAAAGAGCAAATCTTTAGTAACAGTGACCTTGGGTGTTGGAGGGTCAAAAGACTATTATTTATTATAAGACACTATTTATAAACAATAAACTCTGGTTAAATAATAATAAATATTACACATAAATCTAGTTCTAGATGCATAACATGTGCCTTGGAAGATGGTTACATAGTCACCGAAACCTATGTTCATCTGGTTAAAATAAAAATATTTGTTGAGTGTGTAAATAATAGCAGCCTCAAAGTGTGTGAATTAATAAATAGATATTTAGTCTTAAACGCCTCAAGACTCATAGTAATTGGTCCTCAACGTTAAAAAGAAGTTTGGTTTTAAATAAGTAAAATAATCGAAACACTCCCAACAGCCAATAATATTTCTAAGAAAAGACCACTGGGTATAAGAAATGTTTAATAAGATTTGTTTTTGCGGGAACACGAAATTTTGTTTCATTCAAAAGTGTTAAACTTTTGCCCGTTTGTACATATTTTTATGAATAAATAAATAATATAAACAAGTAATTAGATTTACTTGGGTTTAATTGAATTCTGGGCCACGAGAAGGAATTTTACCCTGAAGTACTTGATACATGATCTAAATTTATATGATGTAAAAAAATTTATTTCTGTTTATTTTCAACTGAAAATAACATATATGTAGTCAGAATGAATTATCGTTTTTGCATAAAAGCATATTCTTATCGTTGAGTACCTGGCATTTTATGTATTTCTGTTTATTTTGTCACATTCTGTGAAGATTAGGGTTGTATATTAGACAGCTCAATCGTTAAAGAAGAAGGAGATCTCGTATAAAGAGCATGTAAATGCACTTAAAAGCCGAATATATAGAAATATAATCTCGCTTCGTACTGTATTTTAGATAGGACAAAACGAAAAAGAAGGTAAGGACGAATAGAGAGTATGTAAACGCATTTATAAACGGTGTGTATATATAAAAGTGTATTGTACCTGATTTACTCCCATTCTAATCTTTATTGTCAATCAGTAAATACGTAGTGTTAAATATAAACATAAACAAATTTACAGTTTATAAAATACAAGTTTTTGTAGTTGAACATGGAATATGTTCAAAATATTAGGTTTTCGGCTTGTATCTATTTGCGATTATTTGATTCCGAAATGTGTTTTAGTTGAGGTTTCAATAAAATAAATATCATATTTCTGATTGATTTTCGCAGACATTAGTTTTGTGTGATTTTTTAAATAGAGAAACCCAACTTACATATGCATTTTTACTACAAGTAATTTTTCGGGGTACAAAATGAAATTATTGAGCAATTGGAAACCGATTTGCCTTTTTAATTTCCATATATTGCCCATAATTTTCCAAATGAGTAAAATACAGTAAATTGTTTAAAAATTAATGGAATACATATTTACTTAATACTTTGCCTACCTACAATATGCCTGATAACAGTTAACATAAAAAAATTACTTTAGAAATATTATTACAAATTAATTGTATGGTATAATTGATAAATGACATTTAATATTTGAGTCCAAACTTGAAAAATTCATAAATAGGTTTTAAAGAGGCAAGTAAAATAATAAACTATATAAAGCAAATAAAATATATATTGACAATCATAAAACATAGCCTTGTTTACTCAATAAATCTTCTGTTTGCTTAAGTTTACACTTAATAATGACCCAATCATAAAGCTTTCGTGCCTACCTCTCGGTTTATTCAGCTGCAAGTAAGTATTTCTAATGGAAAATACGTTTCCATTGTGACCTGAGGAAGATGGAGTGTATTATATCAATCATAAAGTTTAAATAAGAAGATATATACTTGAGATCAAGAGAAGTAACTTTTTGTGACAGAATAACAAAGTATATCCATCCAACTCTTTTGAAAACAATCTAAAAATTATAAATTACAATTTTTTAAAAAAATTTATTATATTTCCTATTATATTATATTATATATTATATTTTATTATATAGTCATATTTTGGGAAACATTTTATATTTACTTATAAATTAACAAAATTGTTTTGACGCATTTTTAGGTTTAACAGTCATCAATTAGGTATAAATATTCTTTACATACTATTTCCTCACTAAGCATTTATTATATTAGGAAAATTGAATGCGATATTACTGTAAGATACAAATACATAGAGTTACTGAGTTTTTTAAAGAATATTTATATAAGCCTTTCATTTTACACCCATACACAAGAGTAGTAAAAACATTTTGTGTCCATATGTTCAATAATTTCATTTCATAAGAACACAAAACCGACTTTCGTAATTAGGAAGAGGTAAAATGTTTATTTTTAACTTTTTGGCGTTGATAATTCAGGTGTCAATACCTACTAAGCAGAGGCACAAAAACTATATTTTCTTGTTTAAATGAATAAAACTGTAAATATTTTCGTACACGCTTCTTAATAGGTCCTTTAAAATTTTTTTCTCACTAAGATGCTTTTTTACCTGGCGAAAAATCAAACTATATAATACAATTAAAAAATTTAAAATATTTCAAAAGCAAGAGTATACAATAAAACTATTATTGTTTTTGAAATATTTTAAATTTATTATTAATATATAAATATATCTTGAGAAATTAGAAAAAACCGTTCAATTGAAATATTTGTTACGTGTTAAGATTTGTAAAAGTAGAAAAAATTTCGTTGTGTGAATAATTTTAATTGATGTCATTAAATCAGAATTCAATAATTGCTATTATTATATTTATTAGAACTCCTAATTTTATGGTTATATTGTTCTAGGGTGTGGCTAAAGATAAGCCTAGCTCGTTAGGCCCGGCGGTCTATTCTGACGCGTCGGACTAGAGCTATATATACACTTGTAGTGGCAGGAGAAGGCACCATTGATCTTCTAGACATCATGAGTAACTTGCCGTTCGTCTTACTTGCCGTGTTTGTAGGGAGTGTGGCTGTAAGTACTATTTGTATTCTGGTTTAAATTAACAGCAGTTCATAACTTAATTTTAATACAAATAAATAGAATAATTTAAAGTTTTAAATAAAAATTGTTATGGGAATACCAGGTTTTCAATTGAAATCATTTATATTTATTATATTTTAAAAAAATATATAAAGTTAAAAATATGTTAAAGATCAATATTAAACATACACATACACACACACACACTCACTGCTAGGGGCAAGCTAGCACTGATTCAATGATTTTGTAAAGTAAATTGAGTAAATTAAAAATGTACCTGTATAATTTTACTAAATTTTGTTTCCTTTGTTATTTATATAATTTACGTATTCCTTTTTAAGTATATGTTCCCATATTAATACCTTATTTTACACTATTATTTCTAGTTTAAACCATAAAATATAACGCGTCCTGTAGATATAGCCTATCTTTATACTAAATTAACGATGTAACAATTATTTAGCACATGTTTTATACATCTCACTTTTTAAATAACTATAATGAAAATCAAATACAATTATTTTATTCACTTTTTATCAGAATAGTATTATTTCTGCCACTTCTAAAGCCTTTTAAAATCTCAAGTTGCTTTCAAATTATTCTCCTCGTGGAAATGATTCTTTCAATAAGTGCGACTGTCCTTATTAGAGCAGTTTAAACCTTATTCAAAAGTTTAATGAATAAAATCAAATAGATCCTTTATTCTATAAAAAAGAATTACTATTTATAACAATCTTTTACATTCAATTTCACCTCACAACTATCTTGCCCTAACGTCTGAATTTAGTTATAAAATACATTTACAATATTTGTAACTGGTAATTATTTGATAAGACCTGTCTTAGTTTCAAATTTTCATTTATTGAGATCATACGAAATGCCAATAATGTAACACAAATAATTTTAGTTTAGCAAACATTTCAAATTTTTTGTTCTATTTGTATTATTAATTATACTTTTACTTCTAATACAGTTCTTCTTTATAACCTAAACTTTATGTTTAATATATTTAAAACATTTTGTTAAAACATTAGTAACATTGCTTAGGCCTACTATATCAAATTGTGGTTAAACAGAAACACTCTGTTTATATAGATTATTTTATTATTCATTTTATTCATGTTGGTACTGTTTACCAACAAAAGGTTTTGAATAAAAATTAATAAATATTTCTTGAATTTGAATAGCCTCAGAGGTTTGTGATTACTATACAAAGAAAAATGTATATATATATATATATATATATATATATATATATATATATATATATATATATATACACACTTTCGTTCATGATGACCTATTTATCCAAAAATGCAAATTTGCCTGATGATGTATTTCTGAAGTAGTGATGAGTTGGATAGCACGTAAAAAGACATTACATTTGGGGCCGCTTTCACGTTTCGTCTATCTTTAGTCTTCTGGGATCTTAAGGCCGGTGAAGCGATCTATTTACCTAATACATGGCACGTAAATGGGGATATTATATTTCGGTTCATTTCAAGTTTCGTCCATCGTTAGTCCTTTGGGTTTATTCCAACTCCACTCCAGGATAAACTGTTGCTATACAGGTTGCTCATACCTTTGGTGAAACGATCTATCTACACCTTCATGTCACGTAAATAGACATTACATTTCGTCAACTTCTAGATGCCCATTGGATCCTCCGTTGGAATCCAGCTTGTCTCTTACTTTGATGAAAAGATCTGATTACCGCGTACATGGTACGTAACTTTGCATTACATTTCGAACATTTGTAGTTTTTAAAATCGGGCCTACATTGATGCTCTAGGATCTCCAATCAGCATTCAGATATTTCTTTGTTTGCTGAAGATATGTGCTTACCTCTTGCATGGCACTAAATATCTTTGCATTATATTTCATACATCCGTAGTCCTTAAGGTTAGGTCCTTTGTTGCCGCTGCGGAATCCCCTGTCGGCATCCACGTTCTTCCTAACATTGGTGAGGAGATCTGCCAACCCCACACATGGCATCTACCCAACATTACATTTGGTCCATTTCTATATAGTGTGGAAGAAAAAAATGCTTCTGTACATTTGCAAGTAAGTATAATAGTTTAACAAATTAGTAAACTTCAACATGTATTTATATTCTTTTATAGTTTTTAAAAATACTCTAGGTATTTTCTGGTTCAGCAATCTACTAGTGTTTATTATATCACTGTCTATTGTTTCTCATTTTTCTGTGCAGTGTTTTATAACTATTTTTACACGTTAATAATTTAATAAATGAATTATTAATAATGTGAATTTACAGTTGCAATCAGTCACACCAGATCCAAAGGGTGAAACAACTAGAAATTCTGATTATGGAAAGCCTGAACATTCGTTTTTGGAGCTATTGGTAAATATCGTACTTGGTTTAATTGCTATTGACTCTCTGTCTGCGTGTGTGTTTGTGTGTGTGTGTGTGTGTGTGTGTGTGTGTGTGTGTGTGTGTGTTTGTGTGTGTGTGTGTGTGTGTGTGTGTGTGTGTATGGGTGGGTGGATGTGTGTGTGAGTGTGTATTTGTGTGAGTGTGTGTGTTGTGTGTATATGAATTTACTTTTATTTGGGTGTGTGTGTATTCTACTTCCTATATATCACAAAACCCCCTTCTAGACAGTGTGTTTCTTAATTAAACATTGGTTTCGTTAATGCGTACATTTGTTTTGTTTCAGATGAGGAGAATCTTGTTCGAGAAAACATTAAGGAGTATTATATTAAGTTCAATATACAATATAAAGATATTCGTTTTGAGTTGCTTGGAAGGCACCTCTTCACTTACTAATAAGACAGTAAAAAACGTGCATAATATTTTAACCAAATCCAGTATTAATTTGAAAAATTTGGTAGTTTTCAAGGCTTCACAAGTTATTAAATTATCTGATATAAATTTTGTAAACGCTAGTCGTAAAGAGACTAGCGAAACACTCGGCAATGAAAGTTACTGGTTTCTAATAATATAGAAACTTTTAGCGAACAGTCCTTAAAAGGTCTACAGAGGTACTCTAATACTTCCTTGGAGAACATTAAAAGCATCTTTAAAATTCTGATAAAAACCGTTAAGGATTTGACCAAAAAAATTAAGAATAAGGACTCAGTCAAGTTGAGTCTAAAGAGAATCGCTGTACTACGAGACTCCACCATCCATCAAGATATTTACTGACTTTAGAAATGCAAACAAGAAGGACGTAGGACGCTTAGTAACAAATTGCAGAGCAGAAACCCAGATTGTCGAACTGTACTGCGTAAGTCAGTTTGACGCAGTATCACAGTTTCTTAGCCGCGGGAAAGAATTTTATAACTTCATAAAAGGATTAAAAACTCAAGGCCCGAAGAAGTTTGAAAATTTAATTTTAAAATTTCAGTCAGAGGTTACGAATGCTAAGAAGGCTATAAATAAAAGTGAAACCAAAACGAGTACTAAAATTAATAACATTTACGGAAAAGATATATCACATGAGCCTGATGGCAAAATTATGTATTTCAGTAATAAAGCTGATGAATTTATAAAGGCTGTCAATAATGTTTTATCTGTGAGTATCATCTTGTTTTATATTTTCAAAGAATTTCATTGTTTTTTTATTTGTGATTTTTGTTGTTTTACAGAACTATAAGTGTGTACGTATGTGTACTTACTAGTCTTTAAGTACTAGAAGAACTCGCCATTTTTAATTTTTAAAAGAATTTCCGAAAAAAACATATTTAGGCACAAATACATAAACGTTAGAGCATCATAAATTCGTTTGTTTTGTTTTTTTAGTATGATTCAAACATTCCCGATATTGTTTTACATTTTTTCTGATTTTTGATGTTTTACAGAACTATAAGTGTGCACTTTTGTGTTCTTACTAGTCTTTAAGTACTAGAAGAACTGGCCATTTTTAATTTTACAAAGAATTTCCGAAAAAAACATATTTAGGCACAAATAATTAAAGGTTAGAGTATCATAAATTCTTGTTTTTTGTTTTTTAGTCTGATTCAAAAATTCTTGATATTGTTTTACATTTTTTCTGTGATTCGAACATTATTCTTACCTATCATTACCATAAAGACAATGCAACATAAGATGATGGCGTATAAGATTAAACGTTCTTCAAAGTGAACGTGAAACAAAAACTAATTAACATTTCACTTTCAGATTATGCGATTGTTTAAACTAATAAATTGTTATAATATAATGTTACAGGAAGAGGAGGTAGACCAACGGAAAATTCATAGTGATACAATGAAGGATATAAAAGCTTATATTTGAAAGGCCAAGAAAGAGAGGCCTTAACAATCTATTGCTATTATATGCTAAACCATGTAACCAGTATACTACATAGTATATCTGAGACCTATATATCTATTATACTATAATATATAACTATTTTATCTGATATCTGTGTATCAAATTATACTAACTGTAATGTAGTCTATGCATCCATTATACTATGATAAATAACTATTTTATATGATATCTATGTATCCATTATACTAACTGTAATTTAGCCTATGCATCCATTATACTATGATAAATAACTATTTTATATGATATCTATTTATCCATTATACTAACTGTAATGTAGCCAAGGTATCCATTATACTATGATATATAACTATTTTATATGATATCTATGTATTCATTATACTAACTGTAATGTGGCCTATGCATCCATTATACTATGATAAATAACTATTTTATATGCTATCTATGTATCAATTATATTAACTGCAATGTAATCTATGAATCCATTATACTGTGATAAATAACTATTTTATATGATATCAATGTATCCATTATAATAACTGTAATGTAGCCTAAGCATCCATTATACTATAATATATAACTATTTTATATGGTATCTATGTATCCATTATACTAACTGTAATGTAGCCTATGTATCCATTATACTATGATAAATAAATATTTTATATGATATCTATGTATCCATTATAATAACTGTAATATAGCCTATGCATCCATTATACTATGATAAATAACTATTTTATATGATATCTATGTATCCATTATACTAACTGTAATGTAGCCAAAGTATCCATTATAATTTAATAAATAACTATCTTATCGAAAATCTATATATGCAGTATTTTATAATAAATAACCAAATTTATCTGAAACCTATGTATCCATTATACTATAATAAATACATGGTAGGTATCTGAAAGTGTATTGAATGTCATTTTGTTCTATTTGCATTTCTTTGTGATTATGAGAATCATTAAGTCTTTTTCGATGATGTTTCTATAAAATAAACACAATATTTTAGAATTGTGTTTGCCCTAAGTTTCTTACTTAGCAAATGTTAATGGCCTGCATTAAAACAAGGTCAACCTCATGTAGTTTTCCATGGTGTATTTCCAAGGTATAGCATCTAGGATTGGATTTGATTGCTGTTATGAGATATCGAATATGTTATTTAATTTTTTTTTCAATGGGAAACAAACTAACATAAACACATTTTACTGTAAGAAATCTTTTCATATTCTAAAATCAAATTAATAACGACTCTGGAACCGATAGTGTTTTCTTCATCTCTATATTTTGCATCTAAACTTTCATCGGTTTAATAGCGAATTATTTCTATTAAGTTTACAAATACGTATGAAATAATTATATAAATAGGCATACAGCAAAATTATTTTAAAAAAACAAGTTATTATTAGGATTCATAAGGGTCGCATTTGAAGACAGTTCTTTTAGACGGGTAATCTTGCCAAAGTAGTTAGAATGACCCAATACATTAGCGCAACTAAATGGTTAATTCCTCAGTATGGAGGAAATAAGGATCCGTTTGTGGTACTGCCATTCCGTTTATAGTTATTGCGCTGATACAACCGAATGGAAGATCGATCACAAACGATTCCGATATAGATAATGTACTTTGAACGTAATTTTCTAACTTATCTTCTACTACAGCTTATAATATATTATTCCAAGTGTATAAACTGAAAGAAGAAGTAATACCTTTTACTGTTGAATTGTCTGGAGATTCTTTTTTGAACATTAGAAAAGAACATTAGCAAAGAAAAGTGTGGTTTCAGGCAAGGCCTATAATCAGTTGACCATTTGCTTTTGTTAGAATCAGCTATTGAAAATGCAGATTGACTGCATTATCTTGCGTGAAAAACAAGTTGCTGTTTTCTTCGACCTCGAGGAGAGGAATTCTGAAAACTTTAAAATCATGGGTATACAGGGCAAAATCTTAGCAATCATCGTTAGATTTCTGTCAAATAGGTCTTTTCGAGTTCACATTCAAATAGTTACAAAAAGGAGAATTGTGTATCGCAGGTTAGTCATTACTATTATTTGCTATAATAATAATGCCATATTTACCATTACCATTAATCGTATAACTGTTCACTATTTGTAGATAATTTCTCTCTCTCTCTCTCTCTCTCTCTGTCTCTCTCTCTCTCTCTGTCTCTCTCTCTCTCTCTCTCTATATATATATATATATATTCCATTCTCGTATATATATATATAATTTTTTATATTAAAAATATAATTGTTTAACGACAAAAAGTTTTATTAAAGGTAAAATGTTTTGTAAAATATAACAAAACATTTTAAAATGGTGAGGGAGGTGTTGTGCCCTTACAGGTAATAGGTATGTTCGGGTTAATTGTAAATTGTGTAATCTCTTCACATAGAATTAAACGCAATTCAACTATTAGAAAAGCCATTATCTAGCCTTATCAATGAAGAAAGTTCTAAGATAAAGCCATCGAGAATGTTCTAGGGTGATAACTCAGGAGATAAAGCCAAAATTAAACCTTATATAACAGAAGGTTCCAGAAGGAATTAAAAGAAGTATAAAAGCCTGTGAACCACATGTTTTGTTGTAATTGTTGGAATGAGAATTTTGTTGGGCCGGCCGAGTGGTAGAGCGAATAACCCAATTATTAGGCGGTGTAGCGTAAGTGAATTCCTGTGGTAAGGTGTTGTAAATAAACTCACTTATACTTGTAGTGAATCTTCGTTTATTCCTTTAACACTTTAACATAACACTTTAACAAACTTGTTACAAACTTCGGAGAGCAACACGCTCTTCGGCAATCTGTTGGAAGCTCTAAGGAGCTTACACTCACATATGCAATCTACTGAGATTAGTGGGGAGGTGTGTGGTTCATTGCTTTTTAAATTTTACCAATGAATATTTTATGATAATTTTTTTCGTATTTTGTTAATGTCTCACAGTTGCTTGAAAAATGGTGCCAGGCTTCAATATAACCCGATATACTGACGGCATGCTGCGGGAGCTGGTCAAATCTATTTTACCGGGCTTGGCTGAAGATCTATTTAGGTAAGTGACAACGAATATTTCTATTTGTCATCTTTGAAAACACTTCATATGTTTACTTTGGTTATATTTTCATTTTAATCACATTACTTTGTCATCTTTTATTTGAAAATACTTTATATACATACTTTTGAATTTTTCTTTAATCACATTGCTTTTTAAAATTTTACCAATAATTATATTTTATTAACTTTAAGAGAGCTCAAACTGCTGGCTATTTTATATTTTAAACTTATATCAAACCAATCAATTTTTGATAAAATAGTATAAGGCAGTGTACTGTATTTTCATAAACGATGTATTTATTCATTAAATCGACTTAATTTTAAAAATTTTACTGTGAATTAGTCTTTCAGAGCGATTTTATAGTATTTCGTGTATTCATATTACTAAATTGTGTTGTCGGTATTTCAGCCAGATGCTGAGACTCAGAACGGAGGCTACCCTGCCTCCAGCATCCCAACCACCGGCATCCCAGCCACTTCAGCCAGCATCCCAGCCACCACAACCGTCCACCTCGAGGGCAGCGCCAGAAGAGGTGGTTCCTCAGAGCCTGGATTTTATAGACGCTATCTTAGCCGAATTACGGAGTCAAATGGCATCTGAGAGATCACCTTCTCCTGAAAAGCCGCCAGTCACGCTCGGGGACCTGGACGGGATAAAGGTCATAGACTTATTAACGATTACGGACGAAGAAATGCAGAGTCTAGAGGAATAACACTTCTCGCAAAGCGGTAAGATTGATTATTGTTTTCAAGTGAATATGATATTAGTGAGCAGTATTTTAAGCCTTGCAGTGACACTTGTTTTAAAATATTACTTCCTACATTCATTTTCACGTAAAACCAAAACTTTTTCTTATTTGAAGAGGTGTATATTCCATATGTACCCGCATTTCTTTGTGCATGGGGGTGGTATGTTGTAATGGATGACCACCACAGAAGGCAGCGATGGATGGAGCTGCCTTCCGTAGCCCTTAAGGCAGCTATAGAACGCACCCAGTAAGCCCAGGATACATGCGAATGCCGGTCTTGCGTGGTAATATTGGAAATAAAAAATAATTACGATTTGGAACCCGCAGCAACGTCATCAAATATTCACTAGTAGAATTGACCTATATTGTAGTTCAATTCTGATAGTGAGTAATTGCTGATGTTGCTGAGATCCCAATCGTAATTATTTTATTTCTCTTATATTACCACGCGGTCCCTGCGTTCACTAACCTACTTACTGTGTGCGTATAATATTTTCTTTTTGTGTGTTTACTTGGGGGTGGTATGTTGTAATGGAATGGCCACCACTGAGGACAGCGATGGTTGGAGCTGTCTTCCTTAGCTTTAGAAAATATTTTACCCACAGTAATCCAAGGATACATGCGAATGCTGGTTTTGCGTGACTTTAAAATCGGGTGTGTAATGTTTGTACTCTGACACACACAGCAACATCATATTTATGCACTATCGCAATCGACCCACACCATCAAAGACTCGTTACTAGAATTGACCTATATTGTAGTTCAATTCCGATGGGGAGTAATTGATGGTGTATAACTTCGATAGTGCATAACTGCGATGTTGCTGTGATGTCACCTACAAATATTACGCTGAATTTTAAAGTCACGCGAACCCAATATTCGCTAACCTACTGTGCGTATTATATTTTCTAAAAATATTTTTGTGTGACTGTTGGTGTGCGTGTTATATATATTACTCGTATTTGTATTTGGTTTTATTATTTTATTATTGTTATATTTTAATTATATTATATTACACCTATTTGTATTTATATTTAGTTTTATTATTTTATTGTTGTTATATTTTAATTATATTATATTGTGTGCGTATTATATTTTCTAAAATTATGTTTGTGTGACTGTTGGTGTGCGTTTTATATATTACTCGTATTTATATTTATATTTAGTTTTATCATGCAATTTTGTTAGATTTTAATTATATTATATTTGATTTATGTAATATTGAGTTTTATTCTAGTCTTCATATTGTCAGAATTTTATTTTATTTACTTATCTGTATAATCCTGTATTTATATTCATATTTTTTAACACAATAAATTTATTTTTATACAAATACACGTTTTACTATTATTTTATACGACCAAACCAACATCCAACACTCACGACCTACTTGTACCCCCATCTAACCACAACACACAACTGACTATATCGTAGCTCAGTCGCTAGCGTCACACGCCAGCAAACCAAACGTCCACGGTTCGATTCCCCAATACACATTTATATGTTTTCCTCTTCAAAAAATTACGTCAACATCAGAACAAGATGGCCCTCCCGATCCCACATCAGGGCATCCACCAATCAACGACTAGGGACGGGGCTTAGCTGGTGGTGGGGGTAACAAATAACGCTCTCTCATTGGGGGGATAAAGGCACCCCATCTCTACTAACTCTCACTGTTGATGATGACTTTGTCATTGAAAAGCGTATGAGTCACTAAATGATTAATTGGTGAGTTTTGCGTATGTTTTTATTTGTTTTAAAATAACCTCACAAGGTAACCTCAAAGAATAGTTGTGTTTATTTATTTGATTTTTCTGATTCGTGAAAATAATAAAAACTATCAGAAATATATTTTTAATTATTTAAATTTTTCAACGTCCATTCAGCCAATAAACGAAACTGCAATCTCCTTTCCATCTCTTTACATTACATTTTACAAAAGAGAATATGGAAATATAAAGCGTAATTCAAGGCTAATTCACTTTATCTATATACGTTATTATTAACTTATAATATAAAAGTCAGTTCAGTGGGAAGTACTAAAGTGATTCATTGGTTTCACAAGTAAGATCATTATCCACGCGTGCTTAGAAAAGAACTGCTCAAAGCACAAACCGAACGGTTCATAGCTCCAAACGTACTCCATATTGCGATATTCTGTATTCTGTATAAAATTATTTCCGTATCACCATACACAGATATTCGGTAGCATATTATTATTATTACTAAAACTCGGAGGGACCTTATCGGTGTAGAGCACCTAGCTGCAGCCTTTGTACTCTCTTCCCATCCCTACCACAGGACTAGCTTAGTGGATACCTACCTCTTTGCAGAAATTAAGTACCCACCTTATGCTAAATCTTCTGATATCCTCTGGTGTACATACTTGCCAGCCAAACCACTTTCTCCTTGCAGCTCCCAAAGCAGGACACTCACAGAGTACGTGGATTGGGCTTTCCTCTTGGTCCTCGTCGCATCTCTTGCACACAGGGGACCTAGATTTTCCAATT
Source organism: Prosapia bicincta (assembly GCA_036971475.1). Taxonomy (NCBI): domain Eukaryota; kingdom Metazoa; phylum Arthropoda; class Insecta; order Hemiptera; family Cercopidae; genus Prosapia; species Prosapia bicincta. The sequence continues at coordinate 124,571,313 of JBAIZL010000005.1, forward strand.
TTGTATTAGACCCCCTCAGATTCCCAAGGCCTGTAATCAGCTCTACAGTATATCTGAGTTGATGTCTACTTAAGGAGATTAGCTCTTTGCCCCACAAATCTCCTGAATAACCCCACAGTACCTTGGATTTGTTACACCCCAATGTTACATTCCATTCTTCCCTGCACAACCTGTCTATATGTGCCCTGATCCTCTTGCGCCCCTCCTGAGGCGGCATGCCCACTGCCCTCAGCCACGGTCCTTGTGTTATACACCCTTGTTTTGCTAAGGCGTCAGCTCTCTCATTCCCTATCCAGCCAGAATGTCCTGGAATCCAGGTTAGGTTAAGCCAATTATACTTACTCAGCTCTGCTAGAGAAGCTATAGTCTCAGCCACACCACCATAGAGCTGGTACTAGCCTTACTTTCGGTAACACGACATCCCTTCCGCATATTTCGCAGCCTAAAATTTACACAAGAAAGTTCGTAAAAGTTTTGTTTCAGTAATTGTTTAATATAGTTACATAAAATAGAAATTCGTAGTGTCAATAATAAGATTGATATAAAAGTTATTTATAATACAGTTGGTGGATAAAGTTCGGCATGCCGTAGTTAGTTTGATATAAATATACATGAGATGCATGAAAATTTTATATTAGTGAAACGTTTTGATAAACAAGTCATATAAAGACAAACCTTAAAGTAAATTCCTACTTATCTCAACAAAGACAAATTTTAAATTAGTAATTCTATTAATTAATTATAATCATATAAATAAAGTAACATAACCCATGCATTAAAACAGCTGTTCTACAATGTAACCTATAACATAAAATCACATGTTTTATGAAATCATATGTTATCACTTATTTTAATCCAAATGGTTAGTAATATTTATATTTCATACCTTGCCCCTTTTGTGAAACGTTTCCCTCACATATACAACTAAAATTATTTCAATAAACTTAATTATTGAAACAATATTTTTAAAAACTATATTTACATCGATTGAAAATTTAACAATTGAAAATTTGAACAAGAATTGTATTATCTAAAAGAAGGAATTAAAAAACATGATTAAAGTTATTAAAACATCTGTGACACTAACAACAAGTAGTAAACATTATGTTAACAAGTTGCTACTTTGATACAGATCTGACATACACGGATCTAGGTTGATAAAATTTAAATTGAACAAACACAGCCCTGGAGCGGGCGGCAACTGTAAAATAATTTATTGCGTTTTACGTAACCGTAAATATTTTTTATTTTCTAACAGTGAATATGATCACAACTGTTACGGTTAAATGGCTATTAAAAAGTCGCTTCAAAAGGCTATTTAAAGTCAATTTCAGTATTATAGCTTATGAAAGATTAGGCAAAGATCACGCGTGTAAAAAATACTAGATATTTTTTATCAGTTAATAAATATAATAATGTATTTATATCTCGGTAAATAATTCAATAAAATGATTATGAGTTACATATATTTCTCCTTTTTTTCAAACGAGAACTCTCTTAAGCGTATCTGACACGTTTTAAAAACAGATTTCAATTAAATTCGTGAAATAGGCTAATAAATTATTCGGTAAATGATACAATATCTAGTAAAGGTTTCCAATTAACACTGCATTGGTCGCGCCTCCGAACATTACGGGAGTGGTCGCGTGTACTACTATTGTAGAACACAGTTATTTTTTTTATTTTTTTACCTTTAGTTATATGTTATCAACTTTTTAGATCGTGGGTGTATAAATTATACTCTTTGAGATAATTTTCTAAATAATAAATTGTATTTTAATTCAAAACAAAATTGCATAACTTCATAAAAAGTGTTTCATACATAGTATTTTAGTAAGGTACTTACAGCTATGAAAACTAAAAACTCATAGGTAGGTATGATATTTAGGTAGGTACGGTACAATTTTTAAAAACACAAACACAAACAAAAAAATAAATCATTTTACTGAATATTGTGTATTCGTAGCAGTCATCACAAACACTCTTGTTCAGGACACACCCATCTTTGACATTTTCCACAAGTTTTGCGGGTTAATTTATGTCTACTTCTGCTGCAAAGGAAACACTTTCCTACTCCAACAGGTGGTTCTCTAAGTGCTGGGGCTTCCTCAGAGATGCCAAGCAAAAGCTTTACTCTTCTTCGAATTTCTTTTGGCAAGGGTTCCTTAGTAACTCGAGGTCGAATAGCTGGATCAATCAATTCGAAAGCTAAATCCATGAGAACGTTTTTCCGATTGATATTCTCGCTGTTCTTGTTTGCTCTGTAAATATTTATGGCATTCAAGCCAGCAACATTCAATAGATGAAAAAAGATTGTGAGAGGCCACCTCCGAGAGTTTCTTGATACATCGAAATGTCTACACATTTTATCTAAAATGTCAACCCCATGCTTTGTCTCATTGTACGTAGTGATTATGCAGGGTTTCTTCTCTTCTCCTGTGTCACCATCAATTGTATTGTTATAATGCATAGTTGAAATTGCAAATACAGCCTTATTTTTCTGTGGAACATAAGACACGATCGTACATTTTTCTTGAAGCCAAACAAACTGGATTTAGGTCCCCTTTCATAGTCTGCAAGAAAGCACTCAGGAATCTCAGGCATATTTTTTTTAAGGTTCCTACATAAGTCAATGACTTTTGTAAGAGCATTCTAGCCTTAGGTACTGAGGAAAAAAATTGTCAGCGGTGATATTTCTCCGTGAACCACTTACTGGTTCAACCAGGCGACACACAAGATCATTCACATTGTTGTTTTTGCGAAATGGGCTCTCTGCCTGTTGACCCACATACACCTCTAAATTAGTGGTATAGAAGTTTGATGAAGATACTAAAGCATAGATTTTAACTCCAAACTTCACAGGTTTCTTCGGCATATACTGTCGAAACGGGCATTTTCCACGGAAGGCCACAAGTTTCTCGTCTATAGTAAGATAATCAGTGGGCTTGAATGCAATTTGGAAATTCAAGACAAATTTGTCGAAAATAAACCTAATAGCAGCTAATTTATCCACAGCTTTACGGTGTTCTCTGTCGCGTATGTCATCAAATCTTAGACATCGCATTAAAAATCTAAATCTATGCTCACTCATTGTGACGTAGATAGCCTCACAACCTGTCCCACGACTGTTGTTCCAGAGCTCAAACACGTTTCGTCTACCTGACTTCAAAACACCGCACATGTACAAAATTCCAAGTAATGATTTTATTTCAACTACATCCGTAGATTTAGCATCCCTCTCTCTGTTATATTTATTTCTTATCTTATCTATGTAGATGTTTGTGCATAGAGCTACTTTTTGAATCATTTTGTCATCAATCACACACAAGAATGATGATAAGGGATTTGAAGCATTTCTTGCATTTCCTTGAGTCCCTGGTCTGTGGAAAGCTGGTATTATGTTCAAATTTTGTGTTCGTGTATTTCTTGGTATTAAGGGTTCTAAATACCAGCGAGATGGTTCTTTTTTATGTCGCTTTTTTCTGCCAATATAAAACTCAAGCACAGGTCTTCCAGTAGTTGGTCTTTCTTCTGCATTAGGTTGTATTTGCAGGTATTCCTCTTCTTCTTCATCTTCTTCCACATAATTATTTCCTGTTTCGTCAGAATCACTGTGCTAGACCATTTCTCCCACGACATCTTCCTCGAGTTCATCTTCATTTTGAACACCAAGCACACTTTCATCGTCACTTTCTGCTTCCGCCAATAACAACCGTATCTGTTCTCTATCATGTTCAGACATTTTTCAAACATATAAGACGTAAATTCGATATATATTATATATATATATATATAGTTCAAAGGAATCAAATGAGAAAAATGCTACACAAGTCGTCGCGCAATCTACAATAGTAGTACAATCTAAAGAAAGGTATATTGACCATCAAGGTCCCAAGTGTTGCCAACCCCAAAGGGCGGGAAAAATAACTACCTGTACTACAATAGTAGAACACGCGACCACTTCAGTGTTAACGGAATTACGTTATTACTAATTACATTAACTAGATTCTATTTAAAATTCGGTTAAATATATTGTTTAAAAGAGTTATTCACTCAGCCATGAAGCCATAAGACATAGGCAGTGTAAGTAATTTTTTACTTACATTTTACTACTGTTATCATTTGTTTATTGCAGCAGTGAGCCTAGAAGAATAATTAATTATAGGTGACGTAATCAATATTGAAAAAGAAAAGATACCTGACGATGCAGAAAAGATATTGAGGAACAACACAAAAGTAATGAAGCTTGGTGATGACACCCAAAGTATATAGTTTTGAAAAACAGATAGGCCTAAATAAAGTTCAGAACAAACACAAACGTTAAAAAATAGGTTTTGTTTTACAAAATAGAGCACTATGTCATACCTCATTAGAAAATAGCTAAACTACCCAGTTTCGATATATTTAACTTTAGGAAATCAAAATATAATTTTTAAAGTGAAAAAAGTTGTTGACAAGTGAATTAAAATCAATTTTTGGTCCTTCTAATCTACAAGAAGTCCGTGTTTCTCTTTAAATGGTTAAAATGCTTATCTCGTGCGTTAATGGGCATTATTCTTTAAAGAAAACAAACTCCATCACAACCGATTACTTTGTAAGTATATTGTATGTAGTATAACTTGTATGCTGTTCGTCCCGTGACTCCAGCCCCCGAAGGATTGGTTGGTGGTCGCTTGGACAACCTTCCATCAAACCAGACTTCATTTCGACAAGGACGGGGTCCGGGTACTTTTTTTTAGTATGACTGTTTTTTTTTAAAGCGAAAAGAGTTCTATTATACTAGGGATATAGAATCCTAGTCAAACCTAAAATCCTCTAGACGGGACCACTAGTTGGGTTTCAAAACCACTGCGTAACCACTGCCACGTAGATGTTACAGCGTTACAGACTATTCGAGAATCTGTATGTATCACGAATAATCAAGTATGCAAAATGACCAGTTGTATTTCACCCACAAGATGTAAACCAGACACGAATGTCTGGCTGTTGTAGAATCAAACATCGAGAGTCGGGGTACATACCTCGACTAGTAATGTGTCCCTTGCGTCGAAGTAATAAAGAGGACCACCTTCTCCAATAAATGTTTCGGCAAATTCCAGAAGTAACGACATATTGCTCTAGATTCTACGTTATTTATTTATTTTTTTTTCCTAATTCAAGTATTGTAAGGTAAATTCAAATTTGTTACCTATTCACTATGTAAAATTGTTATAATACTGTATGTTTCTGCAAAGCTGTAAATTATTATCACGAATGCCATAGTTTTCTGCCGTTCTACGTTTTTTTTATGTGAATTCTTGAAGATCTGTAGACACTTGTCATAAGGTTATATATTTTTTAAATTTTTTTAACCTAACAAAAATATCTAAATACTGAAGCAGGTGGGATTTGCTCCTACGTAAGGTATTACAACTTTGTTTTTTCAACAGCATTTTCAAAAAAAACTGAAAACAAAAGTTAGACAATGACTCAATTATTCTCTTTCAAATAGAGAATAATATTTTAAGTACTACGAATGTTGCATAAATAATCTTGTAAAAATACTATAGGGAAGCTCATAAAAAACCAGACGTATATAGATAATACGAACTATGAAAAGCATGGAAACGGCGAGATAGAAATAGCCTTTTGTAAATTATTATAAAAATAAGAATAGAAGTAATACACAGCTAGACATAAACTAGCACAATACAGAGAGAATGTTTTAATACGTCAAAACTGTGTAAAGCTTGCAAGACATTTCAGTCCAAGTTGGGTTACTAAAAGATATGACCGGTAAATAGTCAATACCATTCAGTTACCAGTGTATAATTGGGTGGCCGTGGAGAAATAATATCCAACTGAGGCTACGTATTTATTCTAAATACCAAAAAGCGTACTTTTATATTGTGCGCATGCGTTATTAATGTTGATGTAGACCAGTGGCTTCCAACCTTTTTTTTCATTCCACGTACCCCTAACAAAGTTTTTCCTATGAAAAGTGCCCGTTATCCCTCGACGTGGTTAAGACAAAGTGTGATTGCTGACTGCCTTGTAAGTAATGGGTGAAGCGGAGGCAACCGGCTGTGTATACGATAGTTTCGTGTGGGCAACAGGACAGACGGTTCACTGAAAGTTTCCTATCATCAAATCATCGACCCATTTCTGCATTTGTATTTTCCACCTAAATCCGGAATAGAAGTTTCCCAACCCTAATCTATTCTGTGCTTTTAGTGGCATACAAATATACAAGCTTCATGCAATTTCCGATAGTTATCTTGTCAACTACTAGTATCACCTAGTATTTGTTTCAAATCTAAAGTGTGAAATAAGTCCGTCATTACTGGTATTATGTTCGCGTAACCCCCCTCCCCCCCCCCAGGCTTTACGTATCCCTGGGCGTATGCGTAGCACAGGTTGGGAATCGCTGTTGTAGAGAAAATGTTTATATGTAAGCACAGCGTTCCCATGCATAGTTATTCAAATCGTACAAATAGTTCACAATCTCCCTATAAATATCTTGTACAAATTTTCAAACATTAATAAAATACTTTTTATTCATCATTTTAGTTCATATGTTTTAAAACTTGCAGCGGATGACACTTGATGCTATTAATTTTTTTCAAATTCCATTAACTAAATTACGGAATTCATTTTAGTTTTATATAAAAGAAAAACATTTCAAAAAAGGGGCAAGGTATGCAATTTAGATACTCGGTCCCATAAGTTTTAAAATAAGTGATAACATATGATTTCATAAAACAGCTGATTTTATGTTATAGTTTATGTGGTAGAACAGTTGTTTTAACGTATAGGTTATATTACGTTATTAATATTATTTGTAAAAAAGTAACTTATATTATAACCTATAATTACTTTTAAAAAGTAACAAATAAAAAATATTTCTTTGTTGTTTTGATAACACGGTCCTAAACTTAATTGCCTTCCTCTTGCTACAGGATACAAGAGTGATGAAAATATGACTGTCAATTGCAATTAGACTAGTTCTTCAGAAATAGCTTTGATATTTACCATGAGATCAAATTTTAATTACAATTAAAAGTGTGTTAAAGTATTTACTCAACATCTTGTTTTTAAATAATGGGAGTCTAATTTAGTTACATATGAATGTATTTATAAGCAGATATGAATATACGATCTAGTTTTATAAGCAGATTTAATTTGTTATTTGTGGGAATATGTTTGTAAATTGGAAAAATCGATCAATCAGAAGTTGACATATGGCCTGCCTTTTTTATTATAGATTTATAGAATTTCCATTTTCTACAGAAAATATTAAGTAATTCTGAAATGCGTTTATAAAGATTAAAATGCAATCTATAGGACACAACTTTATATAAAAGTACAGTTAAAAGTAATAAAAAGTAAAGGGGATTATCATACCCTGAAATACTGAATATTGTCGACGTCTAGAAGGAACATTTTAGATGGCATTATTGATTGAAAATATTATTTCTTTAAATAAAGTATAGTATTTAAGTTTGTCACTATTTATTAAGCTAAGATTAGGCATTAGTGTAATTAATTCAAAACTGCTATTGCTTGTGAGGATTTCTGCATTTATCTTTGAAAGGATAACACAAACAGCATGAACTTCCCTTTTTGGAGCACGAAGAAGATGGTTTAGAACAGTTTGTACACTTGCACGGCAAAATTAAGGTTCCTGGTATTCATTTCTTTTCATATCTTTTTGATATGTAAAGTACTTTTCCTATAGGTACAGCTATAATTTTTAATAAGTAGCTGCAGCGCACTTTATAAGATTCGGTTGTTTCAGGTACTGCAATGTATCGCGCCCATTGTTTTAGTACCTTAGTGAATTCGTTGTGTATCTTCACTACTAATTGTGATTTTCCTTTACTTCTGAAAGTGGTTTCTTAATTTTTTTAATGATCTAGGTACGTTACTGTAACGATAATAAACAATGTAAAATAGAGTTTTTAAGATACTTTCTAGAACTTGGGACCGTTGGTGGTCTAGAAATTTTCGAAACTTGACGAAATGACATTTGGCATAGAATGAATTAGAGCCATACCATCCAGGTGTACACTCAGTTGTCAAACAGCAATCTTGTAAATGTTAGTGACAACTAGTCTCAGATTCAGTTAAATTAATTAAATCAGATTTCACACTTTTCTTCAAGTAGCCATTTTTGCCTACGAAACGTGAAGGGTAGTCTAGAATTTCGTGTTTTAATCACTCTTTCAGCTAATATTTTCTTTGAGTCACTATCATTATGGATTATACCACGTTTGTTACAACACCTTACCTTTGTGTTACGTATTTAAAATGAATATAGACTCATTTCTTTTATTTTAAACCCGCCGCCAAAGTCAGACAAAGCTCACCCGTGATAAGATGGGTTCTGCAGTTTGAACCGACAGAGCACGTTAGACCTTTCCGGAGTGTAGTTCGATACACCACTACGTTCTAATATATTCTTATACTTTCAATCTCCGTACCTTCGGTACTAGCACACGTAAATGTAACTGTTTTATTGATTATTAAACCTATTGTTATCAGTGCGTGGAATACGAACAAGTTTTCTGGCCAGAAATCGCTTATTTAATACGCGAGTGTGATAAGTGCGTATTCCATGGTGCACGTAAGTACAATCTATTAGTTTATATAATTATAATAATTATTGGTCCTCCGAAAGTATTGTTACCAAACAAATTTGGTCCTCCGGGCCGGATCTTAAGCCTTAAGACCTATATAAAAAATAAAATAAAATACATTCCATTATATGTGTTCATTCTACAATTTCTACAAGTTTTTTCAAACTTTGTCTGTGCATGCAAACACTGGAAAACTAATTTCATGTCGCAGTATATGAAACAGCTGATCCTCTCTCATCTTTGTTTGGCTTTGGCGTGCATTAATATGTTGGTTTAAATTAATTTTAAAAGTTTATGATAATTGATTTCAGTTGTTTATAGAAGGTTATCTCATTGAGCCTACGTCGATTTGTTGTTTACTTAGGCTTATTTATTTCTCCGTTAAACATATACGCTCATAGGCCTAATCTCTTTAAAACATTTTGTAATTTAAAAATTAAAGCAGACATCTCATCTTCTACTATAAAACTATCATTTAATCATGGCAATATCTTTGGCAGTTATTAAATCAAAGAAAGACAATATATTTAGATTTTTGATCTAACAAAAAAAACATCTGATAAGTCAATTCTGCAAAAATTGTTGGTGCGCGCTAAATCTATAAATAGGCTTCGTGAAGAATTTTTTGATATTTTAGACATTTATCATGAACTAGAAATACAGGCTAAACCGAACTTTCAACCCAACTACGCTCCTCTTAACAGCATCAACGAGTTAGTCGATTATATTAATTCTACCGTATATTCGATAGAAAGTAAGATGTCATCAATAAGGCCTAAATGTGAAATAGTTACTCCTCAGTTACATATACGACTGCCTAAGCTTGAACTCAAACATTTCGATGGTGAATTTCTCGAATGGATGTCATTCATTAATATATTTAACACTAGCATTCATGAAAATGCATCGTTACCAGCAGTTTCTAAACTTCAATATTTATTGAGCGTTATCTCAGGAGAACCGCTAAATTTAATTAAATCTCTCCCTATTTCTGACGCTAACTATAAAGTGGCCTATGACTTATTAAAAGAAAGATATCACTCGCCGAGGCGGTTAGTTACTTTACACCTCAATCAAATTTTAGATTTGCCCTCTGTAAACAACACGCCTAAACAAATGAGAAGTTTTGTAAATTTATACTCAGAAAATATACAAGCTCTTAAAGGTCTTGACATCGATATTACTAGTAAAAATCCTTTGTTATCTGCTATGCTTTTACGAAAAATGGATAGTGAACTTAGGAACCGTTTTGAAAACTTCCGTTCATCAAGTGTTACTCAAGACAGAGTTGACTCTACTACAATACCTGATGCAGCGGAAATTATTAAGTTTTTAAGTAAAGAATGTAATGAAGTTGAAGATGCCAATCTTCATTCTCCTATCACCTCGAAACCCTCCTCGTCTGGATCACGCACCCCCTCTGGTTCCCAAAATAAATACTTTAAACAAAAGGTATCACTGATGTCCTACAATTACGGAGAAGGCTCCTCCATTAAAGTTAAACCTCATCCATGCTTTATATGCAATAAAATTGACCATAAGGTATATTCGTGTCCGGACTTCAAGAGTCAGGACGCCAAATCCCGTCTCAAAATTGTAAAGGAAAAGGGGCGTTGTACCTCATGCTTAGGTACTCACCATCTTAAGGACTGTAGGTCAAAGTTTAGTTGCTACAAATGCCACAAAAATCATCATACATTACTACATTTTGAAAATCACTCTACGCTGCAACGGACCACACCTCAAACTTCGCGTCGAGACTCTCCGACACTTCAACAGGAAATAACCCCTTCTCCAATCACTATGATCTGTCAAGAAAAGCAGAATACGTCTCAAATCTCTAATACTGTTCTCTTAGGCACTCTACTTGTTAAGCTTACCTCGTCTAACGGCGAGGTAATCTTAGCTCGCTTACTCATGTATTTCGTGCTCTTGTTGACTCTGGCAGTCAATCTTGTTTTCTCACCGAGCGTGCTGCTCAATTATTGTGTGCTCCTCGTACTAAGACCACTCATAGTGTGGTAGGATTGTCTCAGGTACCCTTACGCTCAAAAGGTCTCACCTCAGTTGCTGTTGAAACTCTTGGGGGCAAGGTTATTTCAATTAATGAAAGATTTTTAATATTGGAAAAAATTTGTGTTAACCTACCAAGCACACAAGTAGACTCTGAAGTTCTTTCCAAGGTTCGTCCTTATGTTTTGGCAGACCCTACGTTTCACTTGCCAGGAGGCATAGACGTTCTTCTTGGTGGTGCTTTATTTCCACTCATACTTACTCAAGAAGCTTATAACCTCGGACCTGGTTTACCCAGGCTAATAGGCACACACTTTGGCTTTTTAGTAATGGGTAACGCACCATGTCTATCTGGCAGTGAACTTCATAGTAACTCCAGCTCTCAATTATCAACTACACTTCTAGTTGTCAACGACATTGACCTTCACGACGCACTACAAAGGTTTTGGCAACAGGAAGAACCCCCTGCTGTGTCTAAGCTTTCTCAAGAAGATACATTATGTGAAGATCACTTTCTCGCCACTCATACTCGGGACCAATCTGGCCGATATTGCGTCCGACTACCATTCAAGACTGAACATCCTCCTCTGGGTCAATCTCGTTTAAATGCAGAAAAAGACTGCACTCTCTAGAGAAGAAATTTAGTGCTCAACCTCAATTTAAATCCCTATATACTGATTTTATGGCTGACTACTTAGCCTCTGGTCACATGATATACGCTCATAATACTGATCTAACTGTACCTCATTACTTCCTTCCTCACCATGGTGTTTTAAAGGAGTCTAGCAGCACAACTCGTTTACGTACTGTATTTGATGCTAGTTCTGAAACCTCTAATGGTATTTCTCTTAATAATATTTTATTAACAGGCAGAAAGATGCAAACGAATATTTGTGATTTATTACTAAATTTTCGGATTCATAACGTTGTTTTTTCTTGTGACATTCGTCAAATGTATAGACAGGTAAAAATGCACCCTGATGACCAGTGCTATCAGATGATCTTATGGCGTGAAAGTCCAGATCAGCCCTCTTTAATCTACAAGCTCACGACAGTGACTTACGGAGTGAATTGTTCACCGTATCTTGCCATTAGAACCTTACATCAGCTCGCTGCAGACGAAGGTGACTCCTATCCTGAAGCTGCAAATATTCTACGCACGCAGACGTTCGTAGATGACATCATCTCTGGAGCTGACTCTGAAGAAAAGGCTTTGAGCCTCCGTAAGCAACTCATCTCGCTCCTGGCTCGCGGAGGCTTTGAACTACGCAAATGGACATCTAACTCCAGTCAACTGCTGCAAGATCTTCCTGATGCTCATTTAGAGACCCCTGTATTCCTTCAAGGCAGTAAACAACCACATTTCACTATATTAGGTCTTCACTGGTTACCCTCTACCAATACGTTTACCTATAATTTGAATTTTCCTCACAATTCCAGGACTAAACGTCAAATTCTCGGTATCATTGCCCAGATTTACGACCCTTGTGGATTTCTCTCACCCATTGTTATGTGAGCCAAGCGTTTTATGCAACTACTCTGGATCAAAGGATTGAACTGGGATGAACCACTTCCATCTGAACAATTGAAATTATGGCAAACCTTTACAGACTCGGCTAATACTCTACGAGAAATTGTAATTCCTCGTGCATTTCGAATAACACACTCGAGAAACTCTGAGTTACACGGTTTCACAGATGCTTCTGAGAACGGTTATGCCGCCGTCGTTTACTTGAGATGCCAACTTAGCGACGACTCTGTGTTAATTCGGCAAGTAATATCGAAGACTCGGGTAGCCCCGCTGAAAAGGCTCACGGTACCTCGATTAGAGCTAAGTGCAGCTCATTTACTCGCCCAACTAGTGGGATATGTTATCTCTCTTTTTGAAAAAAGGGTGGAATTTTCTTCTGAATTTCTATGGTGTGATTTGACAGTAACACTGACATGGTTACAAACACCTCTTCATCGATTGAAGACGTTTGTCGCCAACCGGGTAGCCCAGATACAAGAATTAGTGCCTTCTCATTACTGGAGACACGTAGCGAGTGAAGATAATCCTGCTGATTGCGCGTCGCGTGGGTTACTTCCTAAAGATTTACCACAGCACTCATTATGGTGGTACGGCCCCTTTTGGCTACAAAAATCTAATGATAATTGGCCTGTATCTCATTTTATGCCTACAAAACTTACTGACACAGGAGAAGAGAAACCCATTTCACCTATATCTCTCATATCAACTGCTCCTCATGAATGGGAGCTCCTCATTCAGTTTTCTCACTTTAGCCGACTCCAGCGTGTGATGGCTTATATTTTGCGATTTACTCATAACGCTCGTCATTCAAGAAAGCTCGATGGTCCTCTCAACACTCTGGAAATGAGAGCGTCAAGACTGGCAATTTTCAAGATGGTTCAAGAATCAGCGTTCAGAGACTACATCGTTGCCATGAAGAAGGATCCCACTACACCTGCCTCGTCACAACTCCGCCGACTCTCTCCTTTTCTCGACAAGGATGGTATCCTACGAGTGGGAGGACGTCTCAACGCTCTAAAACTTCCTACGGATGTGCAACATCCTGTGATTTTGCCCAAACGACATCATGTCATCAACCTTCTTATTGATTTGTATCATCGAAAATACTTACACTCGGGCGCTCAATTGACTCAATCACTTCTTGCACAGGATGTGTGGATACTCTTGGCCCGATGTGTAATACGCTCTCGCATTTTTCAATGTGTTGTATGTTTTCGACACAAGCCTCACAATAAATCTCCGCTCATGGGTGATTTACCAAAAGCAAGATTAACTCCTTCTCGTCCGTTTCTCAACACCGGAATTGACTACGGAGGTCCTTTTAACATCAAGATGCACAATTTGCGCTCGATTCGCTTGACCAAAGCATATATTTGTATCTTTGTTTGCCTTGTGACAAAGGCTGTACACATTGAAGTAGTATCGGACCTGTCGACAGATGGGTTTATTGCCGCTCTCACCCGATTTGTGTCTAGACTCGGTCTTTGCACAAATATTTATTCTGACTGTGGAACGAATTTCGTTGGAGCGAATAATGCTTTACAAAATCTCATCATCTCTTCAGGCCGAACCCCTCTTGCTGAATTCTCATCACAACACAATATCAACTTTCATTTCAACCCGCCTGCAGCTCCTCATCAAGGTGGTCTTTGGGAAGCAGCAATCAAGAGTGCAAAACATCACCTCCGACGTGTCATAGGTGAACATATTTTAACTCTATGTGAATTTTCCACTCTCACAACTCAAGTAGAGGCTATTTTGAATTCGAGACCTCTCACACCTCTGTCAAACGACGCCTCAGAGCTCAATGCACTCACCCCGGGTCACTTCTTAATAGGATATTCATTGGTTTCAGTTCCAGAAGAGGATCTTTTCAACGTTCCTGCCAACCGACTCAAGCACTGGCAGCTAATCAAGGCCTTTCACCAGCGTATTTGGAAGAGATGGCATCTAGAATATATCCATACTCTTCAGCAACGGGGGAAGTGGAACGTGCCAACTGTCAACCTGCGCGTCGGCGACCTCGTGTTAGTGCATCAACCTTCACCACCTCTCGCATGGCCTCTGGCTAGGATAAGTAGTGTTTCTCCAGGAAAGGATGGTGTAGTAAGAGTGGTTCATTTGAAGACAAAGCAGGGAACCTTGACAAGACCTGCTCACAAGGTTTTCCCTCTACCTCTACGCTCATAATGAACTTGCGCCATAGTGCGCTCACTTTTTGTAAAAGAGATATTTTTATTTTCCTTTATGAACTTTTTATTTTTATAAACTCTAAAGATATTATATTTGTGTTAGTTCTCTTTGAATCCTAGAAGGATTCAAGGCCCCCGGTATGTTACGTATTTAAAATTAATATAGACTCATTTCCTTTATTTTAAACCCGCCGCCAAAGTCAGACAAAGCTCACCCGTGATAAGATTGGTTCTGCAGTTTGAACCGACAGAGCACGTTAGACCTTTCCGGAGTGTAGTTCGATACACCACTACGTTCTAATATATTCTTATACTTTCAATCTCCGTACCTTCGGTACTAGCACACGTAAATGTAACTGTTTTATTGATTATTAAACCTATTGTTATCAGTGCGTGGAATACGAACAAGTTTTCTGGCCAGAAATCACTTATTTAATACGCGAGTGTGATAAGTGCGTATTCCATGGTGCACGTAAGTACAATCTATTAGTTTATATAATTATAATAATTATTGGTCCTCCGAAAGTATTGTTACCAAACACTTTGGATTAGTATATGTTTCATTTCAGAAAATGATGATGTAATAAAAATGGTAATTCTATCATTTGGAGAGTAGATTCTCTTAGTTTTCTCTAATTGTTCTATACCAAATACCAATTTGGGTTGTTCCAAAATTTCCCGTATTTCTTTGACCACCAACGGTCCCAAGTTTTAGAAAATATCGTATCAACTCCATTATACATTGTACATGACCGTTACAGTAGCACATCTACATCAATAAAATATTCAGAAACCACTTTCAGAAGTACAGGAAAATCACAATTAGTAGTGAAGATCCACAACGAATATACTAAGGTTACAAAACAATGTGCGCGAAACACTACAGTAGGCCCTATCTGAAAACAACCGAAATCTTATAAAGTACGCTGCAGGCTTCTTATTAAAATATAACTGTACCTGATAGAAAAATACTTATCAAGGGGATTTGAAGACGAAAATTAAATCCAGAAACCTTCATTCACGAAAGGTTCAATGTATATATTTTTTTATAATGTAATTTTACGCATTGGGATGTGTTATATAATTTGTAAAGTTACTATGAAAACGCTTGTGTTAAAATGGCAGTTATCGTGGCTATGTCACTGATAAAAGAGTACTGTGGCGACCACACTAAATTCAGAATGTAACCAGATAGTTACGTTTTGCAGGTGTGCTGAAAAAGGTGATGCGCACGTGACCAAAAACAAAACAGTTTTCCTACGCCTTAATAGTGAGGACAAACATCTTTGCTGGGACTTAACAGAAATTTTCTGAGTACGTTTTCAAAGTGTTGTACGTACTAGTACACCCCGGTAGAAAAGTAAACGTTTCCGAGTCTCAGTGCCTAGCCTCTCTGATTTTTTATATAAGTACTAATGGAAATAAAGATAATGTAAAAAGAGTGTTTCCATGGTAGGAAATAACTAACCTGAGTGGCCTAAAAACTAATAGCGTCTATTTAGACCTATTTAGTCCAATAATTCAATAGTAAAACCACTAAAACTTATAGGAAGTATCCTTAACGTAGATTTACACTCTAGCTTCAAATTAATAGCTGCATCGTTTATTGATGCCAAATACTACAATTATTTGTATTTCCTTCTCTATCTCTCTTACTCTCAATCATACCGTTAAAATATGTCTGCCTCTGCTTTTTAATATAAAAACCGTTAAAATTTAAAAGATTCTACATAAATATCTGCTACTGGACTGTACCATGTCTACATTCCTCGATTTCCTAATCCATAGTCTATTGATAATTTATAAAGGTAAATTTAACACACAAAGTTTATTGATTACAGTAAAGTTAATTGTAGGCTAAAGAAACTGATTAAAATTTAAAGTTACTTTAGAGTTTAAGTCAGTATTTTTAAAATTGTGAATAATAACATTAAAAAACGTAAAATGTGTTTGTTTTATAATATAGACTATATATTGTAAGTAGGCTTAAATATATTACAAAAAATATACTTTACTGTTGAAATTAATATGCTACCCAGTAGATGCCCCAAATGTAACATAATAACATTGGCATCTTCTAATTGCTGTTCTACTTGTTTAGGTGTATTGAAAAGGAATATGCTAAATAAAATCCACAAGTTAGAGATTAAAAATAGAGTAAATCACTTAAACTCTGTGATTTAGTTGGAATAATGCAAATTATTAAACTTTTTAACAGAACGTTTAATATTCAGGTACGAGAACTCTGCTACATTTCTAAAGAAAATCCTTAGAACAACATTCCTTTTATTGTTCTATTCAATATCATGGCGTATTACGAATATAAGCATAGCCGTAGCTGGCCCCTCAGAATTTACCAGTACTGTATGTTGGCACCCCAGAACTTCAAAACTAAAACTAAGAAATGTATATATTTCTGGGGTGTAATGATGTCACTGCCCCCTCTGAAACATCTAGGCCAGTATTTTGCCACCCCATCCAAAAATTCGCCTATGAGGGTAAGACGTCAACTTGTAACTGCCTGACTAACGAAATATTACACTTTGTCCTCCAAACTTCATTATTTACATCTGTAATTTGATTATGTATTTTATTAATTTATGAAATGCAAGCAAGTTGTTTGGTTGGCTAAGAAATAAAAACGCCATTTGTGTAAATTCTTTACTTCATCTTTTTATTATTGCAGTCCTTCCAGTAGGAGTTCCATGTACAATCGTCTTTGGAATTTCTTGATGAGCCTGTAATATAGTCCTCAGTTTCAGCGTCCTTCGTTCTCAGTCGCTTGATCTATAAACCCTAAAAATTTGGTTGGCACAGACATTTTACTAATCAATTATGTGAAGAAATAACATTTAAAAAAACCAATACTAACCCGCTTTACTATTTCTACAGTCTTCCGTCAAATTAATACTTAATATCTTGTAGCCCTACTGATATTAGTTTTTGCTACCTCCTTATCCACGAAAATGAACCAACGTGACCAGTTCCTTCCACTCGCAATTTTACACTGAAGTTTCGAGATCCCTCCTATTTCATTCTAATTTCTTTAACAATGAACAAGAATTAAAACCTTACGAAGCCCACAAAGCTATCTAAGTTCTACTGTGAAATTTTAACTTGGTTTTTAGAACACAACGCTCAAATATTCTGCAACCGGCTCTTTATAAAATCTGGATTGGGATCTATTAGTCCGCTGCCTATGAATGCTACTTTCAAATACAGTTTTAGAGAAATACTATATTGAGAGCATAAATCCAGTATTTGAATTGTTTGGTTAAATTTACTAATTCTGTAAAGGCTTTTGACATTAAGGGGATCACAGACAGTAAGAAAAAATATTCGAAGTATGATTGACCTTAAGAATATATAATTTTAAATTATAATAGAAAATAAAGATGTAGAGTAAAATAAGTCCTTAAATGTATTTCCCAAAGTACTTTCACAAATAATAAGAAACGGGTAGCGTATACACGTGGTAAAAGACAAATAATCCAGGTAAAGCAGGGAAGTTAGGGAAATTATCGGTTGTTCAGTTAACCGAAAATTTCACTTAGTATGACGGGTTGAGATTCATAAACTCATGACAATGAGTCAGGTAGAGACAGGAATTGTTTGATGTCTCCGTGCTTACCTATTAGCACAACCATTGTAAATACAAACTAATAGACAAAACAGTACGGGGGTAAATAAAATTGCTGTAGGATCTTTATTTCGTAATTAATCGATATTTCTAATAACAGTTTTAATTCGTCGTTTAACATAACTGCTAAGCGTTCCTCTTGTGGTGTACAAAGGCTTAATCTTATATCTTGTTTACAGTTATAACCTTCACGATATCTACTAACCCATCAAGCGATGAATTATAACGAGAAAAGAATTTGTCTGCCATTTTCATAAAGCACATCAAGTTGTGAAACCTATCTTTAGATAACCTCACATAGTTTCTGTGGTGATTACCTAATCTTTTCCTTTTATTTTCAATGTCTCACCTTAAGAGCAATTAAAACACGGCTTTTTTGTATCAAGGTAGAAATCATTAAAAGGTAGCAATTTGCAAGGAAAATAACAAATTAAAAGACAAATTAAAGATGTTAAAAGACAGAAGCCGATAAATGAACGAGAAGTATGTTTCCTTAGCTCAACTGTTATTCGGAGTGAAATGTTTAAAATTTCAAAAGATAATTTTTAAATAAAAGATAAGTGTACTATGAGGAACCGACCTAAACTCTAATGCACCACCCATAGGTGATCTTCAAATGAAAGCATTTGGCAAAATGATAATCGAAATCATTTTATTAGTTTGACTGTGTGAATTCAGATTTTGATGAGTAGGTTTCAGTAAACAACCTTTACTCTCAAAATATAAAATACATAAGTTATTACTATAAACATGATTTAACTCTAAGATGTGGTTTGCATAGTTTGATTTTCTATCCCTACAGTAGAGTTCTACTCCTGACAATACATACGTTTCTTAAAAGACCGTCACGTCTGTCCAATACCCTGTATATCTAGTACATACATCTTAGGCTATTACAAGAACTGCATGACAGCTTACTGACTTCTAGTTTCAGAGAGTTTTCTGTTCTTGATTTATTCTTCTTTGAATATTTGCTTAAAGAAAAATTGGTTTTAAAAGTAATATTTGCTTTTTGCTTAAAGAGATGAGTTAAGTACCTAATTTTAAATGAAACCGAAGTGATAAATGCAGCTGATATGTACAACATTTATTGTAGGTAGGCAAACTTTGATTAAAGCATAAAAATACAAAATCACTATTTTCTTTAATATTGTCTATCAACGTTGGATTTGATCCATTGTTAACAGAAATTTGTTTTATAAAATTTAGTTCATTCATAATATATACTGAAATTTAAACTGTTATTATTTTTATTGTTATTTCAGCATTATTTTTAACTTCGGTTCCATTTCAGATAAAGTACTTAATCTCTTTCAACAACTTCTTTCTTAATAATTCCCTCTTGCGGGCTCGCTCTCCCATTATGGTTTAGGCTATTAAACTATACAATTTAGCGGGTTGCGTTCAAATGACCAAATTTCATCTAACCAAACTGTACACACACAATTTACGCAGCCGTTAATTAACCAAATACGCGACTTTCAAATAATCGTAATACACGGACTTTAAATAACCAATTACGCGCATTTCAAATAACCAAATACACCGACTTCAACTAAAAGTAATGTTGCGGTTTATCGCTATGCCGCTCCGTAGGCGTTCAACGTACAACTTGAAGTTAATAAATAAATGGGAAGTAATATTTCTATAAATATCTAAACTTAGTAGTTATTATTACTACCTTTAAATTATTTCTCAACATTCTACGGTTTAACTTTATCGTTATTAAAATAAATGTAGTGCAGGTATATTATTAGGTTTGATTAGACCATAGATCGTAAAGTATCTTATTATAATTGTAAATAGTATACTTGAAAATCTTTTTGAATAATAAGTGTAATTACAAAAACTATGGGAAATATGATACAGTAATTATTATTGTAAACAAATGCAGATTTAACAACATATTGAAACTTAAATAACTAACGTAATAAATATTTAGACATCGTGTTGAATAAAAGTGTAGTTAAAAACGATAATTAATATAATAAATTGATTGTTTTTCAAACGTTTTTGAAAATGATTCTAGATGTAAACAGCATAGTGATACCTTAATATTAAAGTAAACTAGTCAAAGTAAAAGGTAAACTAGTCCTTCATCAAGGAACTACAATTTACAATACATTGTTATAAAGCAGAAAACTTGTCACGTTTCTTTTCATAAAACCATAAAGTAATTGGAAACAACTAAAAATATTATCTATACCAATACCGTACATATTTTTTTCTTCTAATCTGTGTATATATAAATGAATATTTGTGTGTATGTATGTATCTTATTATAATTGTAATAGTCTACTTAAACATCGTTTTAAACATTGAGAGTAATTTAGAAAACGACAGTAATATGATGTAGTGTTTATATTTAAAACAATTATAGATTTAATAAAATACTGACACCTAAATATTAACGTAATTAACAAATCGCCCATTATAGCTACCTATCAAAACTAAAAAATGCATTATCCAAAATGTACACACACACACTTTACGCGGCCGTTAATTAACCAAATACGCGACATTCAAATAATCGTAATACACGTACTTTAAATAACCAAATACGCGGATTTCAAATAACCAAATACACCGACTTTTCAGAAGTTTCGGATTTTCCGTCATCTATAGGTATTATTCTACTTAAAGTATTATATTAAGTATTCTACTTAAGTACATTCGTATTGTGTTTTCCTGGTTTATATTTAATTTAGAAATCGTATTCTTCTAATATTAATCGAAATTTTACAAGTCGAGAGTCAGGATCTTTAACACTGAAGAGATAAGTTAGTGGTTTATGATCCGTATACATTATAAATAGTTTGCAATAAAGATGAGGTAGAAAATATTTTTTTGCCCATGTTAATGCTTAATGGGTTTTTTTCTATCGTGTAATAATTTCCTTCAGCTGCATTCAGAGTTCGAGATACATACGCTACTGGTAAATCATTTGACAATTCATCTTGAGATAATATTCCAGGAATTGCGAATGATGAAGGGTCTGTTGTTAAAGTAAATGTTTTAATAAAACCTGGATATTGTAAAATCGGTTCAGATGTTAATTTATGTTTTAATGTTTCAAAAGCTAATTGTTGTTTTTCTATCAAGTTAAATTGTACATTTTTCTTTCTTAATTCTGTCAACGATTTTGCTATTAAAGCAAATTCTTTTATAAATCGTCTATAATAATTACAAAGACCTAAAAATGCTTGGATATCGTTTAATTTTTCTGGAATTGGGTAATTTTTTACAACAGTGACTCTTTCTGGATTAGGTTTTACATCATATTCTGTAATTTGATGTCCTACAAATATTACTTCTTTTCGTAAAAATTCGCATTTATCAGGTTGAACTCGCAAGTGGTTGTCCTTTAGTCGTTGAAATACTTGTTTAAGTTTTGCATTATGATCTAATAGATATGTTCCATCTACTACTATATCGTCCATATAAACAAAACATTTACTACCTTGTAATCCTGATAGTACAGTGTTCATTAATCTTTGAAATGTTGCAGGTGCATTTTTTAGTCCAAAATGCATTCTGTTAAACTGATAATGAACTAAGTCGGTGGAAAAAGCAGTTTTAGGAGCGTCTTCTTTTTTAATTTTTACGCTATGAAAACCTGAATAGCAGTCTAAACAACTGAAATATTTTGCGTGTCCTAATTGATCTAAAATATCGGTAATGTTTGGCAAAGGAAAAGCATTATGTATTGTTCGAGCATTTAATCCGCGATAATCTACTACAACGCTCCATTTCCTTTTTCCTGTTGCATCATTTTTTTAAGGAACTACCCATATTGGTGCTGACCATGGAGAGGTTGAATCGGAAATAATATTTTGTTGAAGCATATCGTTCATTTGTTTATGAACTTCTGGTTTATGAACTTCCGGGTATCGATATGTCTTTGTCGCTATAGGAACGTCTGTGGACGTTTTAATTTCGTGTTCAATTAAATTTGTTTCTGGTAACTCTCCATCCAAATTGAAAAATTGAATTTAATTTTGCGCAAAGTTTTAAAAATGATTGTCTTTCTTCTGAATTTAAATGTTTGAGTCGTAAGAGCTTTTAAGTTCTTTAATACTATCATGTATAGTGTTCACTCGAATAATAGGTGAGGTATAATACGTTTTGTTATCTGAAATATCTGTTTCGTGTTGTACTGGAAGAGGTTCTTAAGTTACTTTAACATATGTCTATGTGTATAGAGATACAGTATCATCCTACCCTAACTTGTTACTTTGTGAACACATATTTCTGCACTGTTTAATTCCATTGCTTGTAATGACATTGTTATGTTAATAAAGTATTCCTGATTAGCATATGTAAAGCGATAACAATTGAGATTACCCAGCATTTAGTAAAGGTACATTATTAGGGTAGTAGGGTAATAAATTAGTGACAAGGATGAAAAACATGATATAGGTTTTGTTGAATTCTGCCCATTTGTCTCTTAAGCTACCATAGTCTTAGTAAATTGGGCCAACTATCAAATACAATGAATATTTTAGTATCTTTATATGTCTGTTTCAACTGATTATACCCATTTGATTGAAATATACTTTCTATAGTGCATTACGATTAAAAATTTAACTGCAAAATAGAGTAAGTACTGTACACTTACTTTCAATTGAAAGAATATTTATTTTTAATTATTCATATTCATTCATTATTTATGTAAATTCCAAACACTCATATTATTATTTTAAGTATCATAATTATCTGCCATTCCTAGAATTGTCACATTATTTGTTGACACGTTTCAGAGAACTTCCGTCAGTTAGAACTTCTTATGAATTGTTCTTCCCTGCATTGGAATCGTCTTTTATCGTCTTTGATCTATTCAATATTTACCACATACCGGTTCCATCTATCCAACGTTTAACCTATACTTCCTACCGGTTTTATACTGCTACATCGAGTAGGCGCAACCGGTATGAGGTAAATGTTAACTAGATCAAAGAGGGCACGATTAGATAACATATAAAAGACGATTCAGCTACAGAAAAAATCGCTTCAAAAAAATTTCTGACCGATGGAGTTTCTCCGAAACGCGTCAAGGAATAATGTGACAGCGCTAGAAATGGTAGGTAATTACGGTACTCAAAATACGAATATAAATCCCAGAGGAAAAATAGAAGATTATCAAAAGTACTCATGATATTTTCATATAAATTACAGAGTAGTTTGTCTGTATCATGGGAGTACCAAATGTACTACTGTATTGTTGTCAGTTTTTATTTTAATACTATCAGTTTTAAATACATAAATTCTCTGACTTCTATGTCGTAACATATTATCTAAAGATAACATATGTCGTCCGTAGTATTGAGAACCGTATTTAAAGCTTTTGAATTAGCATCTACTTTGACTATTGATGAAGCTAAATGTATTCCCTTGTGAAGCATTGTTTTAGAAATCAATCCTTGCTTAATTTCAGGATTATTTATAACTACGTCAATAACAGTCTCTGTTCTAGTCATTAAACATGGTAAACATTCAGCTTTTGTTTGAAGTGGCTCTAAAGGTATTATATGCTCGTTATATATTATTAGTGTGAGTTGTATAATCTAATTGACAGTCATATGTTCTTAAAAAGTCATTTCCTATTACTCCATCTGTAGATAGTAACAATGAATCGTCATCAAAGATTCTAAATGTTTGATTCATTGTTTCATTATTTATTAAGATGTTAAAATCACAAATTACTATTGTTTATATTGTATCACGAGCTATACCATATACCACTAATGTGTTACTGAAATCGGATTTTTTTTTATTGTTCTTATGTCGCTACCAGAAGTGTCTACAAGAAATGAAAAATATTTTATAACATCTATTTGTTTAATTGGTACGATGACAGTATAACAATTGTTTAATGCCTTTCTAACCTCATTACTGTGTGGAAGATACATACTTTTAAAAATTAGTTTTGAGTCTTAAATATAATTATTTTTATAATGTCTATATGTGTCAATTTTATCTTGTGTTTCCTGAGTCCTCAGTAACTAGGAAAACTTCCACGTTTTTTGACTCATTATGTTTGTTAAAGAAAGAAGATGTTGTTTATAAATGTTTCGGAGGTTGTTGAAATCGTGTTGAATCATTCTTTTGACATTGCTGTTGTTCGTTGAATATTCCTTTACGACATTCTTGTATAGAATGCCCCTAAATTTTACAATATTTGCAGTGTTTTGGCATTGAACTGTTTGTAGAAGGTGTAACCATATGCGTTCTGTGTCTTGCAAAAGCATTTTGTGTTTCTGGAATCCTCATCAGTATCCTTGTCGGGATGTCTTCTTTGGAATGTCCTCTTATCTTCTGTTATCCTTGTCTAGGAATCCTTACTTCGAATCCCTCTTCTGGGATCTTGTCTACGAATCCTTTCTTCGAATGCTTCTTCTGTGATCCGACCGCTGCCACCAATTAAATGTGTTGTGTCCCTGTGTTTGCAAGGGGTGCGGCCAATGAAACACGCACTTGAGTATAACAAGAATTTATTTGATAAAACAAATACAAGATTTTGCAATAGGTAAACTGAATAGTTCGCGTAGTACGAGAAATAGTAGGTAAATTATAAAATAGTAGTTTCGTACGAGAAATAGTAGGCGAATTAGGAAATTGAAGTTCGTACGAGAAATAATAATGTGTATGATATAGTATATGAATTTAAAGATGTAAATTAGTTTAACAGTGATTGAAACTGAAAAAGACTTAACAAGAAATGGCGAGATTTTAACAAGAACTAGACTAAAACTAGACAAGAACTGGAGGAAAAGTAGGCAAGAACTGGAGGAAAACTTGACAAGAACTGACATTCCGCTCGCGCTAAGTGTATATATAACTTATTTAGTTTACTTGTACATTGGTCAATGATTACATCAAATGTTCTAGAATAAGGCTACGTGTTACATGGAAAATAACTAACGATTATATATTCAAGTTAATAGAAAGTTCCATCGGAAATGACACACATTGAACAATTATCTCAGTATTGACTTTGAGTCACTTTTGTAGCCTTAATCATTTGAAAAACTAAACGTTATACAGACAATTATTCTAATGTCATTTAAAATATAAGAAATTAATAAATCATATAGTATCATATTTCATACATAATATATATTATGTGAATACATAACATCGCCCATTATAGCTAATTCCTAAACCTAAAGCATGCATTAATCAGTGAAACTATGTTTTAAAATGGATTTTTGTAAATATTAAAACTAATAAGTCTAAATTTTAAAAAATGTAAATAATCTAATGTGCATATAATGTGAATACATAACATCGCCAATTATAGTTAACATACAAATGTGAATTTAATTGCAATTTCAAAATTAGTTAGGGGGTTAAAATATCCTAATAATTAAATACTTTTGACCCGGCAATATAATATAGCCTGATTAAAGTCATATTTTTAAATTGCTTAAGATAATAATAATAGTTTTCATGTGTATAAACTACTAAAAATAGTCTCTTTTATTTGTTGTGTTTGATTTAAATTTGTTAAAATACAAAATCGTTAATTGTATGGAAATAAGTTACCATAGTCTCAAATGAACCAAAAATGCTTGCATAGATCTGTGAACATCGGTGTTATGCACTTGTGTAGGCAGTAAACGTCATTAGCGCTTATAACAAAAGTATTTTCCATTTAACCAATTGTAAAATAATTTTAGAATAAATTCTCAAGTGTTTTAATTATAAGGGAATAATATCAATGCTAGTATTTACGTTCCCCTTGTAGCATTTCCAGTTCAACGACCGCGTAGTATCATATTCAGTTATAATTACATACTTGAGTAACACACTTTGAGCACAATTTAATCACATTTTGAAAAGAATTTGACAAACAACATTTCTTTCGGAAACTAGCTATTTTTGTTTTAGAAATAGATGGTTGATTAGAAACTTATAGTTGTTGTAAACACCTGCTGCAAACTCCATTGTAAACGTGGCTCAAGACTGGTGATCATCGACCTTAGAATTTATTGGAGACATACGCCTACACAGTACAATTTACTAGCACGCCCCATGGCGACTTCACTCGTTTAAAATTCGTTATTTTATATGTTAATTTCACCCTATAAGTTCATTTTATAAATCAATTTATATAATTTTACTTTATTTGTGGTTTAATCAATTTTAAAACAACTAATAATTGTTAATGAATATGGAATGGGAATACAAAGTTATAATAGCGTATTATTTATTACAAAAATGTTTGACTGCGGATTTGTTTTTATGATACAATAATGTCAGGTATTTATACAGATGTATATTATTACAATCTGTTGTTTTTATCATTCACTCGTATCATGATTTTCGTAAAATCTAAAAAAGTTTGAAAATATTGATTAAATAAAATAGTACTAGCGCTGACCTGTTATCTCGTAAGACTTTATATATAGAACAGGCATAGTCTCTGAAACTATACTCTCTCTGTGGATTTGATATGGATATTTTGCAATTTTTAACCTTTAAAATCTACATTTTGTAAAATCCTTTCTTAGTGTACGTCTATGATCACCTTAATGTACACTGAAAATTTAAAGTGTCTACCTTTCATAGTTTTGACTCCACGTTAATTCTGTCAGTCACTCAGATTATATATTTTTAGTACATTTTTCTGTCTTTCCTGACGTTACAATAGTCCCCTTTTTTGACGCGTTTCGGAGTGATTCCATTTTCAAAACTTAAATCGTACTCAAGAGTACTGTACTCAAACTGTACTCAATTATATGTATATATAGGGTGTTTCAGGAGGAATTTGCCATACTGCACAACCTAATCCTCACCAAAATATTGAAAAAGTTCATATAAATACGAATCTAGAAAAGTGAGTTAGGATCAAATATTTAACCTGAAATTCACTTCCCTCAGTAAGATTAACACAGTGATATTTTGAGGGTGTTAAATAAATTTGTTAATGTGATACGTTGTATGTAAAATGAGCTTATGTTAAGGCAATTTTTACGGAGTTATTGTAGTTCAAAGGCAAAAAAAAATGTTTTTGATCATGAACTTTTAGCTTCACCTCAATTTTTTCCTACGACTATTTAAGCTCATTTTACATAAAACGTTTTTAATTAACCAACTCAATTAAAACCCTGAAAATATCAGTATGGTAATTTCACTGTGGGAGCTGAATTTTTGTTTAAATCTTTGACTCTGTGTAACTCACCAAGAAAGCGTTTCCGGACCTTCAGTATTGCTATTGAAAAAGCTTTACAGTTTTAACTTTTAAATAATTCCAATTATAAGAATAAAGTTTCTCCATTTTGCTTCAGAATTACATTGAGTCGTTTTATACACCAATCTGCTGTAAGAAACGACGACGAAACAAATATATTAGTAGACGTAACGCGAAAGCGGTTGGGCGAATAGAATGCCGTTGTCAAGTTTAAGGTTCTATCTTAGAGAGAATTATGCTACTCTATGGAGCCACAGTTATCAAGTATATCTTGATTCGTAATGACAGTAGGTGCAGATAGTGTCTATTTATAAACGGATAGAGTAGAAGAAACTTTCATCATCTCCAGGAACGACTCGGCCTTAACGTATATACCATGAAGTAACCAAACCGATAATTAGGACTTATGTTTTACCTCATAATTGCGAAACATTTCTTCAATTCTCATCTTACAGTGAAATCTGTTTACTAATTACTTAATGATAACTATTACCACAGTTAATAATTATTAGTAATGCGTAAAAACTTTATAAATATGCTCCTTCTTTTAATTTCGATATCAAATTAACAATTACATATATATATGTGTGTGTGTGTGTGTGTGTGTGTGTGTGTGTGTGTGTGTGTGTGTGTGTGTGTGTCGAAACGACTGAGGTTATTCAAATACAAGAACTATTTAATAATTTTTATTCCTCAAGAATTTTTAAACCTCAGTTGTTTTTTGTTATTATACAAGAACAATAATTTTATATAGGCTATATCATTTATACTATAATATACTTATACATACATTTTCACGAATGGAGACACGTAATTAGAGTCTTCGAAACTTGACTCGCATATATACCAAGTAATATTCTTGTTTAACTACATTATAGTAAAGAGTAAGTGAATACAAAAGAACTGTGTTGCAAAGCTATAGTGATGAGAAAAGAGTTATAGGCCCTCCATACTTAAAATTATACCAAATTTTTAAATAATCGGATAATTAGTTCTATGCACAAATTTTAAACAGTGTAAAATTTTGACATTCGCTTTAAATGCAGGAATTGCTATCAATTTAAAGAAAATGCCGAGGAAGTATTCCTAAAGAAAATCTTCGTCAGTCATTTTTATTTCTACAAAATACAATATATCCCTTTAAGAATGATTTAAAAAATGTATCTATCAATTTTAATATTTTAATTTTATTTGAATATTTGTCTTTAAATTGGTCCTCGCTATATGGACTGTGGTCCCCCATATATACATCACCCCAGGCATTATTTTTCAAGGCATGTTACTATACGCTGTTCATATTAAGGAACTGTAAAAGATGTTTAGAACTTTAAAGTATCCTAAGTAATACAGTATTTCTAAGATTAGTACGAAAAATAATGTATTTAAAATTGTTACAAATTCAAACAGTAGGCAACGTACTCTTAGTATTAATAAAGACCTGCGCTTCCTTCCGTCTATTAATTTATTAAATTTGTTGCCATAGTTATAAAAGAATGTTACTTATAGCATACATCAGAGTTATTCCATCCAACGTTGCATTTATAAATAGGCTTAAAAAAAATACAATTTTTTAATTAACTTAAGCCTGCGTGATAGTTAAACGATAGGTACTTACATTTATCGTCCAGACTAGATATCATGAACTGTTGCTTATTTATTAACTCAATATAAATATTGTAGTATTGTTAGTTTTAAAGATAGATGTATACGTACACACCACCCCCATACTCAAAAATAAATTTTAATAATATTCATTATGCTAAAAATTTTCTTTGTTAGAGTGATATATATTCATCGTCAGAACTAAGACTAACAAAATGTTTAAATGTCAATATTAAATTAACTATAAGCCATGATATATTTTCCAGGCGTTCATCGTACTTAGGCTACTTATCTGTAAACCTAATATCTACATAACAGTAGTATGTGTTCTATTTTCTGCACAGTAACTTAAAAATACTTTATCAATATTTTCGTTACATATTTCATTATAATTAATAGTATACAATGTCAACAGCACAGTGGTACAATATATTAAAATAAAAATATTGGTAAGAATCCTAATACCACATAAATAATTTTAAAAAATTAGTAAAACAAGTTATTTCAGATTAAACTCTTATGTACATTTCGATGGCCATGTTATCATCATACTCTAATAAGGCCCTCTGATCTTGCATATATTACAAAAAAAAAAATCTAGCAAACAAGAGTTACAATCTAGAGTCACCTATTGAATTTTGTGGTCCATAACGTTCGCTTAAACTTAATTAATCACTTTTAAATTAGTTTATGACTATCCGAACTTTAAATTTAAATGTTTTAAGTTAAAACGTTTTAAAAATTTTATATAATTTTAAAAGTTTTTACAAAATTTAAAGTTCGGATGGTCATAAACTAATTTAAAAGTGATTAATAGAGTGACCTGGTTTGTAACTTCTTGTTTGCTAGATTGTATTTTGCAGATTATATTTTAAGACCCTCTGATGATGATGATGATGACATGGTCATTAAAAATGTACATAAAGGTTTAATCTTAAGTAATTTGTTTTATTTGTTAATATGGATTATGTTTGCGATATTTGGGTTCTTTCCAATATTTTCATTGCAATAATTTATAGTGTCAATATAGATTTTTGGTTTATTTTTTCAAATTGTTAATTTAGCATTTATCATGTATATTGATTTGATAGTTCATTATTTGAAACCTTTGAGTGTTTTATAAATCATTAAACTTCATACAATTTTAAAAAACCTTAAACAACTGGAAATGTTTATCCAGTTAATGAATTCAACTTTAAAAAAAACAGTTTTAATGATAAGTCATATAGGCCTACAATTTATATGTAGGAACTCCTACATATATTGTTTTAGTTTCAAAGTTGGTACACCTGATTTCACTTTGAATGTCCTACAGTATAAACATTTTCGATTGCACCATGTGAAATGTTCCTCACATCGAAAAAATTAACAAGTCATCTTTCCGTGTAAGAAAATTTTGCTGTTAACATTGCAAGAGAATATACATTTATGGATTTTGATCTGGTAACAGTACAGTTTGAATATAAGAAGGAATTAGTTTAACCTGAAAGCTTTCAGATAAGTACTGTACATTTTGCTCTAACCTTTAGTAATTTCATACTTGCTGTTTAATATAAAAAATTATATTTTGCTATTAATATAGTACAATTTAGTGCTCTGTTTTATTATGATTTTTTTGAGCTTTTACAGGTTGCTGTATTTAGCTTTTATTTCTCTATATTTTCTTATTGTAACAACCATAGTTAGTAATGCCAAACATCTTTGTTCTTATATAGAGTGTAATTTTAGTTAACATATATGATACTAAAAACAAAAGACATGAAATCTTTTTATACCATTACCATCTAGCGATGTAACCATTTGCTTTCTGTTTAATATGTGTTTTATTCAGTTCATAATTCACAATAGACAATTTCAGGATAAAGTGTGTTTGTTGCAAAAGATAAATATAGTATGTTTTTTAGGTAAATGTTCACTTTTTTCCATATAAGCATACAAAAATCAAATAATTACTGATCTTCTAATTAATTTTAACAGTGGTTAATTAATCTATTCTAATAAGTTTTTACACTGTTATTAGGAAAAGGAATGTATAAGCAAACCATTATATATGTACATAATTAATTTTCTTGTATGAAATTAATTGCTGTTACAACATTTCAAACATTTTATTTAATTAGTTATGCTTGTATATTCACTGAGGGAACAACATACTCGCCAAAGGTATCTTCGTTAAGCAATTGTAGGGATAGAAAATGAAAAAATCTGACATTTTTCTTTGCAAGCATATTATGTACACATTTAGCTTCAGAACTAAATATAGGCTACCACAATATTTAAATCAAGCTACTAAATTAGCTACAGCCATGATACCTACTAGCCTCGACACTCACCGTGCCTACCTATCGTTGAAATTAAAATTCTGACAAACATTTTTCTTTACAAGCATATTATGTACACACTTGGCTTCAGAGCTAACTATACCACAATATTTAAACCAAGCCAATTAATTATCTACAGCCATGATATCAAGAACAGACGAAAACCATATCTACCTATCGTTAAACTGTTTTTAATTATAGATGTACTATCATAAGATGTTTAATTACATAAACTATTCTTATGATATAAAGCCATTCATGTTAGAGTAATGAAAAACAATGGTATTTTCTTCTTGTTAACCATCTGCAAAGGATGTTGTATCCCTGTGAGGTTGGGACCACCATCGATCCATACTATGTCCATCTTTGTATTATTTGCAGTTGAAACAAAACCGATATGAATAATAAAAACCAGACATTTTGGCTACAAAGAAAACTTAACAGGGCAAAGGTTACAAATTGAGTTTTACTTCTGTGTTGGAAATGGAATGTATTATGACCAATGCAGCATCAACAGGCCATCTGCAATTTCACAAAATAAATACTGAGTTTTAATATATTTATCACGTATTTTTTCTACTTAGAAAATGTTAACAATTAAATGAGGTTATTAAAAGTGCAAAATGAAGCACTCTCGTTGGGTTAGTTTTGAGAAACATTCTCAATTTAACTATTTTTATTTAAATTAATTTAAACATAATTTAAATAAATATACTTTATTGCAAATAGCCTTTTTGACAAGAAAATAACCATGACAATTTTGTTTCTGTTTTTTGTAAACAAACAAATACAGTTAACATTGCCTAGACAAATAATAAACTAATCAAAAACTAGAAAGAATTAAACTAAATCCTAAACACTAATCCTAGTACTACAACCTTAGGACTAAACAGCTAGAACAGTAACCTAGGTAAATGAAAAAAATCATACAACTATTCTTTGAGAATAGCTTTTGAGGTTATGTTAAAGCAAATAAAAGACATACACGAAACCCAATTAATCATTTATTGGTGCATACGTGTATCAATAAATGATTAATTTGTGAGTTTTGTATATGTTTTTTTTTTTTTTTAACATAACCTCACAAGCTAAGCTCAAAGAATAGTTTTATAGTATATAAAGAATTTATTATATTATATAACTAAAGAGTTATTTATACTATAGAGAATTTTATAAGGAAATAATTATAAAGAACAGTTTATATTATAAATCTCAAGACTTTATAATAGGCTACCTACAGGCACAACTTTAGGATGCTAAACAATTAAAGCAAGCATTTCAACTCCTCTTATGGTGTTTCAGCCAAATAGTATTAAAGTTTCAAATATTGAACCACTGAATCTTTTGCCAAAGGTTTTTACTGTTTGAATTCTTCATTTTATGTAGCAGTTACACCCTGCTTGTGTGAGTTCTTTGACCCCTCCAGATGTCAAACTTGCCCTTACGCTTGTTTACAGTTTAACTTTAGAAAACAATCTACACTTATAATTAAGTAATAATATTTATAATAAAATTCAACTTTAAAAATACAGTTAATTGGTATTAGGTAATTATAACGTTGCATATTTTAGTACCGCTTTTTTTATATATGTATACTCCACATACAAGTCTGTGATAGTACGCAGTGTAACATTGGTAATTCAACATTTTGGCCTTATTTATTTATTATTTTTTTTTAGGTAGAGCGCCTTAGAAAGTAATTAAACTTACTGTTGATTCCTAAGTACAAAACTATAACAAAGCACTATTAGTACCACACAGCTTATAGAATTATTAAACTTGTGCACACATCCCATTTTTTTTGTGATAACAAATCAGATACTGTATTATTACAGTCAACTATAACAACTGTTTAAATATATTCCGGATTGTTAAAATTATGAAGTGTTTCTTAAATCCTTGTGAGAACTGACAATAAGGGTTGTATCTTCTGCATTTTGATAAGTGGTATCTACATTGCCATCAATCATTGTGTAACTATAACTTTCGTGTGTACAACATCACCAGTAACAAATTCTTACACTCCTATTTTATATAAATACATTTTATTAGCCATATACTAAATTTTGATGTTAATGATACTAATGAACTGTAATAAAATAGATTGTACTTTATTTTTATTTTAAAAAATTGTTTTATATAAACATAATCATAACCGAAACTAGTTTGTTTATTAAAAACTAATTTTTGGTGAGATTTTGAGCTCACTAATTTGAATTTTACCTTTGTGAATAGTTCTCACTAGCTAAACTCTAATTAAGTAAATGTTTTTATATTTACATAAATAAATGCCCAACAAACAACAATAGTGAAGTTTTAAAATTTAATTAGCAAAATAGCTTACGGATTTAAAGAATAAATTTTGATAATTTCTAGTATTAGGACTATTTAACTCTATATTTTGTTTTTAAATTGATAAATAAATAAAAGGACAATATTTAAATTTTACAAACATAGGTAAACTAATAATAGGAACGAATTTTAAAAACAAAGATTTCTTTTTCTTTTATTAATTGTCAGTATATTGTGAAAATAATTTCTACAAAAACGTTAAGATTCAGTCAGAATAATGAGCAGTTACTATATAAATAAAGGATTAGTAAAAGTGATGCAATTTTCTATATGAATAAAGGATTGAAAAAAGACTCATTTTTACAATATTATAATAATATGTGTGTGGCACGTCGTGTAAATGTCGATAAGTTGAATGCCGTTCAAGTGTCCGTCATTTGAACGACCTGAATGTTGGTTAATTGATTGTCGTAAGTTAGTAGCATTAGTTGACATGTTGGTCATTTGAAACCTTCCATTTGTAACAATACAAATAAAATATTATTATTTTTATTGTTCAAAACATTTTATACATTATCTATTTAAGTGAACCATTATTTTGTTTCAGAACTATTGAAAAAAAACATTGCTGTTTTAACTGCCGCAGGAAGGACTATTATTACTGTGCATTTAAAAGATCTTTTACATTCTAAAATCAAAATTATTCTATTGTATAGTAATTGATTAAATATTTATGGGTTTACTTGATATTACTTTTTACAGCCACATTTATTTTTATAAATATGATTTAAATATATTTAGGATTACTTATATAGTTGCTGCAACCCCTCAAACCATTTTTTTTTTAATTAGTTTTAATTGTACATTGACTCACAAGTTTCATAAAAATCCTGTTTAATACTGTTATTAAATTTGTAAAAGGATTTCATGATAACTTGAGAATTAAAGTAATGTTTTGCAATTACGAGGTAAGACATTGTTAAATATTGAGTAACAAGATGACAAATGGTAAGTTTTTGAAACTCGGCATGAGGAGCAGACATCTTGAGCTACTTTCTGGTCAGTGGACAACGAACCATCATCTAAGGTCGTCCCTCTGCACTCAACATACTGTTCAGACGGATGTCTTGAGTTCACTTCGTTGGACGGAGTTAACGACTGCACACTCCAATCCAAGGATATAGAAAAAGTCATCTTCAGCAGTAAAATATGCAACACCATGGGAATCTAACCAACGCTACCACACCTTACGAAGACTTCAGCTACAAGTTACATCTCTGATTCTCTCCGCCGTTGAACGTCTTTCATCGACTCCTCAGGGTGAGCAACAGACTTTATCATTCATCGCTCAACAGTGCTTTTCAGAACTGGAGCAATTTATTCAGACATATGGATATGTTTATTCATCACTGCATAGTGCTTGATTATTTTGTGAGATTAAGTATTACTTCATCCGCGAGTGTTATAGTGACTTTTTATGAACATAAAGACAAATATCGGACTTGTGTTATTTCCTAATTTTTTTTGACTACACTGGATATTAGGACTTGTTAAATTATTAACTCATTAGTTATCGTAAAGTGTTACAGTGAACCTGAACTACTGGTGAGTGATTACTAAGGACTATGTTTAAACACACAAGTGATAAGACTTTTACATTAATTTTAGATGTGTAATATTAACTTTGTTCAGTACCTCACAATAACCTATCCGCACCCCGACACACAGTATTTACAAACTGACATACTTAGACCTATATAGGCTACATTATTCGAAATAACAATTTTATTCAATATAGGAACTGTTTTTGGTGGGCTTAAATCTTTGAAATCACTTGAGAAAGAAGAATTAGTAATAATTTACCCAGAATGAGGTTAATGTGCGACTATTTCACTCAAAAATATAATTAAATGAAGATAAACACAAATAGAAATAATTGAAATGATTAACACCATACAGGGAAAACCCTTTTTCTTAGATTGAAAACCTCAATATTTACAATACAAATTATTAAATGCATATCTGTGCTTAATAGGCTGGAAAAATCTTTCACTTTTTGAAAGTAGAAAAAAGAATATAGTTTTCGAGGAAGGCTTTTATACTTTATATAATTAAATGCAGATAAATGTTATTCAAATTAAAATTAAAAGTCATTGGTCTAATTCCTTGATTTATAAAAAAGAAAGTCAGCGAGGGTAGTATGGACATCAATTATTTAAAGATAAATTCTGTGGCTACCGTAGCAGAGGTTCTCCTACTAGATTTTAATTGCAGTGGGCCTACCTGATTTAAAATGCAAAAATATCGTATGTGAAAGTAGAATGAAGACAATATTATGTGAAAATAAAATTTGGTAACTTTATACAACAGCAGGCATATATTATTTTGTAATTTAGTTAAGTGTTTTTTTTTACAATATTGAAATAAAGGCTTTATTTAAGTGTGATTTTTTTCATATATTGACGTTAAAATGATGTTCATGTATTTGTTTGCAGAAATATTTACTTTAAGAGAATTATATAGAGCCCCTAGTTCAAAATATAATATAGTAATTTCTTTGTGCGTTTCTTACTGTTTTTCTTATAAATTTACGTCTATATTTGAAGCA
The DNA here is from genome assembly GCA_036971475.1 of Prosapia bicincta. NCBI lineage: Eukaryota > Metazoa > Arthropoda > Insecta > Hemiptera > Cercopidae > Prosapia > Prosapia bicincta. Next base: position 124,607,323 of record JBAIZL010000005.1, read on the forward strand.
GATGTCTGCCAAATTTATAAAAAATAGGCTTAGTAAAATATAAATTTGTGTTTTAAAATATATTCATTTACTTTATTAATGGAGATTAATCAAAGTAAATAAATAGGCCTTTAGCAATCTGTCTGATTTTTATCGAAGTTGGCATTTTATTATTATTATTATTATTATTACTAAAACTCGGAGGGACCTTATCGGTGTAGAGCACTTAGATGCAGCCTTTGTACTCTCTTCCCATCCCTACCATAGGACTAGCTTAGTGGATACCTACCTCTTTGCAGAAATCAAGTACCCACCTGATGCTAAATCTTCTGATATCCTCTGGTGTACATACCTGCCAGCCAAACCACTTTCTCCTTGCAGCTCCCAAAGCAGGACACTTACAGAGTACGTGGATTGGGCTTTCCTCTTGGTCCTCGTCGCATTCCTTGCACACAGGGGACCTAGATTTACCAATTTTGTATTGGAACCCCTCAGATTCCCATGGCCTTTAACCAGCTCTACAGTAGCTCAGAGTTGATGTCTACTTTGAGAGAGTAGTTCTTTGCCCCCCACAAATCTCCTGAGTAACCCCAATGTTACATTGAATTCTTCCCTGCACAACCTGTCTATATGTGCCGTGATCCTCTTGCGCCTATCCTGAGGCGGCATGCCCACTGCCCTCAGCAACGGTCCTTGAGTTATACACCCTTGTTTAGCTAAGGCGTCAGCTCTCTTATTCCCTATCCAGCCAGAATGTCCTGGAATCAAGGTTAGGTTGAGTGAATTATACTTACTCAGCTCTGCTAGATAAGCTATTACTCTCAGCCACCAGCCTAGAGCTGGTATTAGCCTTACCTAAAGTCTTCAGAGCTGCCTGACTGTCCGAGCAAATCCAGATGGTATTGCCTCTCCTGCCAGACCCTATTATTTTCTCAGCACATAGTTTGATCGCGAGCACCTCCCCCTGGAAGACAGAGTTGTAGTCCTCCAGGCAATGACAAAATCTGTCTTGGTGTCTCGGTCCACTAAATAATGCTCCCACTCCTTCTTTCATGTCTGGGTCTATACTCCGCCCATGCCTCTCTTGCTGGATTATGGATTTTGTAGTTTCCTTTTTCCCCTTTAAGAGACAATATCTTATCCTGAGGTTCTATCCACAGCTGCTTCAGTGAATCCCCAAATAGCTGTTTATGACGATTGATACTTGTCTTCCACTGCCCGGTACAACTTATCCGGTATGCAGTTTTCATTGCCTCCATCCTATGAAGGCTCAAGGATGGAAAACCCAACATAACCCTCATGGCCGCACATGGTGTGCTTCTCTTTGTAGCTGTTATGCCTTTAAGGAAGGGCCCCTGCGCACGGCCCAGCATTCTTTTACTTGTTTCTTTCTGTGCCCGGTCCCACCAGACGATTGAGGAAAAAACCAACCTCGCCACCACAATGGCGGAATAAATCCAGTTCATCTGACGTGAACCCAAACCCCATCTCGTGCCTATTGCTCCTCTGCATTGCCAGAACGTAGCTATGGCTTTTTTCCACTTATCCTCCAAGGGCTCACGCCAGAGTAGCTTCCTATCCAGAATAACTCCCAGATATTTAGCGCTCTCAACGTAGCTTATTTTGGTATTACCAACTTCCATCATCTCCAGCGATTTAGTTTTATATCGCCTAGTGAAGATGAGTGCCACAGATTTCTCCCCTTGAATGCATAGTGCATTCTCCCTGCACCATGCTTCTGTTACCTTGAGTGCCTCTTAAAGCAGGTCTTTGAGGACCTCTTCAAATGGTCCCCTAACAAGGATAGCTATGTCATCCGCATATCCTACCACCTTGACACCCATTCCACTGAGCGTCCTTAGTAGGCCGTCCACGACAAGGCACCACAGCAAAGGGGATAACACTCCACCCTGCGGGCATTCCTCCTAGACCATCCCATTTATCGTGCACCCCATCCAGGATGCAGTGCTTATCCGGTTTTCCAAGGAACTCATAATCCAATTTATAATTCCATCAGAAATCCCATGATCCATAGCTGCTCTCTTGATGGCCAGTCTAGAGGTACTATTAAAAGCCCCCTCCACATCAAGAAAAGCCCCAATACATATCCCCTTGTTGTTGATCTGACCCTCAATAAAGTCCACGACCGACAACAGGGCAGTCTCCACTGACCTACCAGTTCGGTAGGCGTGTTGGTCCTGATGAAGCGGATACTGCTTCAAAGGTCTCTCCTTCAAATAGTGGTCCACCAGCCTTTCCAATGTCTTTAACAAGAAAAATGTAAGGCTGATAGGCATGACGTCCTTTACCTCTGTGTAACCTTTCCTCCCCGATTTGGGGATAAAGATAACTTTCGTTTGGAGCCACTGCCCGGGCGTGTAACCCAAGACCACACAGCCTCTGAGTAATCCTGTCAGTGGCCCTATTATTTCCTCCAAGCAATTTTGTAGTAGTGCTGGAGTAATATTATCTAATCCAGGCGCTTTAAAAGGCTCAAAAGACAGAATCGCCTCTCTCACCTTTTGCGCGGAGATCACCTGCCCAGCAATATTCCAGTCCGCCCTTAGCCCAGTATGTCGGAGGCTTTGAGCATCGTCCCTTACCGGTCTAATATCGGGAAAACTGTTCCTCATAAGCAGACGCAGAGTTTCCTCCGGGGTGTCAGTATAGCTACCATCAGTCTTCTTGACAAACTTAAGCTCACCCCTCGGCCCACCTGCTAACACCTAAAACAGTCTAGCAGTGTCACTCAGTGTGCTTGTCTCTGAGCACCACTTTTCTCAAGAAGCACGTTTAACCTCTTTAATAAGATTTTTATAGAGACCCTGGCTGTCTTTATAAGCCTGCCATGTCTCCGACGTTTTCTTCTTCTTTGCCCTATTAATGAGCCTACTAGTCTTATTCCGTCTTGCCTCTAACTCACTGTTCCACTTAAGCTTACCGCGACCAGTGTTTATCCGCGAGAGAGGGCAATTTTCCTTAAACGACGAGGAAATTGAAGTCCTGATGTAGGCCTCAGTATTTTCCAGTTCGTTTGATGTACCATATTTACCACTGAAGTCTGACATCCGCCTCCTCACCTAGGACTTAAAACCTTCCCAGTTTGTCCTTCTCGGGTTCCTAAGCCACACCACATGGGGGTCAACTCCCCTCATCGTAGCAGTGATGATCCGGTAATCAGACATGGAGGGCTCATCCGAAACCTGCCAGTCATGCATCCGCCTTACCACTTGTCTATTACAGAAGGTTATATCTAGAACCTCCATTCTTTTTGAAGTGACAAATGTTGGCTCGGCACCTGTGTTAAAAACCGCAAGGTTTTCTTCAATCAAGAAGGGTAAGAAGCTCCTCACCTCGCTCATTTGTGTCTGTGCTGCCTCACACCTCATTATGAGCATTGGCATCACAGCCCACTAAGATTCCTATATTATTCTCCCTGAAGTACCGATCTAACTTACGTAATTCTGCAGGGGGCGATTCTCTATTGTGGGCGCAGTAAGTGGAGGCAACGATGAACTCCCTGCTCCCACTTACCTCACTCTTACCTCGAATTCTAAACACCCCAAGTTCTTTAGTTGAGAATTCTTGAATCAGCGTGGCTTCTAGTCCTCTGACTATCACACATGCTCTGTGCCCCTCATGTTTTCCACTTGCGTAGGTGCGCCCAGCTGAAGTCAAACCCCTTATACGGTTCCTGACCAGCCACGGTTCATGCACTAGCGCAAGCGCTGGTAATGTGTGCCTCACATTTAAGCACCCGGATAGGACCACCGAGGCGCTTTTACTGTGATGGAAGTTAATTTGCAGGATCATAGCTTGTGGATCGGCCATGTCCAACTGACCCCTACGCCTTCTCCTGATTCTCTCTCTCTCGCCCTTCTCATCCGGGTCTTTAGATTTCCACTTAAAAGTGACCTCTGCAGTACCCAGGAAGGCTTTCCCATCTCTTGCCTTTATCTGGCCGATGCCTCATCCAATCCTAGGCAGAGGAGGCTTGCAAGTCCTCGCTCAATGCACTGTAGGATCTTCCACTTCGAAGCGTCAATTTCTGGGTTTTGCATCCCCATGAGCTTGACCTACTGGGTGGCCTCCCTTTTTGGTGGTGGTACTAGCACCGTCACTTTCACCCTTTTGATCAGTTCATCAGGCAGGACTAGCCTTGCCTGAGTCCCGTCCTCGAGCTTAACTGACGGTACCACTTCACTCAGCCATTTTGCCGATTCCTCCTCAGCACAAATAGATGCTGCAACTCCATCCCTTAGGTAAGTGTCTATGAACCGCGGAACAAAACCTCCACTAGGAGTGTCCAGAATCCGGTCCATGACGGTGCCCTTAAGGTGGTCGAACGCCGTCATCTCCATCCTCACGCCTACACTATCCCCAAAGGTAACAAGAACCCTCAGTAGGTTGGCGGAGATTGACGAGAAAGACGGCCCTCCCAACCCAGCAGGCCTAGACCCTTGTCTATTCCTCTTGCCTGCCGACTCTGGAGTAAGATTAGAAGTACTCCTTTCCTTCCTTTTCCTCTCTCTTTCTTGTCGTACTAAGGTCCTACCGGATCCCCTGGCTTCGACAGGGCGGGTTCTAGCCCCAGCCTCCGTCAAACCCTCTCGCTGCCTGGACTGGTGTTTTCTCAAAGGGGGTGGCGGTGGTTCTCTGCCCTCCGCCTCAGCCTTCTTGGCTTCCTCATGATAGGAAAGCCAGAGTGCTTTCCTCCTTTGTGGCCCACTCATTCTTCCTGTTGCATTCGCAACTGGATTTCCATCTGTCTCCACGGGGTCCGAAGCCACCTCCGTAGGGACAGATTTGTCGGTAGGTTCTAAGCCCCGACCAGTTAAATTAATTTTTTTATCTCTGCCATGTGTGTTCCCACGAGCAGCTAGGGAAATAAAGGTCCGCCGCCGCAGAGCCCCGATTACGGCGGTATGGTGACTTAAGTACTCAGGGGTGGCGCCAGATGCCCTTGAGGCTCCGTTAAAGAACCTCCTTACCCTTAGGGCCTCGAATCTACATCGGCACGGATCGCATAACACTTCAGATCGGGGGTGTATGCGCCCATCAAGACCATTAACCTGGATGAGAGGGGCTTCTTGGTTGCCGCCCGCAAGGGAAGGGCAGGGCTAGAGCCGGGCAGATAACAACCCCTTCAAATGCTAGGACTGGCCCCTTTTTTTTGAGCCGCCTTCATTTACTCACACATTTGCCTGGACTTCCCGTTTATAGGGAGCCTCATACGTACAGCTCCGCTCCACTCGTCCCCCACGCCCGGATTAAGACTCTCCACCACGTCAAGGTCATGCAGCCCATAGGAGAGGGAAGTTGGCATACATATTGAAGTAAATTTATAAATAAACACAAATTAAAACATGTGGAAAATGAACATATCAAGAAATAAAAACATTAAAAAACTGCAAAGGTAAATTTTCAGCAATTAAATAAATAATAAATGTTTCTTTTTACCTTTCAATCGTAGAGGACTGCTTTAAGAAGAAATCAAATTTTTTTGAAAATGGTGAAAACTCAATGCTGAGTAAAATATTTTAAAATCTAAGCGTAAACAATAGTTTTACTGTCAATCATACCAATATCTAATTTTTATAAAAAGCAAACAAATAAAATAATAAAGTAAATGCTGCGACTACATTACCAATACGCACAACAGGGGATTCTCGTGCAGCCGATCTCTGTTGGACCTTCATGATTTCTTTCGAACCTTCAAAGTTTGGATTGGAAGAGAAACGAATAGAACGAAGTTCGTCTATAAACGAATAGAATGAGCGCCGCATACAAGGGGGCCAAGAGACCCAGTAGCTATATTTATAACCTTCTTCCCACCTCGCTAAACCGTCTTCTCACCACGCGAACCCGTCAAGCCAATCATATCTTACAATTTCTCTGGATATTACAATAAAACTCTCTTTCTCTCCCCATTCCTCTTCTCCACTCTTCATGTGTCGCCGTACTTCGAACACGCCTCCGAATATTTCCACGTTCTTTACGTAAAAAAATATGGCACATCAGGAATCTGTAACCGTTTCACTTCTTATTTCTTATAAATTCTAAAATTTAATTTTCTTTCAAATAAATGAGAAAACTCAAAGAAATCATCGACTCAAAGAAATCCATTTTAATAATGCATTAGAATAAATACCTTAGACTCGATGATCAGCCGTTTTTTCATCTATTTAATACTTAATTCGAGTATATATATTTTTTTAATAAATAAAACCTCTAAAATAACTTTTATATAAACCTTATGTACATTTCAATTGCACAGCAATCATCTTCAGAGGTAGGCATATTTAAAAAATACAACTAAGCGGAGTTGTATTTTTTTAAATACCTCTGAAGATGATTGCTGTTCAATTGAAATTTACATAAGGTTTAAATAAAAGTTATTTGTGGTTTAGAGGTTTTATTTATTTAAAAAATAAACATTACGTCACAGTTGTTTCATACAGTTATAATTCGAATGATTAAATACATGTAAACATTACATTTTTCATCTTATAATTCCGAGTCCACTTCTTAGGTCCTGTTACTTTCTTGCAGACACGTCTAGCTACAAATATTAAATATTCAAATACACGCACACGCATACGCACACAACAAACACACAATCGCGCGTACACACACGCACACCTACACTCACAAAAAAAGCAAACACACACGCACATAAGTGCACACTCACATAGCAAACACACACGCGCGCGCGCGCACGCACGCACAACAGACACACACATACACTGAGTACAAATATTCTAAAACTTTATTTTTAACGTTGGGTTTTACAAAATTTTAATAATTAGGGAGAAGTTTCGATTTGTTTATGTTTGTAGTCTACATAGTCTAGTAAAATATCTCCTTAATAAACTGCACTTGTATGGAAAGACGGGGAAACCGTACACGAGTGGGTAGATTTAGTTTTATTGTAGATAAAGTCTCTCTCTACATGTGTCACAAAGAAGTACCAGAGATTGTGTTTTGCTGAAGCGTACCTAAGTATAAAAGGTTTATTTAGCCTATACTCAAAAGAACAAAAATATATATATTAACTATTATATTAAACTATTTTACAATAGTTTATGACTATCCGAAATTTAAATTTTGTAAATTTTTGAAAACTTGCTGAGACAGAACGTTTTCGATCGCTATGTGGCTGTCTTCATCAGTGTCGTAAGTTTCCACAAATTTACAAGATTTAAAGCTCGGATAATAATAAACTATTGTAAAAGTGATTAATTAAGATTCACCGAACGTAATGGACTATAAAATTCAGAAAAATTATATACAGCGGTTGATTATGAATTTTCTGTTAGGGAGTGATCATTCATTCATTGAACACGGGGTCCGTAAAGTTCTACTGGATCTATCGATCCATATACAATGATTTATCCTCCTTTAGACTCAGGTTTGGTATAAGGTATCCCTGTTGAATTGTTTGTTATCCGCGTGGTAAGGCGGGTTAAAAAAAACTGTTTTTTTAAGTTTATCTTAATATATTCAGGTTCTTAAACCACATACAAATGCCAGGAGCAAAGCTTTGCATAACAGGTCAATCACTATGGACTAGTTTTCTGCACCCGTTCAATAAGCCGTTCAATTACTAATTTCATGATAAATTATTTTGACGCAAAGCAATCTATGTTACCTCCTAATATCTTATACTCGCTTGTTGGAAATTATGCAAATTTCCGTAAAATTCTTTAGAGAATTTTTTTCTTTAGAAACAAAAAAAATAGATAGACAGAAATTGTGGAAGATGAACCAGTTTCATTTGTATTATTTCTAGTTTTACATAGAAATAAATAGTACTACATTGTTCAATAATGCTATTCCCAAAGTGGGTAGAGGGTAATTCTACTTGATCTATCGATCAATATAAAATTATTTATCCCTCTTTAGACTCATGTTTGGAAGGTTTGGTATAAGGAATCCTGTTGAATAAAGGCGTGGTAATGCGGACAAAGAAAAAAAACTGATTTTGTAATCTATTTTTCTTGAATTTTGTAGTCTATTAGGATCGGTGAGTCTTATTAATCATAAAGTGATTATTAAAGTGATATTATTGTTTAATGCAAACATATTTACTCAAAGTAATATAAACACAAAATATTAACCGAAAAATATGAGCATAACCTGCATGGAATGATTACAAATCAACATTAAAATTGTAAACTGTAATTACAAAAAAATTCAAACATATTTTAATAATGATATACTACGTGATATAAATATCTGTAACTGGCTAAGACAATTATTTTTAACCATAAACATGTAAATAAATAGAAGATAGTAAGCTAAGGTGACCATATTTTTAATGACCTCAAAGCGGGACACACATTAGGAGGTTGCCCCCCCCCCCCCGATACCGTGTGAAAGTTATTTTCTAAATTGACAAAACCAAACGTCCTAAACTCATTATTTTATCTATTGTAGCACTATAATTTACAGAAGTAAGCATAGGAAAAACTTTACTGTTCAGGTAGTAAAAGTAGCACAATTGCACTAATTAGACCATCAGTTAAATTAATTTACTAATAATGAAACAAACGAAAATACACATTTAACAATTGAAAATATTGTAAGTTATACAGTAAGTAAGAAGAAAATCCCACAACTTTATCAGTAATTTTCTTATTTTGAAGAACCCTGATTAAATAATTTATTATTATTTCTGACGTTTCTGCAGGTAATGCTTCAAGATCAACTGGTTTCAATTGTACAACTGTGGATGGGTGAAAATATCGGACGAATATAGAAAACAATTTTATGTCTTTGTGATTTGATGCATCAACATATACTGAGACAAATCTAGTTTGTTCAAGCTCTGATATAGTAGAATTGTCTACATATGGAGAGAGAACATTGAGAATTATTGCTTCAGTTTTTGTGTGAGCACAAGTGAATTTTGCCTCAAAAATCTTCTGAACTAACCGTGAAGTACAGTAACAAGATGCGAACTCACTCACTGAGATAACCTATGCAATGCGATGACAGATTAGTTAATTAGCAGACTTGCCAATCCAAAACTAGAAAATTCCCCGATGCAGGTATAATTTACACGGAACCAAATAAACAATACGTTTCAGTGTATGCAATGTCCTTGTTGCTTTTATATTGTGAAAGAGTCAGTCAAGAACATTTTATTTGGAGATATAATATTAAATAATAAAGCGGGACGTTTATTTGTTTATCTTTATCCTGCCAAAGCGGGACATAGTAGCGTCCCCCGAGTAAATCTGTGGACTGCGAGACACTAACCTAAAATGCGGGACGGATGGTCTCCTTATATTAAGCCCAATTAATCAAATATATTCAGAAAAAATATTCTGAGAGATATAATTAATATATAATAAAATAATTAGTCTGGTATTTGTGATTTAATAAAGAATAAATTGAATAGACGCATTAACATTAGACGATTTGTGGTTTCGCAGCAACTAATTAGTGTAACGATATTAGCGTGGGCTGTAACTCTAAATTCCTCACAAGACACTCTCCACAAGAAGTGTGACATACAATAAAAGCCCTCAACGTAACAAGAAGTGTCATTGATTCCAGTTTCCCATAAAAGCTTGGCCACAAATTGAAGTACACAGTATACACACTGCTAGGCGACGCTAGTGCTCTGTAGTGTTATGGAGCCGTATGCAAAATGTGACGTGGGATCGTCTTCAAAAATTAAATTAAACATTTTTCTATTGATAAGATATATATATATATATATATATATATATATATATATATATATATATATATATATAAACTATTTCCAGCTATAAAAACCGTTAGTGGCGTTTTGGGGATTCACCACAAAAATTGGCGACTTCACAATGCGTTCGCATTGGAGACGAAACGCCCGACAAGTGCCCTCCCACACGCACACACACAAACAAAAACACACACACACACACACACACACATAAAGGTTCACTCACGCACACACACAATGAAATCCTAAGACTTAAATATTATATATACATAATAATATTTCAACTTGATTTAAATCACGGAATTATGATTCATTTTTGGTTAAATAACTTTATTTTACAAAACTTATTAATTCACAAGAGAAAATTTTTTATATAATTAAAATGAAAAGTTAGTCAAAAATATTCCGCAATAATTATAAATTCTGTTTTGAAAATAGGTATTGCATAAGCGAATGATTTGTTAGAAAATTCACCTCTATACCTTCCAAATCACAAAACTCTTTTCAGAACGCACACGGACACTCACATGCGTACGCGTGCATGCACGCAAGCACTCATACACACACACACACACACACACACACACACACACACACACACACAAACACAAACACAAACACAGACACACACACACCTATATTGACACATGGCCGGACGCAAGGACAACGTGAAATTTTCTATACAATTGTTAAATATCGTTATTAGTAAATGCACAACTTGTTCTTTTATGTAAATTGAAATATACATTCACGTTAAATATATTTCTTCTAACGGCGTGCATACGTATTTGTGGATTGTATCTTGCAAGGTTTCTTGACTTCCTATTATCGGTCTCAGTCATTACCTCCGGACGTGCCAGTCCCCCGTTGTTTATATTTAGGATAAGGAAAGACATTGCCTACTAAACGCGATAAAAAAAAGTAGGCTATGTTAGTCTGATCTACAATATCATAAAATTCAATAAATTTTTTTTTCAAAGTTGAAAATTCCTTTTCTGTCTTGTAGAAAGCATTTACAGTCTTTCTAATTATCGATGCATTGAAATCGTCGATGTCTGTGATTGTGCATTCCTTCTTATTTTCGTTGGTGTTTGAAAAAAACATTCATCTTTTGATATCAGCTTTTTTCTTTCTTAATTTTTAAACTGTGATAATAATACTGTGATTTTTATACTGTAACTACAGATACAGTACACGTTTTGAGTTCTGCGTTTATCACAGTGTTGTAACGGCAATGAAAATATTTCTTGTTCACAAAAATACTTTGATTTACTAATCATATAATCGTAAAAATTTTAAATAATTTCGCGTGCTTGACCAATGACGTTTTCTTGCAACTTAGTTTTAATTGTTCTAGTTTCCATTTTGTAAAAAAATTAAGTTACTTGTATTCATTTTACTATACAAACCACGTAGAACTAAACTCTGAAACACTGGCTCTAACCTAGCAAGAACTTTAATACAACCAGTCTAAAAATCCGGTCAACTGAAAACCTTACTGTTTACACTTTAAACAAGACATTGGTGCTTTCTGAAGTTATGGGTATGATCTCGCACTGCAGCTCAGTCCACCCTTGCGGCTCAAGGTCAGAGACACCGTTAACCTCACGCATTGAGGCTCAAGTTAGTTACACTTCTAAACGACTAGACCCGACACATTAAATGTTTTTAGTTCCAGATACTATAAATTTCAGGAATATTCACACAAAAGTTTATGCATTTTTAAAAATTAATTCAACTTTTTTTTCTCTGCTTAGTTTAGATTAACTACAAATTTGTTAATTTTATAAATAAAATTACAACAAAATCATCTATAACAAAATATTAATTTGTTTAAAGCATTAAATTATATAAATTATTAACTATATGTTTCTTGACTTATAAAGAAATTCTATTTTCAATATACAACATATTATAGTACATAAAGCATTATTAATATCTCCAAACAAAAAAAAAACCTTCATTATATGTAGAGTGAAAAGTAGGTCAACCATGAAATAAATCTAATTCTGAATTAAATTTGACATTGCGAGGGTCAAAACCGGCTGTATGCAATTAAAATATTGCAGAACATGTAACTTCTAAAGCCGACTTGTTGAATGATCAATCAAACTCTAACAGTTTTTTAACTATTTAAACATTTAATAACATTTAAAGATACTTGAATACTTGTAAAAATTGGCATAAATACAATAATAGATACTAACAACTTGAAGCAACTGTGACGTAAATGTTTATATTAAAAAAAACAACCTCTTACAACAAATGCAACAATTTTTATTTTAACCTAATGTTCACTTCGATTACAAAGTATTCATCTTCAGAGGTATTTTAAAAAATAATCTGTAAAAAATACAAATACAAAAACAAAAGGTTATTTGTAAAATACCTCTGAGGATGATTACTTTGTAATCGAAATGTACATTAGGTTAAAATAAAAATTGTTGAATTTAAAACAAACAAGATAAAAATACAAAGTCAAGCAATAAAACTAATCTAATACATAGTAAAACCCCACTTACTCACCAGAGATATATTTTTTTATTGCTTGACGTTGTATTTTTATCTTTTTGTTTTAGTTGATTTGTACACTAGCTTGACAATATGTTAGTAATAGCCAAACACTGAGGAAGACGACTTCGTCCCTGAAACTAGTTTGTTTTGTGTGTTTAATAAAGACCAATTTTTGTGAGATTTTGAGTCCACTACTTTGACTTTTGAACATAGAACATTGTTGTTTTAGAATGCCAATGCGATTAAGATACTGGTAGGACAGAATGTTGCACGTGTCAGCAGATCATAAGTAGCCTTCTAGGTTTCAGTAAAAATTCAAATACCTATTTAAAGGAAGTTATAGAATAAAAGATATCCACATTTTACATAATTCACAATTTACACAGGGAAAAGTTCAGTTCCCTACTTTAGCTAGCCAGTTACATCATAGTTCAACGACCACACCCTACACCAAGTACGTAAAAACTCGAAACTTTATTTATTTCGTCATCAGACTCTGATATTATCGTTGAATATTTTAAGATAACGCCTCAAATTATCATGATTTCACATTTTGCAAAAGTTGATTTTAATTGTCGAGAAAATTCGCTAGATTTACGTTACATAAGGTCAAACATAAGTTATTCCTAAAGAGTAGGCAAGGAACTTATTAATCACTCATGAAATACAAAACGATAAATACTATAAGAATTAAATACATCCAAAAAAATACCTCTTATTTCCAACCCATGCTTAAAATACAACTTTCATTGCAAATTCGCACAATTATCTTGAGTCTAGTAAATTAAATATAAATCTATTTACCAAATACCTATTTCCACTCACGAACTGAAAATAAATTCTTGATATGAAACAAATATATCAGATCAGTTTAGGACGAAAAGAGGAGCAAAGACGTTACCATATATTTCAGAGTAAAACATAATATATACTCATCATTTGGGAAAACAAAATAAATTAGGAAACAAGTCTAAAAACAACCAATATTTGGATATTAATAGAATTTTCTGCAGGTAAAATACTAGACGACTACGTAGAATATGTTTAAACCTTGACTTGAAATGTTGGGGAAATAATTCCTACACTACACAGTGAATGTAGCCTGCGATGTTATATCTCTCAAGTTGGAGAAACAAACACTATGAAGGTAGAAGAAAGCATGAACGAGGTACAAACCAAATCTGCCAAAATTGCATGCGTATAAACTCGGATAAATTTCATTTATAAACAGTGCAAGAATTTTCTGAAAACGTTGATTTCGTCAAAGACCACGGTTGTCTTATTTTCACTCTATAAAAGGTTAACAAATGGCATTAAGTTTTTTTTTCTTAATTTGGTCATTCAAGCGACACAACCTCTTCTACGTTATGCTACTTATTAATCCATTCCACTTAGTTTACATTATTAACATAATTTATCTGTACCACGGAGGCAAAGTTTGTAAAATATCTAGTTTTAGAATTTATTATTCTGATTTCTAATAACTAATAGTAAGTGACTAAACTATATTTTATTGCATAGTCCATAAAAATGAAAACAAGCTTTGACAACTGGTACACTAGATGCTATATGTAGCCTGCGAAGGTTTATACTTTCCTATTTACACAGCCAGTAAATAGATTACATAGTGTTAGGTGGTAAACAAAATTAACAGCTAAAACACATATTAGAATGATTTCTTTACAATATTATAAATGTTTTTGTAGACATTAATGTATACGAAAAGAAATAAAAGAATGTATGCAACAAAATATATTTAGGTATGACACAAACTACATGTTCTTATACAACTCAAGAAAATGAAACCCCTTATGTGTTTAATTCAAAACTCTCAGTATAAATTTATATATGAAAAGCCTATATACAATGCTTTAAATATAAAGCAATTGTAGAGTTCGACTCCTTGGTAAATGTAGGTGTCTTTTAAAAAAGGTACATTTACTAAGTAGCCTGTATACTTGAACAAGCTAAATATATTTCATATGTTTTTTTATTATCAGTAATTCCTGACCCAAAGGCTATTATTTAGAAGTACAAGGATATATATTTTTGTAATACTTATGGAATGTAGCCTACGCATTTTTCCCCATTTTGATTTAGGCTGATTCTCTATTTACTACATAACCTGGCATAGTAAATAGCTATACTAGCTGCAGATAGCTATAGTTACATATTTTTTAACAATTTTTGTTCCTCTTGCAACCAATTGTTTTTTTCGTAGAAAGAAATTTACGTATGCTTCACGAATCGGGAAAAACAACACCCGATGATATTTCGTTTATGTATTCGTTATAACAGAAATTAAGTGTGTTAGTGTATTCCAAGAAATAAATAAAGCTTGGCAAATGCATCAATTATAAATGCTTTGTGATACTAAAACGTAAATTTTAGTATGCGTGTTAAAACATTTGGTCATTTAAGCGGCTTCTCCTCTTCTATGTTATCATATTTACAATCATTTCACACTGATTAAGATAATATCAGATTTTATCTGTAGTACGGAAGCAATTTGTTCCCAAATATTTTGTTTCGTAATATTTTGAAAATATTACTTCCGTCTTGTTCGATTTGGATGTGATCAAAATTATACTATTTAAAAGTTACCTATTAATGTAATAACAAATACCATTCCCAGATGCACTACGCTTGTTTACCTTTCTATTTGGGCTCTCTTTAATTTACTACAGTGTACAATTACGTAGTAACTTCTTTTAACAGCCACAAAACAAATGTTCAAATTATAAGTAGCCTGTATACTTGAGCAGCTAAAAAAATTTCATCATATGTTTTTTTTCAATAATTATTGACCTAATCGCAATTTAGACATGTAGGGATAATTAGTATTTGTGAAATACTTATGGAATGTAGCCTACACATTTTTATCCAGTAACCTACAGTCGCAGACAGTATTGCTTTCTAATTTATATTACCTATATATTTAAATAAGTACATCACCTGAATTATTATTTAAAAAAATTGAAAGTATTTCAGATGCTATGAGGAAAATCATATTTATAGCTACTAAAACAAAATATTTCCGAACAAATTCCTAAAAAAATCTGATACTATCTTAATTAATGTAAAATGATTGTAAGTAGCTATGATAAAGTCGAAGAGGAAATGTGGCTTAAAGGACCAAATGTTTTAAAACGCATACTAAAATTTTACGTCTTAGTATCCCAAAGCATTTATATAGATGCATATGCCAAGCTTTATATATTTCTTGGAATACACTAACACACTTAATTTCTGTTATAACGAATACATAAACGAAATATCATCGGGTGTTATTTTTCCCGATTCGTGAAGCATACGTAAATTTATTTCTACGAAAAAAACAATTGGTTGCAAGAGGGACAAAAATTGTTAACAAATATGTAACTATAGCTATCTGCAGCTAGTATAGCTATTTACTATGTCAGTTTATGTAGTAAATAGAGAATCAGCCTAAATGAAAATGGGATACAAATGCGTAGGCTACATTCCATAAGTAGTTCACAAATATATATCCCTATTTTGTGGCTGATAAAAGAAGTTACTACGTAATTATACAATGTAGTAAATAAGGAGAGCCCAAATAGAAATGGATAAACAAACGTAGGCTACATTTACTATTTAGTGTACTGAAAACTATCATAACATTTTTAGTAAAAGTTGCTTTGATATACTTATTACATATTCAAAAATTATCATATCCATAATAAATAAAAAATTATTAGGTATTTTAATTAAATTAATGTACTTATTTGTTTTTCCCAATATTGTAGGTATTCTTTCCCACTCCTCCCGAACTTGTTACGTTTCTTATAGTGTTCTTCGCTCATCCCATAACATAGGTCGCGACTGCACTTCCAATAATTACCTTCTCTTCGAACGACATCGTGTCCCCTGTACGTTGAGAAACCAATCGATTTGATTTTCTGCAGAACGAACTGAACGTGCGAATGAATTAGGACTCAGCATTTGCATTACTCAGCTTGTTACACCCTCCGCCGTACGACGTATCTGCGTTCGAGTGGCACCAAACCAAGGTCGCTGATTGTGCGTTGAACTCTCTAATTGGGACACTGCCTCGTGTTTGAATTTAGAGCTCATTCGTCCCAGAAGTATTCGTACGGATTTCACCTTACGGTAGTTGTCAATTAGGACGGTCATCGGAATCTTCTGATGAAATTGATATTGATAACTCTTGCATAATTCGTAACTAAAGTGTCGGTAAAATTCTTTACCCCAACTGTATTTTGTAGCCATCTGAGTACACATTGAAAACAATAATTCGAATACGCCAATAGAAGTCTGCATATGTTATATATTTTAATGTATCATTAATTTTAAAAAATCTTAACATTTCGTTTTGCGGTAGAATACGCAGTTTTTAAGTTGCCCCCTTAAGGTATAACAAAGTAAGCATTTAAGTTACTTGATAATTGATAATTATGGAGAAATATTAAAATTGTCGAAAAGTAATAAACAATCTACTTTACTATCACATAAATACTAAGATTTAGTCTCAATTTGGGTCTTTTTTATGGTTCTTATACTTAAAACATAAGATTTAGAGTGGTAAAAATTCAATATTTTCTACGGGGTTGAACAAACCGAAGCACATTTACCCCTGGCCCCGTTGTAGTTCTGGCCCACTCTTGACAAAATCTTGGGTGCGCCCCTATATATATATATATATATATATATATATATATATATATATATATATATATATATATATATATATATATATATATATTTATATATATATATATATATATATATATATATATATATATACATCCCGCTATCAATATGGCAGCATATCATTTTGCAACCGTATGGCAGCTACTTGAAAGAGTGGAGTATATATGTTTTTCGTCGTGTATAATTTATTTCTAATAAAAATGATACTACTCCATCAGTCTAATAACAATATGGCAGCCGGTGTGTATATTATCCCAACGCTACTAACAATACGAGAACCAACAGTGTTGCTACTATGGTGCGACTGTCTGACTAGTCAAATATTTAGACTGTAAGACACTGGGTGTCTGTAATCACGGTGAAAACATAAACATTAGTCCCTTCTTCATTTCAGCTGGCCAATTATTTACTCAACTCACATAAGTCCTGGTTGTTAGTTTTCATAAACGTGTACAACTATCGAAAGCTGACGGGGATACAAGTATGTTCCTCTACAAGAGTAGCAAAAGGACCAATTAGGGTAAAATATCAGAACCCAAAAAAAAGCTAGGAAATAATCAATTGGGATGTTTTTAAGGATGCTGAGTCCACTACTGCGAACAAAATTAAACGGGGATAATCGGGTGAGGCTCTATGGGAGTTGCTAAAGAGTGACTTGGGGTAAAAATGACAGAAGGCAAAAAAAAACTAGAAAATATCAGTCGGAGGGTTTTAATGGTGCAGAGTCTTTTACGGTTATCGAACGTCATTGGGATACACAGGTGATCCTCTATGGGAGTAGCAACTGATGAATTGGAGTATAAATGTGAGAAAGCAAAACAAAGCTAGAATATGATCAAACGTATTGTTTAGAAGGTGGCTGAGTTCAATAAAGTTTTCCATGTTATACGGAAGTGCAGCTCTATGAGAGTAGAAAAGGGGTGAATTGGGGTACCCAATGGCAGAAGGCAAAACAAACAATGAAAAATTATCATTCGGGTGGGTTTTAATGGTGCTGAGTAGTTTACCGTAATCGAACGTCAATCGGGATACACGGGTGACCCTCTATGGGAGTAGCAAATGATGAATTGGGGGCATAACTGCGAAAAGGCAAAAAAGACTAAAAAATGATCAATGGTAGTGTTTTGGAGGGTGCTGAGTCCAATACCGACTACAATATTAATCAGGGATGCTCGTGCATTGCTCTACGAGAGTAGAAAATTGGTAAATTGGGGTAAAATTGTCAGAAAGAAAAAATATATATAAACTTTTTTGGAGGTGCTGTGTCTTGTACCGTTATCGAACGTCAATGGGGATGCACGCGTGATCCTCTATGAGAGTAGCAAATGATGAATTGGAGTATAAGTGTGAGAAGGCAAAACAAAACTAGAAAATGCTCAATCGTAGTGTTTTGGAGGGTGCTGATTCCAATACCTTCTACAATAATAAACGGTGTGGCTCTACGGGAGTAGAAAATTGGTAATGTTGGGTAAAATTGTCAGAAGGCCAATATATATATATATATATATATATATATATATATATATATATATATATATATATATAATGATCACTCGGGGGGTTTTAATGGTGCTGAGTCTTTTACCGCTTTCGAACGTCAATGGGGATATACGGGTGATCCTCTATGGGAGTAGCAAATGATGAATTGGAATATAGACCTAATTGTGAGAATTCAAAAAAAAAGCTAGTAAAAGATCATTCGTAGCGTTTTTTGAGGGTGCTGAGTCTAATACCGTCTACAATAATAATCGGAGATGAACGGGTGTTTCTCTACGAGGGTAAAACATTGGTAAATTGGGTAAAATTGTCAGAAGGCATCAACAACAACAACAAAAAATAGAAAATGATCACGTCCAATTCCGTCATTGATATTATAAGGGGATGCACGGGATCTACGGTATTTGAAAAGGGATGAATTGGGGTTAAATTTTCAGAAGGGAAAAAAAGAATAGAAAATGATCACTCGGGGGGTTTTATTGGTGCTGAGTCCTATACCGTTACCGAAGGTCAATAGGGATACACGAATGATCCTCTATGGGAGTAGCAAATAGTAAATTTGAGTATAAATGTGCGAAGGCAAAATAAAGCTAGAAAATGATCAATCGTAGTGTTTTGGAAGGTGCTTAATCCAATACCGTCTTCAAAATAAACGGGGATGCAAAGGTTTGTCTCTACGGGACTAGAAAAAAGTATGATTTGGGGTAACATTGGCAGAAGGCAAAATAACAAGAAAAAATGGTCACTCGGGTGTTTTTAATGTTGTTGAGTCTTTTACAGTTATCGATGCACAGGTGATGCTCTATGCTAGTAGCAACTGGTGAATTAGGGTAAAAGTTTCACAAGGTAAAATAAAGGTAGAATATTATGACTTGTAAAGTCAAACATTCAAATAAATAAGATTTTATTTTGGTATTTTTATCTTTTGGAGGGAATGAACTAGCTGAAGTAAACAGATACTATCATTAAGTAACAATCATGGTCCTTGTCACAAGATTAAAACCGATAATACTGAATGATGTGGTCATCCTTTCAGAGATCGAAAATAAACTTTACACAAACACGTTCATGACGGGTTCGATCCCAGGCGCTAATTGGTCACGTGTTAAAATGTGAAATTTATACCGCCATTTCTCCCTTTACTTTCAACATACAACCACACGGGACGTCTCTTTACAATCAGTTTCGTTTCGGCTACATTAGTACATAGTTGTCTTAAGTTGTCTTAAAAATTGTCACATGGATTGTTACAACTCTATTATTTGTTGTTATGTTTAATATGAATTAACGAAATGAAACTTAACAAATTTATTGTTTGTAATAAAAACAAATGTCCACAAATAAATTTAAACCCTCAATTTAAGTCATTTCTTTATTTAGGCTAGTACACACGGCATTGTCTAATAAAAGGTATTACTCTCTTTGACATATGTTTGGATAAAAATAGGAGGCGTTAGCTAAATCTATGCCTTGCGGGTCGAGTTCCTCGAGTCGGCTTCTTCCAGGTCATTGGGAAAAATTAAAATTAATAAATCCACCGCCGTTCGGTTGCTATTTTAAAATTTTCCCGCCCCATTGAAGGTGTTTAGGGCTCTGTCGAATTTTAGGAATAGTTCTGCAGTTCTGTCAGTAAACATAGTGTCATAGTAACAAAAATACGGGAGTGCAAGTAGACGATTGTATTGCGAATCAGCAGGTTAGGTGTAGACCGGTACCCATCGATCCTCTGGATTGGTTACATGTTTTCAATACCCTCAATAGATCTGTAAATAAATGAACGGTTTCATCTTTATCAAAATGCAATCTAGATTTGCATTCAACTTGAAGTTGAATTCAACTTTTTTCTTCAGAATTTCTCATTTAATTATCAGTCTTAGAGTTAGTACACTAACTTCTCCTATATCCTTACTTTAGAAAAGTGCATTTATTCTCATTTAATTTATTTTATTTCGTTGACCTTTCTGCCACAATTTTTAAATTCTATTTCTTTCGTGTTACAATCTTTTAAGAGTTTTTGCAGTTTAAGAACGATTTTGCAGAATTTTTAGACTAATGCATCTAATTTTCTTCAACCTTTCTTCTTCAGTGTATTAAAAAAAAATGAAAATGTCAATTTTAAGTTTTTACTGCTTGTAAAAAAATAACAAAGTATAAGTAAAGGGTTGGCATAAAGTTTTTTTATAGTAAGTTTTGAAAGTTAGGCCTATAGTAAAAAATCAACAAATATTGTATCACCCTCAGGTAGGTAACCAGAAAAATCTAACTATATTGTACATTGTAAATAAAAGAAGGCTTTTATTTAGTCGAATCTCATTTAATGTTAATTTCTTGTTCACGTAGGCCCATTGAACACGTCTATATTTTATAGGTTCAAACGAGCACAAATTGCCATTTTTTGGTAAAAAAATTAAACATTTAAATAATAGTATTTCTGTACTTACGACAGCCAAATGTAACCAAAAAACTGTTTTATTTTTCTGTGAGCATATGCTTTAAAAGGGTGCATATAGTATTCTAACAAGGAGTAACATTTTCACAAAGATATGACATTTTAGTGCCAATACCAATCAGTATACACATTTTATCAAGAAAAGGGCTAAACATTTTAAGTATTTATTTAAGGATTCATGTATCATTGGTGGTTTTCTGAAAATAAAACTAGAGAGCAGTTCAGGCGGTTTAAGCAATGGTAAACATTTAAACTTCTTTACTTCTACATTTCTAAAGAATATATGTTAGGATATATTTCTTACCAATGTATATTGCATTGTAGCTAGGCATCACGGTGAAAAACGTTTTCGGTAAGCAATGTAATACATCTATTTTATTTATCCACCAAATTTGATTTGTAATAAGTTGTTATAGGTACAATTGTGTTAGAGTAAAGACCTATTTTTTCTAAAAAGTTTTTCTTTAACTACATTCATTATATTTTCCTGGTAGTTTCGTTGTTGGCCGGTTAAAAAATTTATTTAATTCCTCCCTTAGATATTTTCCTAAAGAATGACATTTCACCTTGGTTTTGATGTTACTTTCATCAAGACACGTTGAATGCACCTGAAAATATATCTGTTAAGATTCAAGTATATTTTAATCTTCTTCTTCAATTCTATCTTTAACCGTATCCCTCCTGGCTCGCATATCTACAATTTGATTTATTGTTATTATTATAGTGAACAAATTTACAAATATTTTTGCAAATATAGCTGAGGAACCAGTCTGCAAAAACTAGCTGTAAAATAGCGTTATGCAGAGTGACAGAATGAAACTAGTCACTATGATGGTATTTCTTGTTAAAAAAAACAAGAAGTAAAAGATAATGACTGTTTTGTAGATTTTTTTTCACTTTAAAAAATTTCTCTGTTCTTTGGTCGACATGGTACATACATTTTTATAGTTATTATCAGAATAATTTTAGTTCGTTCGGCTGTGTCTGATCTCATAACAAAGTCTTCTAATACTCAATCACTTCTCAAAACTGTCTCCTTTGTTTATAGGCCTATATTTTACGAATCCTGCCACAAGCAATACCAGTTATTAAATAACTCCTAATTACAAACTTAATATTTCAATTTGAATATTCTCTATTCTTCGATGATAGAAAATTACTTCAGTTAAGCAACCCTAACCAAGAGCTTATAAAACGTTTTGTCGTCAATCTTTAGACGTTGATAATCATAAATATTTACTACCGATGATCACGGTAATTTTTCACTATACTTTAGATTTACTGATATTTTACTGATAATCTCGTTTTATTTTTGTGGTAGATGAACAAAAAGACTATCTACGATCAAAACATTGAGTGTCCTGATAAAGATTACAACGGGCATCGGCCTTTTTTAGTTATAATTGCCGATACTTAGTATGGTATTCATATCGTATGGTATCCTCGCAAGCAAGAATCAGTACAGTCTTGAAGAGCCAAGCAGCATTAATTTATGTTAGCACTGTAATCAATAAAGTTTTACATACGTATTTTGTGCATTCTTAATTATAGTATTAGGGTTCATTAGAACTCCTGTCTTTTTCTAGTGTACAGGAAGCTATTTCCGTGTAATCCAAGTTTTAGTTAATCCGACGGTGTCTCGGTCGCATCTACCTCGAATTATCCATGCACTACTGTATTTGTTTCCGTACCAATGATCACCGTACTTAGAACAGTTTTCCATGCAACTCGAAAGAGAGTGAAAATCCCATAGACAATAAAATTACTCTTGGGACTAGAATATCGAGGATAAACATAGTAGATTTATTACATTGCTTACCAAAAACGTTTTGATTCCTAGCTACACTGCAATAAACATTGGGAAGAACAATATCCTTACATATAATCTTCAGAGATGTAGAAATAAAGAATTTTAAATATTTACCATTGCTTAAAACGCCTGAACAGCTTTCTAGTTTAATTGACATATTAACTCCTATGATACATGTATCCTTAAAAACCCCGAGTGATCATTTTATAATGATCTCTTGGCCACTGATCTTTTTACCCCAATTCTCCCTTTGCTACTCTCGTAGATCCCACACCCGTTCATCCCTGGTGTCTTTCGATGACGGTATTGAATTCAGCATTCTCAAAAACCTCCGAGTGGTAAATTTCAAGTATTTTTTTGACTTTTGACATTTTTACCCCAAATTATCCATTTGACACTCACGTAGAGTCACATACGTCCATCCCCGGTAGCTTCGATGACGTCATTGAATTCAGCATGCTCAGAAACCCCCGATCAGTTATGTTCCAGCGATTTGTTTTACTTTTGACATTTTCACCCCAATTCACCCCTTTGCTACTCGCGTGGAACCACATCAGTGAATCCCCGGTGGCTTTCGGTGACGGCATTAACTTCCGTATAATCAAAAATCACCGAGTTTTTATTTTTTAGTAATTTTTTTACTTTTGACATTTCTAGCCCAAATCATCCCTTTGGTACTTACGTAGAGTCACATCCGGTCCATCCCCGGTGACTCTAGATAACGCAATTGAATTTAGTATCCTCAAAAACCCTCGAATGGTCATTATCCCGCGATTCTTAGGCATCTGACATTTTTACCCTAATTCAATCCCTTTAGTACATAGGTTTAGCCTCACAAGTACATCCTCGGAGACTTCCGATGACGTCATTGAATTCAGCATGTTTCGGATATTTTCCAGCGATTTTTTTACCTCTGACATTCTCACCCCAATTCACCCCTTGGTACTCTCGTGGAACCACACCAAAGCATTCCTTGTGACATTTGGTGATGGCATTGAATTCAGCCTCATCAAAATTCCCCGAGTTGTTATTTTGTAGTAATTTTTTGACTTTTGAAATTTCTACCCCAAATCATCCCTTTGGTCTCATCTGTCCATCCCCTGTGACTTTCGATGGCGGCATTGAATTCAGCATCCTCAAAAACCCCCGAGTGGCTGTGTTCCAGAAATTTTACAACTTTTGACTTTTCACCCCAATTCACCCCTTTGCTACTCGCGTGGAACCACATCAGTGCATCCCCGGCGACTTTCGGTAACGGCATTGAATTCCGCCTTACCAAAAAACCCCAGTGGTTATTTTTTAGTTATTTTTTTATTTTGACTTTTTTACCCCAAATCATCCCTTTGGTACCTACGTAGAGTTGCATCCGGTTCATCCAGGGTGACTCTAGATGACGTCATTGAATTTAGCATCCTCAAACCCCCCCCCCCGCTCTGTTGGCTAAATTTAATGTAAAAAGAAAGTACTTATTGTTTGTTGATTTCATGGGATCTTGACCGTTGATACTGCTTCGATGCACTTTCACATAACTAACTTATTTTTTTAATTCTTTACTAAATTATTAACGTAGCACTTTTTAAATTATACAAATACAAAAATTACAATTCCCTTAATTCTATTAAACAAATTTTACCAGTTATTAACATTGATGACACTTGGTTCACCCCACTCCCCAATACGTCTGCCCTCTTCTGAAGTTTCTCCAAGACTTCCTTCGATCACTTCCTTTTCCAACCTCTCATCATCTCTCTATATAACAATATAACAATGGTTAAGTACTTTGTCCGTAATTTTAGTAACTATTCTGGTCGCTTAATATTTCTTCTGACTATTTTTTTTTTTTTTTTTGATAAAAACTGAATTTATTCTTTAGCCTCATACTTATATATATATATATATATATATATATATATATATATATATATATATATATATATATTTGTGTGTGTGTGTGTGTGTGTATGTGTGTGTGGATACGTATTCTTTCACGAATAGAAAAAAATGATGAATGGTTATTATCTGGATTACATCCGTTCATTCTGCAGTGTATAAAATCTCAGTTCCTACGTTTCGCTAGAATCTCATCTAGCATTGACGAGGTGTATCCAAAAACAGTTGCTATACTCAGGAAAATAACTATTTATCGTATTTTTGCATCTGTATATATATATATATATATATATATATATATATATATATATACATATACATATATATATATATATATATATATATATATATATACATATATATATATACATACACACTTCTGCCTAAAATAATCTCTATTTTCTAATGCTCTTCTCATATTACATTATTAGTCACGCAGATGTTTCTAGCTTTAGACATTTTTACACGTGTTTCTTTCACTCCTTAAATTAAGTGAAAGAACCTAACGCCACTAACCGCAGTAATGTGAACCGGCCCAGTAATGCGAACTGGTGTTTGTATTGCTATAATTATGGCGTGTCTGCTATTCTCCTGATACTTTAAAGCAGTTTGCATCTAGCGTATGCGTATAAATGCATTTTTTATCTAACAAGCATTTGATTTGTTTAAATGTCTACGTAACATTCCGAATTTCGTCCATATTTCATGCTATTGTTTATAACACAAGAGACTTAATTTAAAGAAAGTTTGGACAAGTTCTAATTCTAAAATAATCGTGTCTACGCTCAATTATCTATCATTAATTTTAAACTATTGTCTATAGACAGGTACACAAATAGAATCAAAATGAAGGTCATATGTTTAAAACCTTTGGTTCATATTTTTAAGTAACGTGTAGTAAAAGAACTTATACATTTAGAAATAATACTTTATACACTGAGACAAAAATTTTGTAGTAGCACTAACTTATTGGACATTTTAGGAATTTTTGAAAATACTACAAAACTATGAAAATTATTCAACTTTTTTATCAAAATAAAGTTGTTTGAATAAGTTTTATAAATAATGTAGCCTACTCTTATTACTTATTAGGGCATATTTAACAAAATTGTTTAGACTTTTGATAATGGGTAGCAAAATTTGGAAAAAGTAAATTACCGACAATATGTATGAATAAATTCCCTATCCTATTTGTTTACACTTAGTATATGATTATATCATATTGAAAACTATAACAGATAAGCTAGAAAAGATGAAACAACGCTGAACTAAACGTTTTTAAATACAGTTTACACGATACGAATTATCAACTTCGTGTCAAGTTAAGAAATATAGCGCTGTACAGATTTTTAAAACAATTTTTATTGTTAATGAACAAGACTGTCACAGAACATTGGGAAAATCGATGTTTCAATTAAAAATATGAGGAATTTAAAAGGCACATGTTTATACTCGACTTAGTTTAAATGGGGTCTACGAGACACAGACCTAACCTCATGCATAATATACAAAGTATTACTGTATATATAAAACTAAGAATAAACGTTATTGTAAAAATGTGTTTCGTTAACTCAATATTTAATATGCTGAAATGTGCTGCCCCCTATGGTTAAACTATACTAGATTAAATATTATAGCATATCAGATTGAGGAAGGCGCTGCATTCTTTGGCAAATTTGTAAAAACGATGCAAAGATAATACTACCCCTAGCCACCCTCCAGAACAACCAACAAGCACTTTATATGTCCCACAAATATAAGGGACTTTCCATTCGGACCATCCTGAATTCAAGCCAAATACCAAAATGCCTGTTCCCCATAACCCCAACCGCAGCCATTGCCGCGAAAAATCCCAAGCAGATGCAACATCCACCCTGATTTCCTCACAGGATAGGTACGATTCCCCCTACGATAAAGACAGACGGCCGCTGTCCCTACTGACAGCATAGGTAACGCTGTGAATAAAATGTAGGCCTACATATTATTATTCTGCTTCAAAGTTTTGCAAAAGATGACGCAGGGGGACATTCCGAGTTTAGCAGCTCATCTCCAACGGATATACTCTGTGAATGTCCATTACAGTTTCTAGTAAGCAGCAGAAGAATTGCATGTCCCTCCCAACATAGCCTCACTAAAAATATAATCGTAAGATAATATCCCTCCTCATCCTTAACATGAGATACTTATCCTGTATTATAGCACCCAGGGCTATATCTTATCTTAGTCCACGGGTTCCTGCATGATCTATAGGTATAACTAAAATTTTTAAATGTTGACCTAAGCCCAAATTGACCTGAATTTCTTATATATTACTTGTTAAACAGTAGTTTACCAGAATACCTGTTTTCATATTGAGTTAAAGAGAAAGTTTCGTATTACCTATTACGAATTTTTCAGATTAGAAATACTTGCAACAGTTTTTAGTTAATATAAATGAGAATGTCTATATGAGGACCCTTTAATGTACACTTATTTTTGTGAATCGATACGTATTTTTTAGAATTTTTAAATTTGTTTCGGTCTTTGAGCCTTTAATGTTACGTCAGAACAAAAAATAATTTCTGTTGCCAAAAACGTTTTGGGAGGATGGAGCGGATCTTGATGGGGAAAAAAAGGTTCTACGGAGAATAATCGCCTTTTACGACACTTGTTGAATTTAAGACACCAACAGTCAACCCTTGTCATCATTTAACAATTTTTAAGAATTAGGTAAGAATTCATTATTACGTCATAAAAAATTAACACTCACTCAAAAAATCATTGCCGCCTGTGCTCCGGGCCCCAAAAACCATAAATTGAGTGACATCTATAGCGAAACTGCCCAACCAATTCATGAAATCAGCGGCCCATGGCTCGTCAGTCTTTGGATGAAAACTTCTCCAAGTGTATTGTCCTAAATATAATTCTATATTTGGAGAAGACATTTTACCAATTTGCCGCCTCGTATCTTTTATTATTTTAGCCCAGTTTGATTCATTTCCCTGTGTGTGCACGTTATGATCATTTGGATTCAAGAAGTTATACGTATGGTTCACCGTAAAATGCTCAAAATCAGCCAAATGTAATGCTCTTGTATTAATATCTTTTCCGGCTTGCGTAATTATTGTTGTACCGGGCTCAACATATTCCGTATGTTTAATGTGTGTGCATCTCGTTTTTCGACTACTTTCAGAAAACATTTCTTTGTGTTCATTTCGATACCGCATACAACCCATCTTGTTTTTGTTAATCGCCCTCTGTTATATTTTCGAAAGCTCTTTTATCTACTTCAACGACGATGTTGACGCGACCCAACATAGTACCCCTCGCTCATATCAACCAAACCAGTAACAGACCCCGAAAATCGCTTATAAGTCGTTGCAGTCTTATCATTTAACCCCGTTTCTCTAATTATTGTATTATCCGTGTATTTCAGAATCCAACCCACTAAAACTAATACAATTTTAGACATTGAGATGGTATAATTTGCAAAAATAGTTCCATTTCGAATTGAATCTTTCCTCCGGCAGGTTCTATTATTGAATCGAATAATCCGTTCAGATCCTTTACCTAGAAAAGAAATACTATAGATTTATACACTTTATCAACACTTGATACTAAAACTGATTTGTTCAAAAATATGTTTTATAATAACTACAGAACAGTTAATAAACAGGTAGAAAAAAACAACCAGTTTATTGACTGAAGTTGATTTCCGGCGATAATATTTGTGAAAATATACCACAATAGAAAAAATGCACAATAATAATTATAATAATTTGTAAAATACTTGCCATTTGACTGTATACATGGATTGCCTGATGGACAGATTCTTTGCTTCCAAATTAGCCCGAACTTTATACCTTCCTGGTTTCAATAGTTTTCACATTAAAGTTCCCAAAAACCTCGTAATGGGACAATGGTTCATAACACAAAGGTCGGCAATAGAGTTGTATTAACTGCGAAAGGGCCTTACAGTTGTATTGTTCTCCATAGAAACGTTTTTTGCCCCAAACCAGAACCGCTCTACCCGGTTTGGGAAAATAAAATTGGAATAGTTTTATTGAAAAATGTGGTTCTATTTCTATATTTAAAACTAGAAATAATACAAAAGTTTATCTTACACAATTTCTTTCTGTGTTCCTAAGAATATAAAACATTCTCTAAAGAATTTTACAGAAATTTACATAATTTTCAACCAGCGAGTATAAGATATTAGGAGGTATGGTAGATTGTCTTGCGTATAAATAATTGATCACGAAACTGGTGATTGAACGGGTGCAGACTACTCAGCCATAGTGATTGACCTACTACACAATGCTTTGCTCCTGGGATTTGTATGTAGTTTAAGAACCTGAATATATTAAGATGAACTTATAAAATAATTTTTAATCCCTTTAGGGTAACTGAAATGTTTCGGAAATTGATAAAACTTGATAATAAACATCGCCTACTGTTTAGAAACAAATTCTGATAAACATTAAAAAAATATTGTACTGCATGACACATGATTTATCTATTTTCAATTAATGATTTATGTTTTATGCACAATGTAATCCCAAATGATATTTATTTTTATTTAAAACGTGATTAACAATATTCATGTACATAAAAAATTATCTATTATGGCCTACTTTAAACGTACGAACAACGGTCGGGTGTTAACGGCCACAAATTTCGAAATGTGACATGTTTGCGCACTAAAACAAAATTAAATTGACAAATAAATGCAGCCGGGTTTCGTGTATATATTGAAGGAGTATTCATTATTCTGATCTAGAAACGCTATATATAAACGTTGTAAATAAACAACAACTTGAAGCAACTGTGGCGTAAATGTTTATATAAATTAAAACAACCTCTCACCACAAATTCAACAAATTTTATTTAACCATATGTACATTTCGAGTTCCCGTTGCATATAAATACGCATAGGTTTAGCTGTAAGTTGGTTATTTGTAAAAATACCTGTGAAGATGATTACTTTATAATCGAAATGTACATAAGGTTAAATAAAATTTGTTGAATTTGAGGTGAGAGGTTGTTTTAATTAGTTGTAAATAAACGTTAGCAGCGCTGACCCGAACACGGAAATTAAATGAAGAATTTGTTTGATTTTTTAATACGAGTAAGATATTAATACCTTTTCTACCCAAGTAAATAATTTTTTTCAAGATGTGTATTCTTGATTTTTTAGAAAGCGTGAACTAATCATCCAAAAAAGCTTACACTACTATTTTTGCTAATGTTTAAAGTAAACTAAACTTTAGGATTGTAAGATAATAATTCATTGTACACGGGATACACGATTTCGTTCCTTTTGATATTTAAAAAAGAAGTTTGTTTTTTTAAAACGTCGTAATTCATAATAAGTTACTAGACATAATTTGTAAAAAAATATAAAATTATATATATAATTATAAATAATAAAGATTTTCTAATTCCCTTTCGGAAATAACAGTTGATTACAGCAAGAAGTAGATATCTATAGTAAAATAATGAATAAAAAATGTAGAAAATTCCAAGAAATAATTGTATAATTTTAGTTAAAAGTAAACATCCTGGAAATCCTAGAAACTTTTATTAAAATCTGGAATCATAAATATCTTCTAATAGATTTCAACATAATCATAAGCATTTAAATTATATACAAAATGTAGGCTACTTTTGCATTGCTAAGGCAGCAGAAAACCTATCGGGCCAGTATTTTCAAAATTCACGTTTAAATCTCATTTCCCTCTTATCTATATAGCTCGTGTCCCGTGACCTACGAACAGTGATGATCTGTTACCAGAAGTATTTTTGTAAGTGATTGCGGCAAGTAACCACCGAGCCCATCGCGAGTGCAAGTTTTCACTGGTTTTCTTCATTCAACCGTTTCTAGTAGTAGATTTTGCCCTTCAAAACTTTGAAAATATTGAGCTTAATATAACGCCGTATTTGCTTTGTCCGAAGTAAAATACAGTAATATACTTTTCTTCTTACAATAAATAAAGAGAAATAGTCATTTATTTTCGTTTTGAGCCGCTACTATATTTGTTTATTTATATGTTTAGTGTATACAAATAAATAAATATTAAGAATTAATTTAATAAAGTAAATGTTTTAGACTAAACCTGTTTATACTGAATTTTAGTGACCAAACCTGTGTAAACATATCTGCAATGTTAGATAATTGTAGTTATTACTGTAACTCAATATTGTATCTTGTTACATACTAACCATCACACATTAATCATAGTTACGTAAACCTGTCCCTACTTCCATCTGTGTTCCTACTCCCCTACTTGTCCTTACTCTCTCCTTAAGACGTTTGATACGGCTTCAGATATCAAAGTAACACATCCGCGAAACAGTCTTCCTCACTTATAGAAAAATGAGTGCTACTATAGAAATTGTTTATATATCACTATATGTTAATGTGTACAAAATATTTGGCTACAATTCTCAGTAAATCACGCAGACTTATAAAATTAAGGTAATTACTTCCGAAAAGAAAGGTCAAAACGATAAAAATGTATAGATTACAAAATAATATCCAATAGAATAAGGATCATAACTCATGACGGTACAGAGATGCTGCTTAGTGAGTTGGGTTAATCATATTCTTACGACTGCTTACTGTACTCAATATCATTTAAAAATAATTCTAAAGGTTTAGATTATAGCAATTCAAATGCCTTTAAAATTTAAAAAAAAAACACAATATTGACAATTTAAAGCCCACTAATAGAAGTTTCAAACCCAATATGCCCACATGCATTGTTTAGATACGTAAAAAAGTTTTAGGTAGCTAATCGTTGCAACAATAACACAAAAACTCTACATACGTTACGCACTGTAAATAAGAAAAGGCTTTTACTTGATCCACTTAAAATATGATGGAGCCTAACATAATCTTCATTTTTTGTTCACATAGTCTTATATTTGTGCAAATCAAATTATGTACAATCAAACTCAAATCATCTTCAGTTACTTAGAGCTTAGGTAGTGGGAACTATTCACACACGTAAAAGTCAAAGTAGTGAACTCAAAACAAAGGTTGTTTTGTGTGTTTATTAAAGACTAATTTTTGTGAGATTTTGAGTCCACTACTTTGAATTTTACTTTTGTCAAATCATCTTGTCTAATATAAATCTAAACATTGAAATAATAGTATTTCTATAACCAATAGCCAAAATACACCTAAAACAGTTAGACAACGACATTTTCTACGTAAACTAACATTTTCTCTGTCTTTAGCTGCAGCGTCATTGTTATAAAATGTAATAAAATTTAGTTGTGGTGCAAATGTTATAGCTGCTTCATATCCCCGGTTGAGAGTAGGTCTAAGTCAGACTATGCCATTTCCTACGTCAACTAACATTGTCTCTGTCTTTAGCTACAGCGTCATTGTTATAAAATGTAATAATCATTACTTATGGTGCAAATGTTATAGCTGCTTCATGTCCCCGGTAGAGAGTAGGTTAAGTCAGACAATGCACTTTTCTAAGTCAACTAACATTTTCTCTGTCTTTACTTACAGCGTTATTTTTATAAATTATAATAATCATTACTTGTGGTGCAAATGCTATAGCTGCTTCATGTCCCCGGTATAGAGTACGTCCAAGTAAAAAACTGCCATTTCCTACGTGAACTAACATTTTCTCTGTTTTTGGCTACAGCGTCATTGTTATAAATTTAAATAAGCATTTTTTTTGGTGCACATGTTATAGCTGCTTCATGTCCCCGGTAGAGAGTAGGTCTAAGTCAGATAACGCCATTTCCTACGTGAACTAATGTTTTCTCTGTCTTTAGATACAGCGTCATTGTTATAAATTGTAATAATCTTTATTCGTCAAGCAAATGTTATTGCTGCTTCATGTCCCCGGTAGAGAGTAGTTCTAATTCAGACAGCGCCATTTCCTACATGAACTAAAATTTTCTCTGTCTTTAGTTACAGCATCATTGTTATAAATTGTAATAATCATTACTTGTGGTGTAAATGTTATATCTGCTTCAAGTCCCCGGTAGAGAGTAGGTTTAAGTCAGACAACGCCATGTCCTACGTGAACTAATAGTTCCTTTGTCTTTAGCTACAGCGACATTGTTATAAATTGAATTAATAATTTCTTGTGGTGTAAATGTTATAGCTGCTTCATGTCTTCGGTAGAGTGTTGGTCTAAGTCAGACAACGCCATTTTCTACGTCAACTAACATTATCTCTGTCTTTAGCTACAGCGTCATTGTTATAAAATGTAATAATCATTGCTTTTGGTGCAAATGTTATAGCTGCTTCATGTCTCCGGTAAAGTGTAGGTCCAAGTCAGACAACGCAATTTCCTACGTCAACAAACATTTTCTCTATCTTTACCTACTGCGTCATTGTTATAAATTAAATAATTATTACGTGTGGTGCAAATGTTATAGCTGCTTTATGTCCCCGGTAGAGAGTAGGTCCAAGTCAGTAACTGCTATTTCCTATGTGAACTAACAATTTCTCTGTCTTTGGCTACAGCGTCATTGTTTTAAATTGTAATAAACATTTTTATGTTTTGCAAATGTTATACCTGCTTCATGTCCCCGGTATAGAGTAGGTCTAAGTCAGATAATGCCATTTCCTACGTGAACTAACATTTTCTCTGTCTTTAGCTACAGCGTCATTGTTATAAATTGTAATGATCATTACTTGTGGTGCAAATCTTATAGCTGCTTCATGTACCCGGTAGAGAGTAGGTTTAGGTCAGAAAACGCCATTTCCTACGTCAACCAACATTTTCTCTGTCTTTAGGTACAGTGTCATTGTTATAAAATGTAATAGTCATTACTTGTAAAGCAAATGTTATAGCTGCTTCATGTCTTCGGTAGAGTGTAGGTCTAAATCCGACTACGTCATTTCCTACGTGAACTAATATTTTCTCTGACTTTAGTTGCAGCGTTATTTCATATAAATTTTAATAATCATTACTTGTGGTGCAAATGTTATAGCTGCTTCATAAGGATATAACATTAGAATTTATATCTACATTTTAAAAGTAGATTCAAATAAACAAAAGAGGAGTATCTCTACAACAAATCTCCAAAATGATTTGAAGCAGAGCAAAATCAAGCTATAATCCTGCGTATAGTAATAAAGTTTTCTGAACTTTTAAATCGCCATATATTTTTCTAGCAATTTTCGCATTTTGACTTTACTCATATGGAGATGAAAATATTACAACAGTTCGTAATTAGTGAGAGCAACTTTAATAAAGAACTTCTGCTAGAGGAGTCTAGTGTTATAAAGTTTATATTTAAAAAAACTAGCGTACTAAATAGTCAATTAAGTGAGAAGAGATCGGCAGAAACTGTCTGGAATAACATAGTATTACGAAAAGAATTAAATGTATTACAAGAAAAAAAAATTAAAGCAAGGCTGGGCGGTAATTTTGACTTAGAGGAAAGGCTAATAGAACAAATAAAGTTAATAGAGGATAGTATACAAGAAATGCAAATGGAATTTATTCAAAAGTATAGAGCTTAAGATGTTCAAAATTATTAGAAAAACACTGTATTAGTAGTTGCTTAAAAGAGCTTATTCTAGTATATTTTCAATTTATTTAATTACGACAAGTGTTTGCATTTCTTCCTCTTATTATTTTTTTAGCCTTATATCTTGATAGTGGTATTTATTTTTCTTTTTTTGGGTTTGACATTCCTCTTCATCAAATTTCACCGTTAGTTTGCTTATTACCAGCATTATTTTTTTGCTATTCTATTCAATAAAAACAAAATTCAACATGGCGGTGATACTCTTATAAAAGGTATGGGTAATAAAACTACTCTTACCGTGTGTTTGATTTTTCTCCTTGCTGGGGCGTTTTCTACTGTTACTCAATCGCTTGGTAGTATAAATGTGATTGCTAGCTTAACTATTGGCTTTCTTCCAGCACAATTATTACTTCCTGGAATGTTTGTGGTTACTGCGTTTATTGCAAGTGCAATAGGCACATCAATCGGAGTTATTGCACTGATAACACCAATAGCTGTGAATGTAGCACAAAATGGAGCTTTTGATTGTGCGGTGGGCGTTGGAGCTGTGATATGTGGGTCTATGTTTGGCAGAAACCTTTCAATGATATCTGACACTACTATTGCTGCTACTTCTTCACAAGGAGCTTCAGTAAAGGATAAACTAAAACTAACCCTAAAGACAGGATCTGTTACAGGTCTTATAATACTTACTTATCTAGTAATGATTTCAAATAGCACAGAAGTTGTTTCTCTCTCAAGTCTGAATTATTTATCCATAGTCAAAATTATCCCTTGTATATCTTTAATAATTGTGGGTTTATTTGAAATAAACACACTGGTAACATTAGCTGTTAATATGGCTGTTGCTGGAATATTAGGAATAGCTTTTTTTGATTATTCTATTATTGATTATGCTCATGATATATGTAGGGGTTTTAATAAGATGAATGAGGTAATGATATTTATTCTTTTCAGTATTGGATTAAGCCACTTAATGTACGAATACAGTCAGAAAAAGATAGATAAATTCACCTATGAGGTGAATCTCACAAGAAGTAAAGCTGAACTTACGGTTGCAGGAATATCATCTATGTTTACTATATTGGTTCCAGCAATATGTTTGCTATTTTATTAACTAGTAATATTGCGAAAAGACTTGCACAAAGATATAACATTGCAACACTCCGTAGTGCGTATTTATTAGAAATATTTACTGCGATCACAAAAAGTATCTTACCTTATGGTTCTCAAATATTGCTAGCAAGCAGCATTGCCTCTCTTTCACCTATTGCTGTACTAACAAAAGTATATTATTGTTTTGTTTTAGCAGCAGTTGCAATAACTGTAATAGTTATTAATGGTAGACGTCATGCGGTTGTAGCTCCTCAATTACCACAAATATAACACAACTCTTTCTGTAGCTTTGTGGAAATTATGCTAACCATGGATGGCTTTCTTGCATAGTACTAACAGACATATGGTTTTAGAGTATCATTATAGGGATTTGGTATTAATAATTCAGGAATACTGGGAACATATAAATTCATAAAGGGTTTTGAGTTTTTTTGCTCTACCAAATGATCTTTACGAACTTGTTATTTATTATAAATGCAATAGGAAATACTATATGAGATATGATAGTAAATATAGGTTCTAATAGGAATACAGATTACAAGGATAGGCGATGGAATTGCAAAGAGTTTGCAAATGATAGTTATTATTTGTAGAATATAGAGAAGTTAGTAGAGATTTTAATAGTATGCCATCCGGTACTTTTATTTTACCTGATGGAAGTAAGAAAAGCTATGAAGCTGCAGAGGGAGAAACTCTGCTTAATTTAGCTCAAAGACGTGATCCAGATCTGCTTGAAGGTGCATGTGAAGGCTCTCTAGCTTATTCTACATGCCATATGATTGTTGATTCAAAATTTTATGATGTTGTAGAAACACATAACTCTATATCTGATGAGGAAAATGATATGCTGGACCTAGCTTTCGGTTTAACAGAGACATCGAGGCTTGGATGCCAAATAAAAATCACAAAAGATATTGACGGTTTGTGCGTAACCATGAACAGAGGTACAAGAAATATATCATTAGATAAATAAGAGGAGAATGCGTAAAATTTATATCTATATTCTCATCTCCTTACCTTAGTTTATTCCTCTAGCGTAAAGTGGTTTTTGGTATTTTTCTGCATTTAAGGTAAAAAGTCTTTTAACTGATTACATTAATGACGAAAAAGTTGATATTTCACATGCTTTTAAGGGATTTCCTTTTAACTTAGTTTTTCGTGTAATGAATCCAAAATTTTCTAATGAGCAATTAACTGTTTCATCTGAAGCTTTAGTGATAAAAAACAGATTATTTGATAAGTCAGTATATATCTATATACCAAGCAATAAAGTAAACATTTCTGTCCGTAGTGATGAGAAAAAGAATATAAAGTGTCACACACACGTGAGTAGCCACTTTATTGTTAGACTAAATGATTTACCGTCTTCATTAAAATTCAACAGAAATAGCACTGTAATAGACTATATAGATACATTTCGTTACAAAGATTATGGATTAAAATGTGATGTTTTAGAAAATAAGCAAAGTGTTATAACTGAAGTTAATGATAAAAGTAATTACATTCAATTTCACTTTGAAAAAGAACTGAATGAAAATACTAAACTAGAATTTGATTTTTATACTTACCGTTATAAATATACTGCAAGTCCTGAAAATTACCTTAGTGTCGACGCTAAATTAGATTATGAATTTGTAAACCATATTTCAGCTTCTAAGATTAATTTCAACATAGAAAATTTTTTGATTGAGAGTAATAACTTTTCTATTGCTGCGAACGGTGGAATAAGTAATTACAATTTAGTTACATCTTCATTTGAAGATAAAATCAATGTAGCCATATCAAATTATAAAGAATTAATTTCGTTTGTGACTAATGATTCAAAGACTGCAGATAAATTGGAAAAATCAATATCTTCCTTATCAGAAAAAATCACTGATAACGACATTCAATTTTCAATAAAGTACGACAATAATGTAGGTTCAGGTTTTATTGGAAAATTATCCACTACTGATTTTATCACTCAATTCACCAAGAATGAGAATAGTAATTAGCTTACTTTTTACATTGATATTCCATTTAAGCATACATGCTTTTACTTTGGATGATAAACTAAGAGACGAAAGCATGGAAGAGCGAGAAAGTAGCTTATTTGCAGTAATAAAGTGTCCAGTATGCTCTGGTGAATTATTATCCGAATCTGAGTTTCAAGTTGCATATGTTATGCGTAAGACAATTCGCAAGAAGATCAGTGCTGGATATACTAACGAGCAAATAGTTTCAGAGTAAAAATTCTTATGGAGATTCAATTATCATTGTACCACCTGTAAAATCTAGTGCCTACATTTTATGGTTTATTCCTTTTTTAATTCTTCTTATTGGATGTTTTCTAATACGAAAATCAGTTCAGAAAATAGATAAGGTAGTAAAAAGATAACTATAGAGTAAAAGTGAGTTTACAAAAAATGCAAGTAGCTACTATACGAACATTTGAGTTTAGATCAAAGATTGTAAGGTTAAATCTTCCATCCAAATAACCACGCACTCTACCTTCTTATCTGGGTAGACTTCTTGCACTAAGGTTTTATAGATCAACATTTGCTTTCTTATTTCATTTAATGAAGAAATAGAAACGTTATGGTGTGATTTATAGTCAATTATGATTGCTTTGTTTTCTGTTATGCACAGTCTATCTAGCCGCACTAATACTGATTTTACGTCAATTATTCCACCAAGTGGAATTTCTGATTTGCCCTCCAAGTCGAACAGATAATCATATTTTTCATTAAAGGGTAATGTTTTGCTCTAAATTTCATCCTTAACTTCACTAGTGTTTATGCTATCAAGATATTTCCTAACCCAATTTTTTCTCCTGTCTTTCTCTATCTTGGGCATATATTGCAATATACTGTGAATTATTAAGCCTCTTGCTTAGCGGTCTGTCATCCCAATGCTCCATTTCGTCATTCCAGCATTCTCATCTGTCATCCCAGTTCTTCACACTGGGATCCAGGCATTTTTCCCCAGGTTCCAGCGTCACGTGCTGCAATGACATTGGTAGGTTTGATGGAGGTGAAATCACTGGAACATCAAAATAATCACGTTTTTTATAAATGGAAGGGTAGTTTGCATTCATGCATAGCACTTTAACTTTTTCTTTAAATATCGGCTGTAAGTATAGTTTTTTCCTCTCTTATAATGGTCCATATTGAATAACTAGATCATACCAAGAGCCCTTTTGCACTGGATCTTTGCCTAGAATGTATAACTCATCTTCAGCACGCGTAAGTGCCACGTACAACAAACGCAAATATTCGTTATAATCCTCTAGTTTTTTCTCTCTTTTTACTTGATTACAATAAGCATTACTATTTTTCCACACCAAAATGGTGCTTCCGTAGCAGCAAACAAAATGTTTTCGCTGTTTCTTGGTACTGTATTTGTGTCAACTAAAAACACTATTGGGGCTTGTAGACCTTTTGATCTATAAATTGTCATTATTCGTACAGCATTGAGTTCTGATTGCATATCGTTTTTAATCTCAGGATTATTTTCTTTGATCCACTGAACAAATGCTTGAAGAGATAGGTGCTCAAATGGCAATACGAGGTTTATAAATTCGTCTAGAATCTCTAAGCACTCAAGACCTAGCCTTGCAGCAAATTTCTTTTTACCTGTGCGCAATATATGCGTGAATAGTGTAAGGAGGGATTTTGTCTGAGATAAGTTAATCAGATAATTTAATTCGCTATAAATAACCTCATGATAATCATGAATTTTTCCCACAATAATTGCTCTTTACGATTATATGCAATATCGAATAAATCTTCCTCAGTAAAGTTAAATAGCCGTGATTTTAAAACATTTGCAAGAGCAAGATCATTTGCCTGGAGGAGCAAAAATTCAGCCAAAGCTATTAAGTCCTGCACAGCTATGTAATCCATAATTATAAAATAATCTCGGCCTATAACTGGTACATTTACTTTTTTTAGTTCACTTATTATGTAGTAAAATAGAGCATTTCGTTGCCGTACCAAAATCATAATGTCCCTCGGTTCTATATGACGATCTATGGCCACCCGCCCTTCGTTTAACCAATTGTGAATTCTTTGGGCTATTGCCTGAGCAAATAATTGATCCTTTACTACATAATCTTTCCTCTGTGTTAAATGAATTTGTAAGGCTTGCTGCTCTTCACCTTCATATCCTGGCAGTAACGGCCAAATTTCAATGTATCCTTAATCGTTTTCTCTATATGGAATATGTTTTATCTCGTTATCATTGAAAGATATTTTTTCACGAAAATTGTTAAATATTCGGTCTACAAGCATCAAAACCTCTGGAGTTGAGCGAAATGACTTTTCAAGTTGACATGATACCCAATCTCTGGTCATCGATTTTCGTGTGAAAATATTGCTGCATGTAATTAAATAGATGGGGATTAGCTCCTTGAAATCTGTAAATTGATTGTTTTACATCGCCAACAACAAATAAAGTTCTCTTTTCATCACCGCCGGTAAAAACTTCATCGCAGAGACTTGGTACAATTTTCCATTGACTAATACTAATGTTTTGTGCCTCGTCAACAAGAATGTGGTCTATTTTTTGGTCTAGATTAAACAATATCCAATCTTTATTGCCTGAATTGCTAAGGAGATTTGTTGCTAAATTGATGATATCATCATAATCAAACAGCGCATTCTTTCATTTTTCATTATTATATAGATCAACATATACTTTAAATATACTAAGTAAACTACTGGTTCTTGCGATAAGAATTTATGTCCTTTACATGGGTAAACAATGCATTCTGAATGCTTTCTATCATTTGCTTTACGTCTTCAAATTTTTCCAAAGCACCCTTTGTTATAATGGATGATATGCTCTTTTTTTCGTACGATTCTGATTTGAGAAATACTTTAGCTAAATTCTCTATCTTGTTGTCATCCCAGTGCTTGACACTGGGATCCATATTTCTTTTTTTCTGGATCCCAGTGTCAAGCACTGGGATGACAACATTTGGTACGGACGATTTTGTGCTATTACACGAATTATAAAGTATCGCACTGTAACTCTGATCTCGTTTGCTTCCCTTACTTAATATTTTAGCCAATCTTTTTATCTGCTCAATCGTTTCACTCTGTAAATTGTCAATCTTGTCTGGGACGCTTAGTTTATCTTTTATATATCCTAAATTATTTTCCACAGCTGATCTCTTTATACATAAGGTATAGAGCAAATCACGCAGCTTATTTTCATCAATTTCAGCTGCAACGATATTGATATCGTCCTGCACAGTTTCGTTCTGAAGCGTTTTTTCAAATACGATGGAATGCAATTCTTTACATTCGCTCAACGTACAATTTGGAGCGATACCAGCTTCTGTAGGAAAGCTGGAGATTAATTTGTAACAAAAGGCGTATATAGTTTGAATGTTAAGACCAAGATTTTCCAGTTAAAAAAAAGTCTTCTTGCTCTTGTTAAATAATCTTTATTTTCTATGGGCACACACTGGTTGTTCTAAATCTGCAACCAATATACCCTCTGGACATATTGCCCACTTACTAAGTGTACTGTAAATGCGATCCTCCATTTCATTTGCTGCAGCATTGGTAAATGTTAAGCAGAGAATATTTCTCTTATTCTCTAATAGAATTCTTAATACTCTGTCTACTAAAATCTTTGTTTTACCTGTACCAGCTGATGCACTTACCCATGCAGAGAAGTTAGGATTTATGGCATTTGATCTCATTAGGAGTGTATAAAGTTTGACTGAAGTGGCATTTCAAGTATAGTAAATAAGATAGTGTTAGTGAAGATATACAGATGGAAAGTTTTTATGTAAAGGCTCCTGCAAAGATCAATCTTTTTTTACATATTATAAATAGAGAAGAAAGAGGGTATCATTTAATTGAAAGTTTGGTTGTCTTTGCTAAACTTTCTAATTTTTTAGAGATAAAAGTAGGAGAAAAAAACTTTAGATATGATAACCCTACCGTTCAATTTTTTAAACTATGAGTTTAAAATAAATTATCGACATAATACTATAACGAAAGCATTGAGTCTACTACTTAGGTACGCTCCTATACGAACTAAAGTCACTGTAAAGGTTATAAAAAATGTAACAATTGCTGCAGGATTTGGTAGTGGTTCCTCAGATGCTGGAGCTGTGATACGCACGCTAGGAGAGCTGTGGGATATTGATAGGCAAATTTTAAGTTATATAGCTTTAACCGTTAGTGCTGATGTGCCTGCAAGTGTAGATAATAAGCCAGTTTTTGTTAGAGGTGTAGGTGAGGAATTATGTCCCATTAAACAATGCTCTTTACCCATAAGTCTGGTACTTGTGAAACCAAATAAAAAAGTTTTTGAATACACCAGAAGTGTTTTCCAAGTATAAAGAGGATTTCTCTAATCCAATTAAGTGGAGTGATAACACTGAGGAGAATTTGTTAGAGCTTCTTAAAGAGACAAAAAATTACCTTCAAGAAGCAGCAATAGGTTTTTTACCTGAAATTCAGAATGTAATATCAACACTAGAGTCACAAGAAGGCTCTATACTTTTTTGTATGTCAGGTAGTGGTGTAGCGTGTTTTGGAATGTTTGATAGTGAAGAAAGTGCAAAAGCTGCAGCGGCAAATATCAAAAAGGAATATCCATAATGGTGGGTGTACGACACGGAATTAATAGTTTGATTTATGCCCTTAATTTCCAAGAAGAAAAATCTTATAGATGGTTACAGGGAAGAAAGATTTTGGGTATATAATCAAGAATATCATGGCTCAATTAAAATTTTTCCTGAAAAGGTGATTAAATTGGAAGAAAGTGATATAAATAACAAGGAGAATTATAAATCTTTTTTAACAGAGGAAATAGTGATTTTGATAATAGGTACTGGTAAGATACGCGATTGTTCAATGAAGTCTTATCTTATGGAGCAAAAGAATTTAAATTTTGAATTTATGAAGACGGGTTCTGGATGCAGAACCTATAACGTTTTAATATCTGAAGATAGATTTGTTGTCAGTTTTCTGATAGCATGTTAGAGATATTTACACAGAGTTTTTTTTATAAACAGACTAATTGCGGTAATTATGATTAGCCTAGTCACAGGAGCTCTAGGGTCATTTATGATATGGCAAAGGTTATCGTATTTGGGTAATAGTTTGTCCCATTCTTCATTGCTTGGTATTGCACTTGCTTTGATCTTTAATATCAGCCCATCGGTAAGTATAATGCTAATTGCAATTATGTTTGCTATACTACTTTCTCTTAATTTTAATAAATTATACTCTGCTGATACGATATTGAACATAGTTACCAATGTAGTTTTATCATGGAATTTAATACTTATGTCTTTTCTTCCATCAGGCAATAATAGTATTATTAGCTCACTGTTTGGTGATGTATTAATGATCGACCGAAATGATATAATATCAATTTTTCTAACCTCTGTAATAGTCACTTTGATATTAATATTTAGATGGCGCTGTTGGCTGATGATTTCAATTAATCAAGATTTGGCAACAGTTGAGAAAGTGAATGTTAATCTTGTTAGACTAGAATTTTTAATTATACTTGCTATCTTTATTGCAATTTCTGCTCAATTAATAGGAATATTACTCATTGCTGCATTCTTGTTAATACCTGCTGCGTCAGCAAGACTCATTTCGAAGACTCCAATGCAGATGATTATTGTTGCAACAGTTTTTTCTGTGATTTCTGGTGTATCAGGTCTAATATTATCTGCAAGTTTTGATCTAATAACTGGACCAGGAATTATACTGATTGCAGCTGTATTTTAATCGTTGCTTATTTTATAAGGTTAGTGTTAAGTAGATGAACTTAATTTTGGTCTCAGATATTTATGGTTAATTAATAAATGAGTGTAACTATCTGAGGGTAAAGTAGTTTTTGCTACGTTGTTTTTATGTGCACATAATAAAGTTAATTTTATGGAGTAAGAGATATGGCCGAAGGATTTTTTTTCTAGATATATAGGACAGCCTATAAGAAATTTTTATAGTTATATTACGGGAAAGAAAGAAGTGTCAGATGATGCACAGAATATAGAGAACCAAGAATTTTTGGACACTGATATCCAACCAAATGATGTACAATCAAGTGATGATAGTATAATTTAGATGGCATGAGAATCACGCCATCTAAAGTTAAAAATTCC
This sequence comes from Prosapia bicincta, assembly GCA_036971475.1. Taxonomy (NCBI): domain Eukaryota; kingdom Metazoa; phylum Arthropoda; class Insecta; order Hemiptera; family Cercopidae; genus Prosapia; species Prosapia bicincta. The sequence continues at coordinate 124,650,596 of JBAIZL010000005.1, forward strand.
TCGAGAAATCTGATACTTTAAGTGGTGTGTTAATTCATGGGAGTGACAATAGTAAAGTCGATATTTTTGTACAAGAAATAATTGTTAACTTGAATGAGTATTCAGTTCAGGTGATGGATTTTACAGTAGTGAATACTTCGCCTGGTTTGTTATTTTCCGAGTGGGCAAACATTTCGATGTTTTTTTTTACTAAAAAAAGGTTAGTTAAGCTAATAAATATCAGTGGAAGTATATATAAAGAGTTAAGAAACATATTGGATCATAATATAGGCGATCATTATATAGTAATGATAGCAAATGATCTTCCATATAGTTCTACAACTAAAAGTTATTTGGAAAGCTCAATCATTTTCGGTGTCATTACCTGCTATAAGGACAGCGGTAGTAATCTTTGTGATATTATATCAAGTTAATTGAAACAAAATGAAATAGAGTGCACAAGTGAGATAATCTACCACTTGCAGTCTTATTTTAATCATAGCAAACTGCCTATATATTCAGAGCTTGAAAAATTAGTTTTATATCTAGGAAAAAGAAAAGATCTTAAACTTGCTGATATAGATCTATGCTTTCCAACCTCCGGCAATGATTATGTTACACTTGATAATCTGTGCTCTGCGATAGTGAGTAAAGACATGGGACAATTCCTCAAAATTTCCGATGTATTGATATTACAAGAGAATTTGTCACCGATAGCATTAATCCGTATTATATCAAATTATTTTCTACGGCTAGAAAGCGTTTTGCTGTTAATACAAAATGGAATGAATGAATAAGCTGCAATTGACCAGCTGAGTCCTTCATTGTTCTTCAAAGAATTGCAGAGTTTTAAATCTCATTTGAAAAGTTTGCAACTTTCAAAACTTAAGAAGATCTTAGAAAATTTGATGAGCTTGGATGTGACCTGTAAAAGAACTGACTTGGACCATAAAATGATCTTTCAGCATGAGATTAATTATTGGTGTTATTCGCTCAGTAGAGTAGTTAAGGTAGACGAGAAAAACAACCAAATGTTGTCATGAAAGTAGCTGACACTGGGATCCAGAAATATGGGATATATATAGAAGTTATTTTAAAATTAGGGATGGGCCGATTCCTAAAATTTTCGATTCCGATTCCGATTCCGATTCTAAAATTTTCCTTTTGATTCTCGATTCTTTAGTCGATTCTCGATTCTTTCAAGTTATATGGCAAAACCTTTTAAAAGTTCTGTTTTAGTGTAATAGGCAACACAAAACCTTCAACCGTGAGAGTGATATCTGTCTATAATATAATTTATTAAGGTTAAGTTTCAGAGGAATAATACAGTGTTTCTGTTATCCATCTATTCGCTCAACCGTCATGGCCACGGTTCCGACGGTGACGGTTAATCGAGTTTTTACTGTACTTTTTTGTGTTTTGTTCAGACATTTAGTGAGAGAGAGAGAGAGAGAGAGAGAGAGAGAGAGACGAGCTATGTCAAACGACCAGAAATGGTTACGATCTTGATTGCTGTTGCTTCATAAATAATAATATTTTCGTTTACTATAATCATTTAATTCATTCAAATCAACTAATACATAAATAAGACATAGTTGGTAATTAATTATTTTTCCACACAAATATACAATAAATTTTGGTAATAAATTTTGTTTGGTAATAAATTACTCCACGCGCATATTATAATAGTTAACAAAATAGGAATCGCAATTGACACTTTTATGATGAAGAATCGAGTATCGACGATTCCTCGATACCACCTAGAACCGACGATTCCTGGAATCGAGAATCGGAATCGGCCCATCCCTATTTAAAATACAACGTATACAACGTTTTGGCGAGATTATGGATTCCGGTGTCAAGCACTGGAATGACAGGAGCAGAAACTGGAATGACAAGAAATCTAATATTTTCAAATTTCCTGAACAATGCTTAATGGTGTCATTCAAATATATCCAGTGCATTTAAACCTTTTGTATAATTCTTTGACATTCTTCTAACCTTGCAACAATGCTCTCTCTACCGATAAAAATTAATAATTTAGCGAGTTCTGGACCTGTTTTTTTCCTGTTAAAGCGAGGCGCAACTGCATAAATAGATCTTTTGCCTGTATATCAACTGTCTGTCGAATATTTTTAACCCACTCTGATAATGTGTTTTCATTACAATCACCTTTAGGCAATGAACTTAACGCTATTTTTATAAACTCTTCATTAAGAACACAAGATCTATACCAAATTTGCATGTTTTCCACCATTTGGCCACCTCATAAAACGTTTCTATATTACTCCTTATAAAATACCAAAACTCTGAGCCATTTTGACTTAAACGATCTTGCACCATTTCAAATGGCGTTTGTTGCAGCACTTTGCTACTTAGCTTATACATTTCACTCAAGCTGAATTGTAAAGATGCTGAGCTAAATGTTTTGATATCAAATGAGTCAATTAAAGGGTGCCTATCAACATGAGCTTCTATTGGATCAGATGTTCCAAGTTTTGCTAAATAGCTAGTTAGCGCCATAGGTTCAATCTCATCTTCTCTTATGGACATCCAGCCCGCCTGTCCGTTTTGATATTTTGCTATTATCAAAGTGCAGTAGGGGAAGGTGGGCAAAGATAGGAATTTTTGCTTTTAATGCTTGAATCATTTGAATCTGAACTGCGGTATTAGTTACATGATCTTCCCCACGTACAACATGGGTTACAATAAAGTCAATGTCATCAATAACAGAAGGTAGCATTTACGTATAAATTCTATCTTCTCTTTTTACTACAGGATCGCTGATATGAATTGTTGCAATATTTATTTCGCCTTTAACTTCATCATTCCATTTTACAGTTTTATTTCTATCCAATTTAAATCTGAAATAAGGTTTTCGTCCTTCTTCCTCATAACGAATTTTCTCTTGCTCAGTTAAAAGCGACGCATCTTTATTGTAAATAGGGAGAAGTCCTGCAACGGTCTAAGATACCGTGGCAAATAGGAAATAAATAATTTCCTGTTTTTAAGAAATAAAGTTGTTTTTAAATTAATCAAGTAGGGAGTTATACAAATAATAAAGAGTGAAAAATTAAATAAAACCTTAAATAGAATAGTTAAGCTAAATTAAAAAATATTATGAAATAAATTTGTAATAACTAACTAAATTTGAACATCGGGAGTGAGGCGAAAACTTTCTAAGTGCTTTAAAAAGCTATCTTTAGAACCAAACCACGTAGAACTTTCATCGACATTTTAAAAGAACCAGAATAAGCCAGAATGAACATTAGAGAAAACAAAATTCAAAAAACTTAAGAAACAAAAAAGTTACAGCAGTTTAAATAAAATAGACATTTTTCAGTGTTCCAAAAATAATAATCAAACTCTGCAAGCTAAAACAGATTCGTTGCCCGACTTGCCTGTACAAGGAATAAATCGAGAGATAGCAAGCATTGCAGGCGGGGTGAGGTAGGTTAAATTCACCGCTATATATACTAGGTCTCTAAGACTTTAGAGACAGTCTGAAATAAATTTTTAACACGAGGTGCCGCGGGACGCTATGCTGGACCGCGAGTAGGACCGTCACCAGGCCAGATGGACCAAAACCTCAGCGCTTTCGACATCCAGGACTACCAAAGGATGAAGGCTCCAGACTCAGCCTCCAGGACGCTGGAACAGAGGGAAAGCACCACCGACGAACCAGGGATGGCGACTTCCGATGTCCAAGGACCAGGGAATCCAGACGAGGGACTCCAAGGACCGGCAGGAACATCTTTGGCAAGTCATTTTCTTTATTCGATACCAGTCACGTCAAATTTAGTTAGTTAATTTTATTAAATTCAAACAAATCTGCAAGCTAAAACAATGACTTCACTATTTATAAAATTTTAATAAATTGTATGCTAAATAAAATGAATTTATGTGATCAGAACATTTAAAATAATGAATATTAAACTTACAAAGGGTTTTTGGCCATAAGCCATTTATTTTAAAGGAAATGAGAATTTTTCGAATATTATAAATTTAAAAATTAAATTGTCATAAAATACGAGTTTACCAATTCAATGTAGGAGATAAATTTTTATTATGTGTAATTTGGAAAATAATTTTATGTTTATGTCAATGTAATCAATCTATATGCAAATTATAAGTTTTTGAAGCATAAGAAACAACAAGTTACTTAGTGAATTGTTTTGTTAATATAATTGTGTTGTATTTAAAAGGATTAATTTTCATTTTTATTTAAATAAATAGAATTAAATATGTTATAAAAATCAACAGTATTTGCATTTCATCCTGTGTCGAATAATTAATAAAAACTGTTTAGCTTTTTCCAACTAATATGAAAATGAGTATTAAATCAGTAAACAAATTTAATTAAATTTCATTAAATGATAATAGATAAAGCCTAATGTTTTTAAAGAGTTTCTCTCTACTAACTTCATGAGCTAGTCTAAAGATTAGTTGGTTTTTTGTATAAAAGTCCAGAGATTTATCTACTGGCAGATTGTGTTTAAAAAGACACAGGAGCCTTTTAAAATAGGTAATTTTAAACACAATCATATTTTGCACGTTCCCTTGCTGTCTCTGCAGATCATCATCAGGTGGTAAGACTCTGTGATTGTTTTGTGTATTATTTTAAATGTGTTTCTTTCCAGCTGACTATTAAAATGACATGTGTGACTATACCTAGACCATACACAATTGATAAACTAATTTAGGAGGGTTTATACGTATTTTAAATAGTAGTCAGCGGGAATAGGCTTGTAGAGGGCTTGGCCCTACGAGCGGGAAACATACACTTAACTCAGGGAGTTTAGCACGGTCTTACAAGCGGGGTGATAGGCAGATTTTTGGTTGTTTATAAATAAGTTTTCTTGTAAACAACAAAACTTTGGTATTCTGCAAGAAAGGATATAACAAACAGCAAACAGCAGCAGAGTACAGAGTAGAGGAAGGTGGGGGGGGACGTTGCAGTCCTTTTTTTAACTGCAATTTTCGTTTAGTGTCTAATTCTTCTCTTGTTTCATAACATGCGTAAATATGACCTTCTTTCATTAACTGTAAGAACACCTCGTTATAGCGCTCAAAACGCTCTGATTGCTTAAAACTTGAATTCCAATTTATGCCAATCCATTTTAGGTATTCTATGATATTATCTACATATTTGATATCTGAACGCTCAAAATCAGTATCATCAAAACGTAGTAAAAATTTTCCATTTTGATTACGTGTGTACATCCAACAAATGAGTGCAGTGCGTATGTTTCTTACATGTAGGTAGCCAGTTGAGCTTGGAGCGAATCTTGTTACCATTTAAATGATTACTTTAGTTTATTTTAATTTTATATAAATGTACTGCTAAAGCAAGATTCTTCTTCTTTGTCTTGGTGTTAGTTTGTACAAAATACAGCGAACTTGAAACCTTTTTGTTAGAGTTGCATGATCTACCTAAAATACTCTGAAACACGGCTTTAGTTATTTACTCTAAATATATTATACGTATACTTGTTATTAAATTAAATTTGAAGTGATAAGAAATGAGTGAATTTAAATCGATCCGCAATATCGCAATAATTGCACACGTTGACCACGGAAAAACTACTTTACTTGATAACATGTTAAAACAAAGTGGCACGTTTCGTGAGAATCAAGAAGTTCAAGAACGAGTGATGGATAGTGGTGATCAAGAACGTGAACGTGGGATTACAATACTTGCAAAATGTACGTCAATAATGTGTGGTGATGAGAAAATCAATATCATTGATAAACCAGGACATGCGGATTTTGGTGGAGAAGTGGAAAGGGTGCCCTGCATGGCAGATGGTGTATTACTACTGGTTGATGCTGCAGAAGGTCCAATGCCACAGACTAAGTTTGTGTTGTCAAAAGCACTAAAGGCGAATTTAAAACCGATTGTGATAATCAATAAGGTTGATCGATCAGACAGCAGAATTGATGAAGTACTAAATATATGAGTTATTTTTTAACCTTGATGCAACCAACGAGCAACTAGATTTTCCATTATCCTATGCTTCAAGTAGAAATGGTTGGTGTGCTAAGGAGCTGTCTGATGAGAGAAAGGATTTAAGCCCTTTCAGCGGTGATAGATTACATATAACCTTCCGTTTATGACCAAAATGCACCCTTTTCTATGCTAGTTACTTTACTTGAATCTGATAAATTTCTTGGGAGAATATTGACAGGTAAGATTTACCAAGGAATCGCGCAAGTTAACTCAGATCTTAAGGTAATTGATCTTGATGGTCAAGTGGTTGAGCGAGGGAGATTAACTAAGTTACTCTCATTTTCTGGCTTAAAACGCGTTCCAGTAGAGCAAGCGGTAGCTGGTGATATCATTGAGGACTTGAGAAAGCTTTAGTTTCAGACACTATAGCAGCACCAGAAGTTACAACTGCGATCAGCTCAACTCCAGTTGACCCGACAACAATGGCGATTACTATAAGCGTGAATGACTCACCTTTTGCTGGGCAAGAGGGAACAAAACTTACCTCAACTGTTATAAAAGATCGTTTATATGCAGAAGCAGAAACAATTACTGTAACTTTGGCTCCAAGTGGTGAAGCATTTGAAGTAGGTGGTCGTGGTGAGTTGCAGCTTGGGGTACTGATTGAAAATATGAGAAGGGAAGGTTTTGAACTTTCAGTTTCACGGCCTCGAGTGCTGTTTAAAGAAGAAGATGGCAAAAAACTTGAACCTATAGAGGAAGTAGTAATTGATGTAGATGATGAGTATAGTGGAATCATCATGGAAAAACTTAGCTTTCGAAAAGGTGAAGTAACTGACATGAGACCTTCTGGTAGTGGCAGAACTAGGTTGACATTTTTAGTGCTATCAAGGGGATTAATTGGCTATCAAGGAGAATTTTTAACTGATTCTCGCGGCTCTGGTATAATCAACCGTTTATTTCACAGTTATGCTCCACATAAAGGTTCAATTTCCGGAAGGTGTAATGGGGTTTGAATTTCAACAGACAAAGGCGAAGCAGTAGCGTATGCAATTTTACATCTCCAAGATAGGGGAATTATGTTTTTTAAGCCACAAGATAAGGTATATTGTGGTATGATTGTCGGTCAGCATAGTCGTGACAATGATTTAGAAATAAATGTACTTAAAGGTAAGCAATTAACAAACGTAAGAGCTTCTGGTAGCGATGAAGCCATAAAGCTTACTCCACCAAAAATAATGACACTGGAGGATATGATAGCATATATAGACGATGATGAATTGGTGGAAGTAACTCAAAAATCTATACGTTTGCGTAAGAAATTCCTCGATCCAAATGAACGTTAACGTGCAGGAAAGGCGAAGAATAAAGAGTAATCAACGTTCCTGATAAAAATCTGGATGCCAGTGTCAGCTGCTCGGATAATACCATCATAAAGGGAACCAGTGTCAGTTACTTGAATGGCAGGCACTGGGATGACAAAAGAAGGCTACAAAGGCGTCATGCAAGTAGCTGACACTGGCATCCAGCTTTTTTATAATCATCGAAAACATTGTATTTTAACATTACTTTTAGGCCTATACTTATAAGTTTCTAGGCACTGGGTTTGTTGTAGACTTACTATTTACTCTATCACTTTACCCTCTTATTTTACCACTCTCCTGCCTATATATTTTTATATGAGGCTTTTTGCGAAAATTTTGCATTTTGTGTAATATGATATATATGAAAATTGATCACGAAGTTAGTGTAATTATTGAGGCAATAGAGAAATTTGTTGGTGAGTCAAGGCTTGTTGGTGGATGTGTTAGAGATTCAATTTTGCAGCGCGAAATTCACGACATTGATCTTGCTACTAATCTGCTGCCTAATCAAACAATTAAAGCGCTCAAGCTTTGCTATATAAAGAGTATTCCAACTGGTCTGAAACATGGAACTATCACTGCAATTTTACACAAGAGGTCCTTTGAGATTACAACGCTAAGGCATGATGTAAAGTGTGACGGTAGACATACGAAGGTAGAGTTTACTAATGATTGGCAAGCTGATGCTTCAAGGAGCGATTTTACATTTAATGCTCTTTATGCAGACAAGCATGGCCATATATACGACTACTTTGGTGGCATTCAGGACTTAAAGTTAGACTTTATATGTAACGCTGAAGATAGGATTAAGGAAGACTATCTACGTATTTTAAGAGCGTTTCGTTTTCACGCTAAAATATGCATAGGAGATTTAAGTGATGAAATATTTAATGTGTGCAAAAAGCATTCACACATGATTCAAAACCTCTCTAGAGAGAGAATAAGAGAAGAGATATTTAAGTTGTTGGAATGCAATAATCCTGCTCCAACACTTAATAGCATGCAAAAATCTGATGTTTTTCCAAAAAATTATTCCAAAAGAATTCACCACTTCTTATCAACACTAAACCTCCTACAAAACCCTCAGCTTATGTCCATACGCGTTTCCTAGATCCCAGTTTTGATCCAATCGATGCACTAACAAAATTAGAGTTGCTTATTAGAACTGCTGAAGATAGAACGAGTCTTGGGGAAGAAGTGAGCATGTTTTTACGTCTTTCAAATAAGCAAAAAAAAACATATTATTTTTATTATCAAACAATATCAAAACAGAGCTTTCAGGAAAAGAGCAAAAGAAATACATATCTTTATTTGGTAAGGAATTATATTGTGACTTAATGAAGATTTGTGGTATTGAGTCTGGAATAAATGTTGATGAGTATATTTCATTTGCTAAGATGTTTAACATTCCAAGATTTTCTTTATCTGGTGATGATTTAATAACTATAGGTCATCAACCAGGAAAAAATTTAGGTAGAAACTTGGAATTGCTACGACAACACTGGAAAGACAGCTCCTACACCGATGCCTAAAGCACCCTCTGGACAAATTTTGCTCTGCTACACTCATCAGACATGGAAAAACGGAGAAAAAGAAGGGGTGAAAATAGTGAATAATGCTATTCATGCAATGCCCAAGAATGAGCTTGAAGCAATGAAAAAAGGAATAAATGATCTTTATGCACTGGTTGCAGAGGAGCGTCTACGCAGTGATGCAAATTCAAGAGAACCTACCACCAAAAAAGGAGTATTTGTTGATCCATTCTTTGATGATAATATGCGTGATCAAGAAATTTCACAGTCTGCAGTAATAGTTAACAAGGAACTGATATTGCCGATAAACGTGGGAAGTTATTGATGTTGAAAGAGGTAAAGAGCCTCATTTGTTGCCGTATGAACTTGAACCGGTACTGGAGCAGCTTTTACAGACCAACGGAGAAAAGATCAATCCATATCAAGCTTTTTATCCAGTCCCGGCACAAATTACTCTAAATAAAAATATAGATCACTGGACAGAGGTTACCACGAATTGGAAAAGTCCAGTAACCAGGGTTTTTAATGTTACGGAAACCACAGAGGTATTGTCAAGCGGAACATACGAAGGTGAATTTATGAGAGACGCAGTACAGAATTTTGAGATCGAAGGTTTTGAGCCAAATGAAAAACTTATGGAAGTAAAATTGATGGCATTTCTATTACACCTATGGCAAAGAGGAAAAACAAGTGGAAGCTAACATTCAGGGAAAATTAAAAGGAAAGGTAAAAGTGCCGGCAAATATTACAGCAGGTACTAAATTGGTGCAATTTTAACGAGATAAAGGAAGCTATGGAGAAGCAACGTATACTGGTAAGAAAACAATTACCATAGAAGAAAGAAGAAGATTTATTGCAGCAAGACGAGTAGATCCTTTAGCCCAGACATTTACACTAAATGAAAGTAGGCACATAGGCGACGTGGAGCTATGGTTTGTAAATAAAGGCAAAAAACGTGTTTTTGTGAAGATTAGAGAAACAGCAGTGGGAATGCCCTCACAAACTGTCATTGCTGAAAGCTAATTCAGTGAACATTCTCATGTTATTGATCTAGACAAAGTTACTGCAAATAACGTATCAGATTTAATTCTTTTGACGAATGTCGAAAAAGTAGCATTTGATACCAATGTAGAATTTATCTTAACAGATGAAGAGGGAAAAGAAAACTTTTTGTCTGATAATTTGCCGCTTGCACTGCGTGAAAGATTATCTGGAGAGCTAACGGTAAAAGCTAACCTAAAAGGAAGGCGAGAAAAAAGTCCTGTTCTCTATCCTGGGTAACAGCTAGTTATGGGTAATCTTTCAGAGTCTGGAGATTATGCTACAAGAAGTATTACAGCAGGAGCTAACACTAAGATAACATTTACCTATGATGCGCTAATACCTGACACTGCAGATGTTAAAGCTTACGTACAACAAAATTTTGAAAGAGAAGAATGGCAATTAGTAACCTTAACATCAGGAAAACCAATTGGAGAAAATTGGGTTGAGAGAACTCATGTGATATCAAATTTTAATGGCAATGAGACAAGGGTAAAATTGGTTTTAAGTGGAACAGTTGTCTATCGGCCAAGGGTAAAAAACTTGCGAGTGATTATTACTTGAATCAATGCCAAATGACCAAAGCAAACAAGGATATACACTACCACACCCAGAAAATATTGCAGTAGAAGATGTAGTGCGTATTCGAAAAGCTATAGATAAAATAGATGAAGATATTACGAAAAGAGAAGATAAGCATGATCAATTAAAAAATGATTTCAAACGATTTCGATTTGAAACTTTTTTGAATTTTAGGAAATGAAAGAACCAATATACCAAAGGATAAAGGATTTAGCAGCAAACAGCACAGCTGATCAACTGGCATATCTTGCAAAATCGCTGGAATTGATAGCAGATAAAAAAGCGACCTTCATCGTTAACGTTGTGCAGATGACTGAGGTAAAAGGGATAATTGGTGCACTACAAAAAAGACTTAAGGATTTAGCAGCAAATAGTACTCCAGATCAGCTTGCATATCTTGCTAAAGCATTGGCATCAATGGTTGAGAAAAGTACTGTTTCTGAAACTGTGCAGATGGCAGACGGTAAGTTAAAAGAACTTCTTGATAGTGCAGAAAAACATTTAACTTATCTGGATAATAAAAAAGCTAGTTCTTTAGCAGTGATCTCTGAATGAGAAAAGAAGTTATTAAAGAGAATTGATGAAAAAGGAACAACAAATTTATCACTACTTGATACGATAAAGAATGCCAATATTGCAGCAATAAACAGTGTTCGCAATGATCATAAAGATGGTCTTAAGGGTTTAGTAGATAACTTCCGTGCTGTAAATGATGTGCCAAGTGGTTCATCGATTATGAAGGAGATAAGGAGCAGAGAAAATCAACTAACAACTACGCTTAACTCCATAAATGATCTACCAAGCGGCTCATCAATCATGAAAGAAGTAAGAAATCGTCACATGATTGAAACTTTTTTATTTGGTGTAGTAAGTAGAAAAAATATTTACTTTGGCCATGGTACTTTTACAACTGAGCTTGGTCAGTGGAGTAGTGATGTAACAAAAACAGACTATATGCTGCAACTACTAGCAGGTACTCACATATATGATACAAGCTATGTCAGTTTTTATCGGCCAAGACAATTGTGCTTTTTAGAGGGAAGCAAAGGAACATTTATCTATGGAGAATCATACCCAAGATTCATGTATGATGGGTTTTCGGAGCAATTTAATATGCTGAAATGCCCTTATGCTACATTGGGAGTAATATTCTTAAAAAAAACACAAGCAATGTAGATATAAGTAAAACTATAAACTTTGTTGGATCTGCAATGTGGTATAAAGATTAAGTTAATTATGGAGGAGCAGGACTATTTATAGGTACACCTGATAAAACTAATACAAGGAAGTCAGAGGTTTCGAGAATTACTTGGACACGTATTTACCAGCATGAAATAAGCAGTCCTGAATTTATTGCATCAGGTAACATAATCATTCCAGCAGGAAAAACTGTTGCAGTGTTACTTTATACGTCATCCAATCTTCACTCTGGAAATGAAAGAGTTGGTGAGACACCTGAGTTCTTTGCAAGTGAGCATACGTATAGCACAACCTATGGTCAATTTATACAGTGGGGGATTTATAACATACGTAGCAATGTTCTAACTACAGGACTTGAAGTAGATGTGGAGAGAACGCTAAAAGCTTGGCAATGTCCAGGGTTATCTAGCACATGTGAGATTTGGCAGTAAATCAAATAGGGAGGGAAATGATATGAATTGTTATTGATTGGTTGGAAGTATGAGAAGGTATAATAACTTCTCAGAGTGGATAGGTGACAGGTTGAAAGTTTTTGTGAGCCCCTTTCTGCTTTTTGCAGTATACAGGAAAAAGACCTCGTGAGGGAGATTAATCGCCCCTGCCACCGAAAACCATCGTGCGGCCTATAAAATTTAGTAACTGCGTATAGGAGAATGGTCCAACCGGTAATATTCTACTCTGATGTATTGGAGTATTAAATAAGAGGGAAAAGTTATGCGTTATATAGGCGTTGATTTACATACTAATAGTTTTACTGTTTGTTAATTAGAACAGGAAAAACCAGAGTATATTAAAACATTTCGATTACAGGATTTAGATAAATTTATTAAAGATCTTCGAGAAAAAGATGACGTAGCTTTTGAAGCAACAGGGAATAGCTGTTTCTTTTATGATGAAGTGTCACCCTGCGTTAAGCGTATTATTGTGGTTGCTCCCTTGCAATTTCAAGTTATTCGTCGTTCTGTAAACAAAACAGATAAACATGATGCAAGAGCTATTGCTTTTTTTCACAAAAAGATATGTTGCCTGAAGCAAAATGCAAGAGCAAACAATGCCAACAGTTAGCTTCTCTTCTTAAAACAAGAGATCAGTTAGTAAAATCACGGGTATCTTTAATCAATAAAATGCATGGACTTTTCAATTACCACGGAATAAAGATTAAAAAGGAAGTACTGACAACCAAAGCGGGATTTGAACCCTCTCTAGGTAAACGTGAATGGAGTTACTTGGAAAAGGTTGAGATTGAAGTAATTAGCAGCAACCAGGAAGTTATTCCAGAAAGTCTCAAAAAACTTGAAAAGGAAATTATAGCTTTTGTCAAACAGCTCCCTGGATTTAATAATCTCATCAGTATTAAAGGCATTGGTGCAATTTCTGCAGCTGTCTTTGTTGCAACAATTGGTGATATTGATAATTTTAGTAATCCAGAAAAACTGACAGCTTATTTTGGAATTGTACCACGAGTTTCTCAATCTAATCAACAATGTACAATTGGAAAGATTACCAAACGTGGACCGAAAATAGGTCGTACTTCTTTAGTACAGTGTACTTGGATTGATATATGTTATAGCCCTTATTTGAGAAGCTTTTATGAACATGTGAAAAAAGCGTGGTGCTGCTAAGGCTATTACTGCAACTGCTAGGAAGTTTCTAACCACCATTTTCTATACTCTTAAAAACAACTGAGTTTTCAAAGATTTTACAAAATATGAAATTTATAGTTGACAACAATCATAGGAGAAAAACTGTGAGTATTTACATACGTTTTGAAAACTACAAACAAGTAGGAACAACAACGCTTGAAAGCAAGCCAACTGGAAATGATTGGTATGAAGCTCCAGAAGATTTTGATTGGCAAAAGAGTTATCAGTTAACAGAAGGAGAGAAAACTGTTGAAAGGAATAAGGAAGATATTGAGCTGGAACTATTGGAAAATCCGAAATTTTCTGCACTTTCTAGTCTCCGTACTTATTATTATAACTATACTCACCAATACGCAGGATATTTTCATCAGAAGTCTAAATCGTATTAAATACAAGAAAAAGCCGCAAAAAGCATTCTAGCAGACCAGGATGGAAAAGATGCAGAAATTAAAGAGCCATTAGCAAAAGTACGTGGTATTACAGTTATTGAAATGGCAAGAATAATTGAGGAAAAAGCAAATAAAGCAGTAAAAGCAATAATTAAATGAGAAGATCTTTAGATTCTCAAAAAGAAAATTAAAGAAGCCAAAAGCGAAGGAGAGCTAGAGGCTTTGTTCAATGACTATAAACAAAGAATGCAAGAAAGTTAAAAAGAAAAATGCCAGAAGAATTTTTACACGGAGTAAATGTTATTGAGATAACTTCAGGGGCAAGAACAGTACATACAGCTAAATCATCAGTGATAGGTGTAATTGGTACTGCACCTGAAGCTGATGAGCAAAAATTTCCGCTAAATAAACCAGTGATAATTTCAGGAAGCTTAATGGAAGCAGCAAAGCTTGGAAAGATTGGAAGTTTACATTCTGCAGTAAATGGAATATTTTCCCAAATTTGTGCAACAGTAGTAGTTATTCGAGATAAAGAAAGTGAAAACAGAGATCCAAAATTAAACGAAGAAGAGCCGCTGAAAAATATAATTGGCGGTGTTGATAAAGAGACTGGAGAGTATCAAGGGATTCAAGCATTCCTCAGTAGTGAAAGTATAGTTCATGTGCTACCTAGAATACTCATTGCACCTCAGTTTACTCATCAATATCTGAAATAGATGGAGTAAATCCAGTAGTGTGTGCTCTAATTTCTGTAGCAGAAAAATTAGGAGCTATAATAGTAGCAGATGGACCAAATACCAATGATGAAGAAGCAATAGAATGGAGAAAAAGTGTAGGCAGTTCAAGAGCTTACGTGGTTGAACCATGGATTAAGGTATTTATTGAAGAAGAAATCTTGCCATCAAGTCCATTTGTAGGTGGTTTAATAGCGAAAGTAGATAGCGAACAAGGATTCTGGCACTCACCTTCAAATAAAGAGATATGTGGTATTATTGGGACAAGCAGACCTATAGATTTTACACTCGGTAATACAAATTGTAGAGCAAACCACTTAAATGAAAATGAAGAAGCAACAAAAATTCATCAAAATGGCTATAGGCTTTGGGGCAATAGAATATGTTCAAATGACTCAAAATGGGCTTTTCTGTCAGTGAGAAGGACTGCAAATTTAATCAATGATAGTTTACTTAGAGCTCATCTTTCGGCAGTTGATCGCAATATTACCAAAACTTATATAGATGATGTGATTGAGGGGGTGAATTCTTATTTTGCCAATTTAAAAATGCAAGGAGCAATTATCAGTGGTAAATGTAATGCAACTCCTGAACTTAATACATCTGCGAATATTACAAGTGGAAAAGTGTATTTTGATTTTGAGTTCACGCCACCATATCCAGCAAAACAGATTACTTTCAGGTAACACCTTGTGAGTGGCACAATATTGTAAAAAGGAGAGAGATGCTACCGCAGATTTTAAAGAATTTTAATGTATTCGTTGATGGCCGTGGTTATGCAGGAAAAATAGATGAAATAACCTTGCCAAAGCTCACCATTAAAACAGAGGAATACAGAGCTGGTGGTATGGATATTCCAATAAATATTGATATGGGCATGGAAAAGCAGATTTCACTTTTTCTGAATATGATACTAGCTCTTTCGGCTATTAGGTCTAATAAATGGAAATTCAGTTTCTTTGACACTCAGAGATGGAATGCAAGGTAGTGGTAGTAATGATATTGAAGAGGTAATAATCAATTTAAGGGGCATATTTAAAGAATTTGATTTTGGTAGCTGGAAACCTGCTGAAAAAGCAATGCTCAAATGCACTGTAGCTGCCTATTATTATAGACTTACGATAGGTGGCAATGAGCTGATAGAAATCGATGCTGAAAATATGATTAGAAAGATAAATGGTGTTGATCAAATGGCTTTGTTGCAAACGATTTTAGGAATATAAAAACCTATTTGAAATTTTATTCTTAAGGAGGAAGTAATGCACACTATAACACTTAATAACCCAATAACAGTTGATGGAATTTCTGTCTCAGAACTTACCGTTAGACGTCCAAAAGTTAGAGATTATCTTGCAATTCAACGCTTAAATGGTAGTGACCTTAGTAAAGAAGTAGCTTTAACTGCAATTTGACATCAGTTGTAAAAGAAGCAATTGAAGAGTTAGATATTGCTGATTATGTGAAAATTCAAGAGGTATTAAAGGATTTTTTCACCTAATATCCAAAAAACTTGAGATTAGGAATACTAGTACTTGGCTCTATCATAGGTGGTGGAGTTGAGCACATTCTTGATATGGAGATTAGTGAGTTTATTTTATGGAGTAAATTAGCAAAGGAGTTTAAATCGGAGCTACCTATAAAAGCAAAGGAGTTATCTATAAAAATTGGAGCAGTCTTAGATGGTAGTTTCAGTACTGTAATAAAAGGAAATAGCAGTCAACTCTCTAATCTTGGTGAGAATATAAGAAAGCTTGATTCATCTTTAAAATCAGTATCAATTTCTAAGCACTTGGGTAGTGATGTTTTAACTAGCAGAACGCCATGGAAAGGTTTTGAGGATCAGGTAAAATCTTTAGCTAAACAAATGAAAGAATAGAGAAACCAAGCAAAACTTTAAAAGCTGAGTTTGATAGCACTAAATTTTCTGCAACAGAAGCAAAAGAAGCATATTTGAAAAAGAGAGATGCTTTACATTCATTCAAATAAGAAGTAAAAAAAAGTGGAAGAAATATTAGGTCATTAGTAAGTAACCAATATAAACTTGGTTCTTCTATTGAAGTGCTAAAAGGTAAGTATGGTAAGCTTGGGTCTGCAATACGTAGTCACCAAAGTTTAGTCGCAAGTAAAGCACATTTTAAGTCACAAATTATAGAGACTATTGGGCTAGGGCTAACGCTTGCTGCTCCAGTTAAAGTTGCGATTGACTTTGAAAGTGCTATGACTAATGTTAAGAAAGTAGTGCAATTTGCTGAGGATGAGGCAGCTCACAATCAAGGAGCCGCAGAATTTGGTCAGACATTAAAGGAACTATCCCGTACGATACCACTGTCGGCTGCAGGGTTAGCTCAAATTGCTGCAAGTGGTAAACAACTTGGTGTAAAAAAAGATGATCGGATTAAGTTTACAACAAAAGTGTCTAAAATGTCCACAGCATTTGATATGTCTGCAGAGCAGGCAGGTGATTCCATAGCTAAACTTGCCAATATCTATGGAATAGATGTAGACAGGATGGAGTGGGTGGGTGACATAATAAATCACTTATCAGAAAGACTGCTGCTAAAGCAAAAGATATGGTTGAAGATCTAGCAATAGTTGGTGGTACTGCAAAACAGTTTGGCTTTGGTATTAAGGAAACAAGTAGTTTAGTAAATGCCTTTATTAATTTAGGTACACAACCAGCAAAAGCAGCAACTGCAATAAACGCTCTACTTAGTAAACTCCAGACTACTGAGGGACAGAGCAAAGAGTTCAAAACAGCATTAGAAGGCATGGGAATAGCTGCAGAAGAAATGGTACAAAGGATTGGTGAAAATAGTCAAGGCGCACTACTTTTTTTTTGAAACTCTAGAGAAAGTAGATAAACAGGAACGTTCTCAAATTCTTCTCAACCTCTTAGAGGCTAAAACTCATGTAGCTGACGAAAAAGAATTTGAAAAATCCATGCAAAAAGAATTTAACAGTCGTGCAGCAACCACAGCAAATAATTTACGATTACTGCAGAAGTATGAATGAATTTGGGCTCAGTAATGCTACCTCCTTTAAAATCTGTAAGTAGTCTTTTAAGAGAGATAACTAACCCCATAGCTCGATTTCCAGTTATTACTACAGGAATAATGAGTACCATAGCAGCAATAATAGGTCTTAAAGTTCTAGTAGTAAGCGATGGTTATGCATGGAATTTAGTTAGAGGTAGAATGTTTGCTTTCTCGGTTCTTTTGCATGGAACACTGAAGCCAGCATTAATATCATTATCAACGTATGCCATTCCAGCAGTAACTACTGGACTAAGTTTTTTAAAAGTTGCAACTCTGAGCTTAGCAATGAAAGCTTTTCCTCTACTGTCATCAGCTCTACCAGGAGTAATCACAGGACTAAGAGCAATAACACTTGCTGTAATGAGTAACCCAATTGGATTTTTGATAGCAGGTCTTGTTACTGGTGCAGTTCTTGTTATAACTAACTGGCTAAAGGTGAAAGACTTTTTCTCTAGCTTTTGGAAATCGATAATAAAACCCATAGAAGAAGCTTTTTCATGGACAGGAAATACCATTAGCAGTGTGTTTGAAAAAATCTCTGAGAATAGCCCACTGAAAGAGTTTTAAAAAAGAAAAGTATTGTTACTGAAGTAAAAGCAGTCCATACTCCCTTAAAGAGTAATATTCTCAACAGTGGAAATCCTTTGCTAGATAACAGTATAATTAAAAAATTTTCCAATTGAAATCAGAATAGCTTCAGAATCAAAAGCTTATTGAGAAGAAAAAGTTTAGAGAGAGCGATAATGATAAGATATTTGCAGATTTTGCAAGAGGTAGGTTTGAAAATAAAGAACAAAATAAAACTCAGAACATCACCAATAATTATCATATCATTATTAAAGCAGATCCAAATCAAGATATCCGTAGCCTTGCAGATTAAGTAATAAAAAGGATAAGAGAAAAATCACGTGATTTTATGTTCGATACGGTAGATCCCATTTATTAAAAATGTTATCTCTTGGTCCATATAAATTTGCTCCGATAAGTTTGAAATATAGCAAAGAAAATCGTTGGAGTGTAATTGAATCTATTGGTAAAATACCTTCATTACAAAATATTGGCCAAGGGACAGAAAATATAGATTTAGAAGGAGTCATTTATCTTCATAACTCTGGACATTCAAGTCAATTAAATAGTGTAAAAGAAGCAGAAAAACCTCATACTTTAGTTGATAGCATGGGAAATGTTTTAGGGCAATTTGTAATTACTCGCTTTGAAGAAAATCAAACATCATTTTTTCCTTGTGGATTGCCAAAAAAGTTGAATTTAGTATACGTTTGAAGCGTTATTCATGACTATATACTACTTAGCAAAAGGAAATGATATGTTAGACTATATTTGCTGGATTTATGCACTATGGATTTACTTCAATAGCAGTAGAAATATTATTAGAAGAAAACCCTGGTCTTGAGGAGTACGGGGGCTTTTTGAATGCAGGATTGAAAAGTAAGTTGCCTGTAATCGAGAAACCTCCACAGAAATCAACCTTAAAGATTTGGGGATAAGGTGCAACCAGAATGTATTATTGAAGGGTAGGAGTTAGCAAAAGATCGCTTGGTGTCAATGCACGTTACTGATGAATCAGGGACTGTAGAGGACATGGCTGAAATATGTGTCGATTACAGGGATGGTAACATGAAAGTTCCAAAAGAGCTAAAGATTGCTTTGGGATATAGAGAAACAGAAGTGTTACCCATAGGTGTATATATAGTCAATGAAATTACAGTATAAAGTCCACCAAAAACCTTAACAATCAAAGCTCATACAACAAATTTGATGATCTCACTAAAAGAAAAAGTATCCAGAGAGTGGCACCAGATTACGTTAGGTGATTTAATCAAGGAAATAGCAAATAAACATGGATATGGATACAAAGTTGCTGAAGAATTTAAAGACATATTGATACTACACATTGACCAAACTGAAGAGAGCGATATAAGTTTATTGACTAGAATAGATATAGAGCGCGAAGCTATGGCAAAACTGGCAGGGGGGTATATATTTTTTATTCCAAAAGGTGCAGCAAAGTCAGCAACGGGAAAAGCTTTAGGAACAACAACTATTAGACCTCAAGATACAATTAATTGGAAAGTACATTTTACTGTACGTGATAAATACAATTCAGTAGTAGCGAAATGGCATAGCTATGAAAAGGGAGAGACTATATCGGAAAGAGTAGGTAGCGGTGAACCAAGTTACGCTATGCAAACAGTTTACTCAAATGCAGAATCAGCTTTAAGCTCTGCAAATGCCAGATTTAAACAACTACAGCGTAAAAATGAGAATCTAGAGATAACAATACCAGGTAATCCAGAGTTATGTGCAGAGGCAAAACTTAATCTTGTAGGGTTCAATCAGTATATAGATGGTGAATGGGTAATTGATAGAGCAGAACATATTTTAAATAGCTCAGGATATCGTACTACATTATCAGCTTCTTTGAGTAATTATGTTTAAGTGAAATTAAGTATAATGTTGATTTAATGAAAAAAAATGCCGAACATGAGCATGAAACAAGCTACATTGTGGTTTATAGTGGTCATAGTATGTGTTGTTATTACATATTACTATCAAAAACCCAAGGCTGCTGAGGAGTATCAGAAAATGTTAGAAGTAGCAGCTAAGAACTGTGACTTAGAAACTGTGAAATCATTAGTAAAAAAAAGTAGAAGGGATTCAAGTATTAGTGAAAGGGCATTATATTATGCTTCAGAGAAAGGATGCTTAGAAATTGTTACATTTCTATTAGATGAAAAAGTAGATATGAATATTAGCTTAGCACTACTTGGTGCTGCTGACGATGGTCAATTAGAGGTTGTAAAACTTTTGTTGAAGAGAGGAGCCAACCCTTATATTAGAGGTTGGAAAGAACAAACTCCAAGAGCTAGGGCATTTAAAAGATCATTTTATTATAGAGATAAACCTTACAGAGAAATTATAGACCTGCTTGATCAGGCGGAAAAGCATTATAAGTCAGAGCAATAAAATTATAGTTATTTTCTCACAACACGCAGTACAAATTTTCAATAAAAAAATTATGAAAAATCAAAAAATCCCGCTAGCAGTAATTAGCACTATGGTAATACAGACTATAGCAGTCATATGGTGGATGGCTTGATTTACAAGTAAAAATTCATTATCAATTTATAGAACGAAATCACGAACTAATGGAAACAGTTTATCGCCTTGAGGAGCGGGTAAAAACCTCATTGAAGAAGTTAATGAGCTTGAGCAAAAACACAAATAAATTTCACAGTGGTAAAATACATTTTACCCGTTGATGGAGGTGGCATTAGAGGGATAATACCTGCCATTATTCTCGCAAGAATAGAGCAAAGGACAAGAAAAACGATTGCTGAAATCTTTGATCTTATGACAGGTACTTCAACTGCTGGAATTGTTGTAGCTGGATTATGTAAAAAAGACAAACAAGGAAGCCCTCAATATTCAGCCAATGATTTGGTTGAGTTCTATCGGGAATATGGACCATATATTTTTAGGTCTTCATTTTTTAGACGAACAATACTATCTTGGTTTAATTGTGCACAATATCCACATAAAAATATTGAATTTGTACTGGATAAATATTTTGGAGAGGATATTCTAAAATCACATTAAGTAATGTATTGCTTACCAGTTACGACATTTACAATAATTGCTCATTTTTCTTCAAAAGCTGGAAAGAAGGTAATTTTAAGCTGAAAGATGCACTCAGAGCTGCAACGTCTGCACCTACTTATTTCATACCAAAACATCTAAACATTTACCAGATAAAAAGAGTATTAGTGGATGGCGGGGTGTTTGCCAATAATCCAGCGGCTTGTGCATATGCAAGTGGTAAGAGGTTATTTCCAAATGATGATATTATAATTTTATCAATTGGCACTGGCAGAACAGATAGAAGCATAGAGTATGCCAATTCAAAGAGATTTGGAAAAATAGGCTGGATAAAACCTTTGTTAAATGTGATGTTTGCCCCTGGACTGGACTGCGTAAATTATCAGATTAATCAACTAATAGGCAATAGATATGTAAGAATACAGTCGCAAATGAAGCTAGCGTCGGCTGACATGGATAACATTACATCGAAAAATATCAAATCTCTTCAGCAAGAAGCAAATGCAATGATAGAGGACAATCAAAAGGTAAAATCGATAAATTTTATGACATTGAATCTTAATTTACATCAATTAAAATCTGAAGCTTTTGTTGAACCAGAAAAGCTAAATTTCTAGTATCTACTTTAATAAGTTCACTTAAATACATTTCTATTTGAATATTATATATTGAATATAAAAGCACAAGAATTTCATTCAGAAATATATATACTAAATATATAACTATTATCTCTAATATTTTAATATATTATTTATGAATAAGTAAAGCACTAATTTAGGTTAAATTTTAAAAACACGATTCTCAAGCTCATCAATCGATAAATCTGTTATTTTAGAAATAGCATCAATAGAGACATACATAAATTATTCGCAACTTTTATTGCCTCTGCTTTATAAATCTTTTCTTTGTAAACTTGCTTTTTTGCGATAAAAATTCTACCCATATATCCAGTTCATCTCGTGATTCTTGATTGTCAATCTTTTTAGACTCTCTCACCCAACTTAATAGCTCGTTTCTGCTTTATAATTATCCTCTTCATATTTCTTCATTAGATCTTCAGGGTTAACTGATAACTTTTCTGCTATTTCCCATAATCTTTCACTTAATATAGTAACATTCCCTTGCTCTTAGTGATGTATCTGTGAGGGTCCTATATCTAGCTTTTTTGCCAATTCTTCTTGATTATACCCTCTTATTATTCTCCATTTTTTTCTCTTGTCCTTCGTTTGAATGCTCAGAGCAATTTTCCTCATCATATTCATCCATTAATAAACCAGTTGCCCGATAGATAATATCAGTATCAAACCCTACTTTCGCTAAGTTCTTGGCCATGCTTACCCTTGCAGCTTTTACATTACTTTCCTCTTCAGCTTGAATAAACCCAGTTAAGTCGCGAATCAACTTGCATGACTCTTGTCCCTTTATTTCTGCTATGAAGTTGTACATCCATTCTTTATTAAAAGAACAATTTTCTCTCACTACTTTTGGTCTGGGAAATAAGCTACCAACGTGAACTGATAATGCTTTCGCTATCACTTTTAATTTTTTAGTTGGAATACGACATGTTCCCTGCTCATATCTTAGTAATGTATGATATTTTACTCCAATTTTTTCTACTAAATCTTTTAGGGTATACTTTTGTTTTAGCCTCCAGCTTCTTACTTTTTGTGCTATTTTGTACTTTATAGAGAGATTTGCCATATCGCAACAATTTTGCCGAAATAAACATCTGTTATTTTACTATAACTTAAATTTAGCTTATAAAGAGTTTGCAATTTTGTGGTTGTAAGTAAAAAGGGAAGAAAACATCCCTTCGTTTAAAGTTTCCGAGAAGTTTCTTTATTACCTTCACACACCTTATCAACCAACGATAATGTTTCGCTATTACTAATTGAATTTTCAACCTTATCTTTACTCCACTTGCCATCCCTAGGAAAACTTCCCTTTTCTACCGCTTCTGCGACTGCCATTCCTCCAAAAAAACATTCTTTTCCTATAACTTCCCCTCTTTTTTGCAGTTCAGACCACATTTCTTTATCTGTTACTCTGATCTCTACTTGATGGTCATTTTCTGCATTATCATAGACTACAATTTTTAGGCTACCAATACTTGTAGGAAATGTTATTTCAAAAGCACTATTGTAGACACATCAACGTAATTCCTTTCCCCTTCTTTTCCACTTCTAACTTCAACCTTGCTATTTCCTATTTCTATAACATCACCTCCTAATTTTATCTCTCCTGTAGTTAATCCTAAATTTTTTGTACCTTCCAATACTCTTGCAATATTTACCTTATTATTTTCAGAAAATTTCATAAAAAACGTCTGAATATCCATTTCCACGTCTTCTATGATTCCTCCATTTACAATAGCACTTTTACTGATTTCTCTCAGTTCTTTAAACCACTCATCTATCTGTGGACGAACCTCTTGATATAGTTTGTTATGCATTTCACTTATTCCCTTATCCTGCAAAAGATCGTAACTGAATATTGCTCCATTTAGCATCAATTCACATATTATGTCTTCCTTTTCATTTTCCTTACATTTGATCGAAGGCATTTTCGATATTACTGAATCAGCAAAACTCTTCTGCCCTTCGCTATACGCATTTATCCTTATTCCAGCACTTAGTGCTTGATCTATCGCTTCGTTCAGTAAATCTATGCTTTTTGCCTTTACTACTGCATTTTTAAAACATCTTAATTTTGCATTTTCACTTGCATTTGGCTCTATCTTACTTGAGGCTGGAATAAACGGATTTTGACGATTTGAAGATTTTTTGTTATAAACTTCACGTCCTTCTCCAAGATTGATTGATTTTCCAGAAACATCGCTAGGGGAAGGCACACCTTCAGGCTTCTTAAAAATAGGCCACCGGCTATTATCATCTAATATTTTCGGATCAGTCTCCTCTACAAATATAGGCTGCTAATTGTTTTTGCCAGTACGCCTTATACCTTCAATAGCACTATACAGTCTTTTTGGTAACTTTTTAGAATCAATGATTAACTCATATAAGTATTTCCATCCTTATCATCAAATGATACTGTTTTTTTAGTAGTCATATAACCTCTCATATTAAGCATATTATTCAAGTCTATAGAGCAACTTATTGCTTTATGATTAACTTAATACGCAAATTATAAAAAAGATCTTGTATATCTTGCAACTATTTATAATAAAAGAATAGATTTTTGCGACTTTTGTTCTTAAATCACGACTTAATATACAAGCTATACAAAGATGTTTTATATTATGCAGTTCTTGCTCTTCAGATTCTTGACTAAGTTTTTTTTGCTACTTATACTATTCTTGTGGTAGCTAAACTTCTCAAGTAATTGAAATTTGGTTTATAACAGCTCTCTTTCCTTAAAACTACAATATCCTTTGTCTGTCATAATAATGTGATCCTGTAACTCAATTCCCACTCCTTGACATGCTGACACTAATTCTCTAGTCATTACTTTATCATCTTCTGATGGTTCTAAACTCCCTCATGGATGGTTATGAGCTAATATTATTGACGCTGCTTCCATTGATAACGCCTTTTTTACCACTTTCCTTTCAGATTGGTGTACTTCATCTATTGTACCAAAATACACTTCATCTCTTATTAGACGGTTCTGTTTATCCAAGTATATTATCAGGACAGCTTCTTTTGCTGAAAAGCCAATGTTTACCCTTACATACTCTATCAGCTTCTCTAGGCTATCCATTACCGGGCCTCTCTTTAATCCTTCTCTGAGTGCTCTTTTATAAGCTTCTTTTACACATTCAATTGCTGCAGCTGCATGTTTAGTCATTCCTTCTATCATTTTCAGATCATCGATTTCTCGCCCTAAAATTTCTCATATTCCTGGACAGTTATCCATTAGAGTTTTAGTAACATCTTGTGCTTGCTTTCTGTCATGAACTTCTCCTAGAAGCACTGATACTATCTGACGATCAAATAGAGCACTTCCTCCTCCACTTTGTAATACTCTCTCTATTTCTTCTGTACGATTTTCACTATTATTCATAAAATATATTCCTCGTTAATAACAAATTGTTTTAAATTATTTACTGCTGCTTTTTATTAGCACTGGCATAAAGTCATAGCTTCCGAGTGAAGTCAAATCAATTTTTAAATCTATTTTACTTATTTTTCATGAATAGGTCAAGAAATTAATATATATTTGTTTTCAAGTTATGTAAAAAGGTTGTTGTTAATCAATTATTTTAGAAATAACATCAGTAGAAAAACCTAACTGAAGTAAATTATTTACAACTTTCATTCCTTCTAATTTAACAAGCTTCTCTTTGTAAATTTGCTTTCTTTGCAATAAAAATTCTACCCACATATTCAGTTCATCTCGTGATTCTAGATTATCAATTTTTCTATATTCTCTTGCCAAACTTAATAATTCATTTTCTCCTTCACCCTCTTTGCAATCATTTTCTTTGTATCCCTTTATCAGATCTTCAATATCCACTGATAATTCTCTTGCTATTTCCCATAACCTTTTACTTAAAAGAGTAACGCTACCTTGTTCATAGTGATGTATCTGTGAGGGCCCTATATTAAGCTTCTTTGCTAATTCTTCTTGCGTATAGCCTCTGATTATTCTCCACTTCTTGATCTCTTGTCTTCCGTTTGGCTCGTATCTCTCTTTATCAGCATATTCTTCAATTGATAAGCCTGTTGCTCGATAGATAATCTCAGTATCAAACCCTGCCTTTGCAATTCTTACTCTTGCTGCTTTTATATTACTTTCTTCTTCAGCTCGGATAGATTTGGTTAATGCATAAATTGCTTTGTGTCCTCCTGTTTTTTCTATGAAATTATACATTTCCTGGGTCTTAGATTTGTCAAAACAACTATCTTCTCTTAGCACCTTTCGTCTAGGAAAGAGATTTCTAATAGGAATTGATAATGCATTTTCTATCACTTTTAGCCTTTCAATTCGAATGCCACATGTTCCTTGCTCATATCTTAGCAATGTATGATAGCTTATGCCGGTTTTGCCTACTAAATCTTTCAGGGTACATTTTCTTTTTAATCTCCAGCTTCTCACTTTGTGCTATCTGATACCTTATCGAGATATTTGCCATAAATATTATATAGGTTAATACTACAAAATAAAGATATACAAAATGTTTGCATTTTAGTTGAACATTTCTTCACAATTGTATATAATTATTAATGTTTTTTAAGTGAATTTTCTATGGCTTTTTCTAAGTTTCTTGATCCAAAACTAGACCTGACCTTTAAGAAAATTGTTGGTACTGAAAAAAATAAGAATATCCTTATCCATTTTTTGAATGATATATTGGGGTTTACTGAAATAAATACTATACAAGAAGTCGAATTCCTTAGCACTATTATGGATCCTGAAATTGCCTCTGATAAGCAGAGTATTGTTGATGTTCTGTGCAAGGATTCTACTGGAGCAAGGTACGTGACTGAGATGCAACTCGCTCGTGATAAAGGATTTGAAAAACGCGGCCAACTTTATGCTGCTAAGGCTTACTCAAGGCAGGCTGATAAAGGTGTTAAGTACATTGATTTAAAGAAGGTTTTCTTTATTGCTATTTCCAATTGTAATTTATTTCCTGACAAGCTTGATTATATATCTAGCCATACCATAGGAGATGAAAAAACTAATGAGCATGACTTAAAAGATTTTCAATATATTTTCATTTAGTTACCAAAGATTCCTAAGAATAGAGAAGAGCAGCTATAAAATGTAGTAGATCGTTGGCTGTTTTTCTTACTTATGCAGAAGAAACAACTGATGAAGATTTAAGAAAAATAGCAGAAAAGCCACCGATAATAAAGCTAGCATATGATTAGTTAGATACGTTTAATTGGAATGAGAAGGATCTTGTAGCTTATGAAGAAAGGGTAATGGATTTACAAAAAGAAGCTGCTATCTTAGAGCAAAAACACGATGATGCCACTCAAAAAGGTAGACAAGAAGAAAAAATCGAAGTTGCAAAAAAACTCACTCAAGGCTGGTGTCTCTATTGATGTTAGTGCTGAAATTACTGGCCTCTTTCATTCTGAAATTTCACAACTCAAAGAAAAAACATAATATTGCTACTTATTCACTTTAACATTTATGAAAACCTTTTCTAAGTTAGACATAGGCCTACCACTTAATTAAGAGTCTAATGAACTGTCTAAAACAGCTATAAAGATTGCACATAGAATTGTATAAATTACTATCATAACGTTACCCAAACTTCTATATCACAGCTACGTGATGTAAGTTCAATATGGAAAACACATTAACCACTTAGCGTTTAATGTCTACTCCATCCATTTTAGTATTAGGACCATCAAACTTGCTACTGCTTGTTTCCCTAATTATTTTGGCTACCTTCGCTTTAAGTTTTCCACTATTTGGCATATTATATCTTTCATATTCTCATTTACCTACTCAAATTATTTTCAAGCTTGGTTACTCCTATCTCAGAAAGACAAGTTGATACTTTTGAATGGCTGTGAACTGAAGCATTACTTAAATAACTTTGAGGCTCTAAACTCATTTGCTTTGCATCATTCACTTCTAACGTACCATCTCTGTTGTGTAATATCTGCTCTATTGGTTGATTTATCAGACCCTTATTAAATTGAGCTATAAGCTTTTCAAATTTCTTCGGACTTAATTTACCAGCTTCCTCACCAGGACATTATTTCTCTACATACGATTTTAAAATCCCTTTAATTTCATTAAATTTGCCACCCATGATTTTTCCAGTAATATCTTTGTGCATTCCCACAAAATCAATATTCAATCGATTGATACACCATTTTTTAATCCAGCTTGCTCTACTACTTCCTAAAAACCCTTTGTAATATTGAGTGCATAGCCCTGTGCCTCTAGTGGAGATATAGGCTGATCTACTGTAGAAATGTATTTCTGACCTGTAACCTTTCTAATCAATAAGTCAAGTAACATTATTGTACCATTTACATACATTTTTGCATCTACTTGTGAAATTGGACTCGAAGTGCTTGATGTTTCCTTAGATAATGTACGTTTAGAATTTAATAATCCACCTACAGAGCCTTTTACCCAATAAAATAAATCATTTATCCAGGAAGATGGTTTTATTGCACTGCTTGTTGCTATTTCAGGTTGATTACTTGAATCTATAGCAAGTGGTTTTCTTCACATATGATGACGAGCATGATCTTCATCGTGATGACGGCGTTTGCGTTGTAAAGGTTCTCCTCTTTCTTCCATGAGCCTTTCTTCTAAGTATTCCACAATACTATTGTGTCCCTTGTCTTTCGCAATATCTAGCGGCGTTTTATCATCATTGTTTTTAGCATTAATATTAACTCCTTTGCTTACAAGATAATGTACTATGTCTAATTTACCAATCAAAGAAGCCATACGTAGAGGAGTATTACCACCATTATCTTTAACTTCTAACTTAGCACCTAACATGATAAGATCTCTAATTTTGTCACGATCTACACCTTGTACTGCAGTCAGCAATTCTTTACCTCGTTCTACTTGTTTCAAAATTCCTGATATACCTAGATAACCTTTCCGAGTAGCTAATTCAAAAGACGTTTGGTTATAAATATCTCTAACTTCAATGTCAGCACCTCTGTCGAGAAGGAATTCGACTTTATTTAACTTGTTTCCCTGTATAGCTACATGCAGTGGTGTCCACCCATTATTGGTTGTAGCATTAATACTGCTAATACCCTTGTCTAAAAGAAACTTAACTATTTCAAGATTACTACTGTACTGAGCAGCTACATGTAATGATGTATTACCATACACATCTTTAGCGTTGATATTAGCATTGCTCAATTCTAATAAAGTTACTAAAATCTATAATGTATTCTTTTACAATCCTTTCATAGTCATCTCTAAGTTTGTCCTCATACTTCATTATTATCAACGTTTCCTAATAACTCAGGAGATGGAAAAGATCATTGTTCTTCCAAAGAGAATAAGAAATATTTTTCCATTTACTTCGGTCAGGATAGAACCCTTATACTCTAATAATAAAAGGAATCTCAGCTTCTCTTCTTAATAAGAGATCATCTTCATCTTTATATTTCTCAATATCTTCAAGATTAGAATCAATTACTACATGATCACCTTGAAAATCCTTAGGCAACAAAAACATATTCTGAGTTTGTGTAGCATGGAAAAAAGGAACTAATTTACCATTTTCTATAGGAGAGCCAACACACGACATTGATTGTACAAAAGAAATAAAGGTTTCTCCTCTGCTGTTCATAACCATAAGATGCCTATAGCTGTTACCTTTAAGATAATTCCTTACTTGAACGCGAGTATTATTGTAACTTAAATGCAAGTTACACTGTTGAATTGAAAACTCCTCAGGACCTCCTTGCATAACCAACATATCCAACTTTTTATCATCTGAGTTATTATCAATAATAATCTCTCTATTCCCTATGTTACTATCAATAACATATATATCACTTCCATTTCCACCTCTAGCAAACATATTCCATTGATCAAAGTTTATTATATCGCCTCCTGAAGAACCAAATACCATATGTTGGAATGCGCAATTGCTTTGACTTTGTAGTTTTTCTCTAATAACCCCAAATACTTTACAGCCCTTATTATTACTGAGTATTTTCTTATATTGATTTTCTGCAGCATCAAAGCTCTCAAGAGAATGTTCTGTATGCAACTCAAACGAGTTAATCTTTGTAATGGATGGTTCTAGTTTCTCAATTTTAGGAATAATATTACTACCATTTTTATCTATCAGCATAAAATTAGGTTGATTACTGTCTTGCTTAATATAATTTTTAGAGTCAAAAGTATATTGATTACCTTGACCCAGCCTTATTTTTAAAGATAAAGTATTATTAATCGAGAAATAAGATATTTCATCACAATCATTTAGCAGATTTAATTCCGGAAAGATCGTTCCTTTTACATCAATTTCTGAATATAAGCCTTTTGCTCCGTAATCTGTGGTTTTTATATAAAAGGTATAATCATTTTCTGCACCTGTAATTTTAGTGTATGGCGAAATAGCTACTTTTTTACAATTATCAACTGTATCCTTCTCATTTTTGCTCAAACCTCCACCACTACTTATAAAGACGTCACGATTATCGTTTCTGGTAAGACGCCTAGAATTATATGTACACAAAACATTATCTGTCTTATTTTGCCTTCCAATATAGCTATACCTGAAAGTATCGACGTTGCTATCAACATAATCATTGACCAATTGATGAAGATTTGTTGTCAATCTTAAAAGACCGGGAGCGTTAGGTCTAAAACGATAGTCAATTTTTGCTTGTACAAACTCGTATTCTGTTGATTGACTTAGGTCAAGTATATTAGCAGCATTACTGCCACCAATAATTTTACCCAAAAAACCTCCAGGTTTCATAAGAATAAATTTGTTAACAGTATTATTACCACCAGCTATTCCCGTGTTTCCTCTAAAAATTAAGAAGTAGTTATTTAATGTATTACTTCCAACAATGGTACCTTCATCTATGCTTTCTAAATTATAAAGAATTATTGTACCATTTTGCATTCTTCTTATATCAGCAATATCCATTGTATTTTCACAGTGATGCACAGCTGTTGGAACTGATTTTTTAATACCTTTTTCATAAATTTCGCTAGTGACTTGTGGTAAGCAAATCATCGTAGCATTTTTAATTGGGTCAGGAATAACACGTGAAAGGTTTGTTGTATCAGCATCGGTTCTATTCATTAAAATCTTTCCATACCCTGCATGAAGAGATGGTGTGTCGCTATCCACACCAAAACCAATTCCATAGGCAACTACATCATTAGGGCTGTCATTTAAAGCTTTCCAGGCTCTTTTAGCTTGACTATTAACCATATTATTTCTGGCTGCAAGGTGCTCTAGGTCGTATGGCATAGGTGAGAGTAAAAGCGTTTGCAAAAAAATATCCAAATTATCACCATGAGTTGTACCATACTTTTCTTCATACTCTACAATATTGCTAATACCACTATAAACTCCATGAGCTACCATGAGTCCAAATCCAACCCCAGTACCAAATCCAGGCAGACTAGCTGCTGTAAAAGCAACACCAGAAAAAAATGACACACCAGAAAAGGCTATAGAAGCTATATTATCCGTTATCTCCTTTTCTCCACATTGAATTATCACTACTTTCCCTATTTTTACAGTCTACAAGATTGTTTGCTGATATGCCTATTTCAATAATATCAAATACACCAGCCCCTGCCGCACCTTTTGTTATTGTACTTCCAAATTTTACTCCTGCAACTTGAACAGCAAATTTTGTTTGCCTACCTAAAGTACCAGGTACAATTCTTGCTACAACCTTTTCAGTTAATGTTAAAATTTTTGGATCAATTTTAACCATTACATTCTCAATTGGTTGAGATGCAAAAGACCATCCTACTCCGCCTAGATTAATTCCAAAATCCGTTGCTGTTCCATCTTTGCAAGATACAATAGCTCCATGAATTCCTCTTATTAATTGTATTCCACCTGCAGCATTCATTAACCTGCTTTTTAATTTTGGATTTTTGTTAAACCACTATTTTGTTGTAAAATATCACATTGCAAATCTTTAATACGTTCATTCTGGACATAGCGCTCATATCCTTGATCTCCAACAACCTTATGAAGTAAGTATTTGTAATCACCTTCAATATTTTTATCCCCAACAAACTCTATTACCTGAGCATTTTTCGCTTCATCTTTACTACTCTTAACATAAGTTAGGAACTTTTCACTATCAACTATAACCTTATCTACATTATCTTCATCCACCTTTCCTTTACTAAACTTTCCCGCATCATCTTTTGCGAATAAACAATAACTGATACTTCTTCTACTCCTACCACCTTGCTTTACACAACTATTTGGATTAAGTTTTTTCTTAGGTTACAGCTGACTGATCCTAAAGACAGAGCTGTGCCTAACTTCCACTTCTTGAAACGCTTCTCCTGTTAAAATAAGAGAACCTTTATCTTCAGCTTTTTCATCAAAAGTAACTCCTACAAAAGCTACTTTATCACCATCTGTAAGTGTTTTATAACTATCGCCCTCTTTATATTCTATGCGTATTTGCTCATCAGCTTCTTTCACTAATGCATCAGCTTTTTCACCTTTTCTTGCCCCCTTAAGCTCTAATCCTACAGGAATATATTCTTTGGCATTTCCATCTCGGCTTGCAAACTTAATACCATGAACCAACATATCGATACGTTTTCCTCTACCTGTTTGAAACTCTGTTAATACTAATGCTCTGTTTTCTTGTGATTCCCCTAGCCTTATATCACTATAATAACTAAATGCTCCGTGCAGCACTCCTTGAAAATGAGCCTCTTCATTAATAAAATCTCTAAAAGAAAACATTCCTTCTCAACTTTCTTTAGTAGTGAATTATATTTATCTACTGATAGAAACTGATCTGCTGCAGGAGTAACTTGAGACTTGAGTGCTTCATCAAATACTTCTCTTAATCCATTAGTATAAGGAACATTTTTCAATTCTCCTTTGAACAATTCTTTCCCTTCTTTATACTCATTTAAGGAATTATATCTAATAACCCCTTCTATGTTAAAAAAATCCTACTTCTTTCCTTCTTGTACACTTACGT
Source organism: Prosapia bicincta (assembly GCA_036971475.1). Classification (NCBI taxonomy): domain Eukaryota; kingdom Metazoa; phylum Arthropoda; class Insecta; order Hemiptera; family Cercopidae; genus Prosapia; species Prosapia bicincta. Next base: position 124,683,284 of record JBAIZL010000005.1, read on the forward strand.
ATACCTCTGTATTCTTGCTTTGCTCCGATAGGTCATCAGGTATAGGTATCTTTTTACTGCTACGATCTCCTCTTCCACCTTCTCTAATATGAAAAATAAACACCTCTTTATTCTGTCCCTGATTTCCTTTAGTCAGCATGAATGTTGTCACAGGCCTTTCAGTTGATTGTGCACCCGATCTTGTAGAAGAAGCAAGTGGGTACTCATTATATAATACGGATTTCTCTAAATCAATATCTACAAACTTATTAGCAAGAAGAAGTTGCCCTAATAGAAATCTACTAAAGTAATTACCTCCTTTCTCTGGTGTACCAGGAAATGTATGATAAATACGTTCTAGTGGCCGTTTTATTTCCTTTTTAAGATCAGCTATTGTACTTTCTTCACCATTCCAACTTGAAGTTACTTCTAGAAGTTTCTGTACCGTAGGTAGTGCAGGCTTCCTGTCAGTAGTAGGAGATATATGCATTGAAAACTTTTCACCTTCAGTTGAATCCAAATTTAACCCTACACAAAGCACATTATCTGAAATGGTCAAAACACGCATTGTATTTGGTTGAAACCCTTTTGCATAATCCTTTGCTTTCTCTAATGCACTACCTGGTGTTGTACCACGACCTGTTGTAACAGCATTTAATTACCTATCCTTACCACGAGGCACTAGAACAATATCAGCATAACCTCTTCCTGCAAACTGCTCCAAGTAAACCCTGAGATTATGTCTATAGCGAAAATTTACTAAAGCTCCTGCTACAAACCCATGATGTGCCGCTTCTCTTGCTTGATCAGCATAAACAAGTGAATTCTCATATTCAGAGTGGATCTTACTAACTTTCTTAAGATCTTTGTCCAAAGATTTTTCAACTTCTCCTACATTCGAATTAGTTAGCTTCACCATATCACTTTCTGGATTATTCCATAACCCCTTTTTTATTTCCTTAAAAATCATATGTTGCAGAAGCACCTTTACCCAATTTCTCATTTTCTACTTTAATAGATATTTCTCCCGTAGTTTTAGCAATCTCTATTGATCTGATTTGGAGTCTATCTTTATCATCTCTTATATGCGCACTCTGTGCAGGTAAGTTTAATTGATTAAGTATATTTACTAGCTCATCATAGGTAAACGTTTTACTCTTACTATCAGTCTTACCAGACTCTGAAATCACAAAAAGACTTATATTTACTTCGTAATCATCATAACCTTTACCTCTATATTCCTTTTCCCTCCTCCCATCTCTTACAACAGCAACCTTCAAAATATTCGGACCATCAAAGCGAAAATACATTTTTTAAATCTTGAATCCCTTTGTAACTTCTGTATCTATAAAAGTAGAGAAGCTCCCTAAAAAGAAACGAGGAAACATTCCTTCTTTACCTACCGAATGTAAATATGATGGAACCTGGTCAATATATGATTGAAACCTTGCTTTGAAAGATTCGATTTCACCGCCTCGTCGAGCTGGATGACTGACAACACCAGCACCTGTAACAAAACTTGCTTCTTTAATCAATAACTCTATTAATTCAAAATCCTGCACTCCTTGATTATCAACTTCCCCTTGTTTTCTTTTAGGCATATAACTCTCCTTTCAGGTATACAATATTTTTAATGATCACCTAACCCCACATAAGATTGATCATGCACTTTACTTAACTCGACTTCAGTCAAATTCGCACTTACACTCATCAAGATTTCTTTTTATAGACTTACTATAAGATGAAAGTCTATTTAATAAATCGTGATCTCGTTGTTCTAGTACGGAACGCACGTACTCTGCTTGTTTGTAAGTCATGCATTTTTTCATTTGATCAGAGCTAAGCTTATCTAGTACTGCCCATACTGGTTCCTTAATACCCTTCTTCACCCAACGTACTAATAGATTTGTATGAGAAAAAGATGAATCCATTACTTCCTCATTTATTACAAAAGTACTATGAGTGTCAAATTCTTCTTTTGTCCATATATGCAAAAAAGCTCTTTAGCTGCATCTACATAATGTCCTGAATAGTTTTGTATTTTTATAGAACATAAGAGAGTATGATAACAATCTTCTGAAATTTCACTTTGCTTTAAACAATCAAACAATTCCTGGACTTTACCAAAATTGAGCACATCCATAATCCTACTTATAGAACCATAATAACCCTTTCTCTCCAAATCTCTTTTCAAAAGCTCTGGATATCTATCAAGACTTATCTGACTTTAACAAAATTCAAACACATCAGGATAGCCATTATCATGTGCTGCATGCACTGCAATTTTCATAATGACTAAACCTTATCCCAAAAGAATTCTACTGCTACACCAACTTCCACTTATTCTTTTTGCTAGCTTCTTTAATGCGTCTGGGTCACCGTCTTATCATTTATGCTTCTGTTTAAAATGTTCAAATAGAGAAATTATATCTACTTTTAAGCAACACCAACATGCGATTTGGTAAAGATAAAAGTCCTCTAGTGGATTGCTTGTACCCTTCCAACTCTGGGATTCAATCATCTTTTTAGCTACTACTCTTCTATTGAGTCTGATACCACGAATTGTATCGGTTTTTCCCAACATTCTACATTTGATAATATATCTAAAAATAATGGAAGTTTTGTTTCACCCCAGCTATCAAATAAAGGCAAAAATGCACCGCACCAATTTTTCAATTGAAGTTGTTTAGATTCTTTGTAAGGATCATCATCCTTAATAATGGAGAAAACAGCTTTTCTTAGTTCATCACAATCCATAGTTCTCACCTCCATGAAAAAGCATACAGAGCTATAATAATTTATAAGTTCCATACCACTTTCAACATCGCACTATACCTTCGTAACCTGTCAATCATTATTGTAGAAAAAGTTTTTAGACCTAGAGTAACTTTTTGCAAAAGGCTCTTAGCAGGCTCAATACATGATATTTTGTTTATTTTAAATTTTGTTTTTGTCATAATCTTGATTCTTCTACAAGTAAATTAATGTTAATTTAGTAAAAACTATCATTAACTATTGAAATAACATAACCATTTCCAGCGCTGAAAACCAATTACCGTGAGAAGTGTTTTTCTTGGAATGACATGGGCTACCATGTGCACCATACGAAATTATTTATATATCGATTTTGCTATACGCTAAAATCAGCTATATTGGCTCACTTTTGCTAAATCTACGTACGAACTGGTTTGCCTAACTTTGTTGCAATAATTTTGCGTTTTTATTTTTGTGAAACACCCCTTTTACGTAAAAAGCTCTCATAAATATAAGTAATATTTTCGTGTTTTGGAAAAAGTAAACATTTGAATTGTTCTTGCTACTAGTTATTGCAATATTTTACCTAAAAATGTTCTTTCAAAAAATATTGCTCGTATAGTAGAATGTAGTAAAGATAGATAAGTAAATATTTTAAAAATCAATCAAGCTGAAAAACAATTGCAATAGATTTTTTATGGACAGAATTCTTTATGTTATTATAGTAGTACTAATCGAATAATGGTGTATATTTACAGGTAAATTCAAATTCTTCAGGTTTATCTGTTTTTTCTAAGTGAATATAAAGTTCTTTATCCTCTGTAACGTTATTCACACAGCATCAATTTTCAACTTCATACAGGTAATCCTTATGATGTGATTCCCAATTAAGTATTTGGCGTAGTGCTTTCACTTTAGCTTTCGATTCATTCTATGCAATGACAAATACTTTTTTATCCAACTACGTAAATTGTTTACTATAGTAACCATCGAGGTTGACAAAATAAATCTTTTCTTTAATGTGGGTAGGTTGTCTCGTTAAGGTAATATTATAATCTTCATAAGTATCTTTGATCTTTTCTGCTACAACAAAAAATATATCATGTAGCTCGATTAACATATATGACAAATATTTTCATGATAAATTCTCCCTACTTTTATTCTCTTTATCATACTAAGTCTGTCCATTAAAAAATCAACAAAAATTAAAAATCTCACCCTCATAATAACGTTTTAACCACTTACGAAGTATAGGGCGAGAAATAACACATCTACAGCCCTGCATTTCTTACTTTCTGATATTAACCTAAATGAATTTTGTTTCTAATTTGTTCATACATGTATTTTAGCCTGTCTTGCAATTGAAACAAGCTTTATGGAATCATACAATTTATCGCAAATTCCAGATTCCAGCATCATCTACTGTTTCCAGATAAACCATTGTCAGGCATACACCACTATGTACTTCTACGGACACTCTATCGCTTAAATTGCGATTAAAGCAAGAGTTCTTTCCCGGAAAAGTAAGGTTACTATAGTGCAGTTCCCACTTTAATCTTTTAGTTGATACTTGAGTTCTTGGTATACCAAGTAAAGACATCTTAGTATTTTTTTGTAAAGAAAAATAGATAATACCTTTTTGTAAGGTGTAACGAACTATAGGAGTTGCAGGCGTATAAAAGATACTACCTGTACTTAGAAAGACGTTAATATTCTCTAATATATGATCAATTGCTCCTCCAGTAATACCTGTTATTAATGATGGCAATAACGTCATTGTTTTTAAATGAGCTATTGCTTTGGAAAAATCGCAGTAATCTTGATAAGACAAGTATACTGTGTTTAAACTAGCACGTAAGTTTTGGTTTATGATGTCCAAATCTCCTATTACAAGACAATTGATAAAAACCTGCTTGCCCATCCATCTACAGAAGTAATAGGTATACTTTGTTTAAAAAACGATGACCCAGGTATTTCTCCATTTAACACTACAATAGAGCAATATTGCTGTTTTATACTACAATGTAGTGCATGATTATGGTGTAGGTTTTGCTTCGTAGTAACATTTTTGAATAATTGATATTATACTGATCGCTAATCCACCAACATTACTGAGTATCACAAAAGCTAAACCCTGACAAACACCATAAATAAGCCAAGATAATGAACAAATAAGATAATTCACCAACATTAACATAGATACATCACGAGTAAGTTTAGTGACATATGCTTTGTATAGGCCTACTTGAGGAAATAATCCAATTAGAGATGTAATTAATGCAATGAAGCCGAAGCATTCTTAAATATTTATATACATACATTTTCCTACGCTTGTTTCAACAATATCAGGTTCAAAGGGTTGTACTTTATGTACTCTCAGCTTTTCTAGAGCACCCCCAATGCATGTATCTTATAACATAATTTAGTATATTAATCAAGAGATTAATAGTAGCTTGCATTCATGAAATCCAATCGGCTTCTATGTTAATTTTGTAATAATTTAGAATTGATCTGATAGATTATTTGTCACAACCTATATGAATCACACACGTAAATTTACAAAAATCATTTCCAACCTATTTCACTGAGATTAATTCCACTTTCAAAACACTCTATTCCTTGTTTCATATATTGAACAATGTTACCTGGAAGATTGCTGATATTAAAAAAACGTAGCTATCTACACTTATTTGGCTCCATATTCTTTATCTCATTGTGACATTTACAACACTTAAAGAAAAAATCAATGTAGTCTGGTTTGTGAGGATAGAGAATGATAGACGTAAAATTTAAATCACTTTTTTATGTCAATTTCCAACTCTTCCTTAGTCTCTCTTATCATGGCAGATGTAACAGATTCCTCTGGCTCAAAATGTCCCGCTATTAATCCCCAACAATTTCCACTCAATTCAGTATTGTGCCTTAGTGAAAGCAGCACTGAATTTTCTTTTATTAACAGAAGATTTACATAAACATGAACCTTGTGGCGGTTATTATTCATGAGTGATTCCTTATGATATTTAACAGTTGCAACCTTACCAAGGTGGTATGAACAAGTACTCTTGGTTAACCATCTTTCTACTCTAGTTAGTGTACTAAATAGAGGTAGTCATTGTCAATAACTAATTATCGTTTTCTTTTATCGTTTTCCGAATCTTCATAAGCTCTGTGGACAAAATTTTAGAGAAGCCATATAAGAGTCTCAACAAAATCTAGGAAACCCATAAAAACCTCAGATGTTTTGTCGAATCTGGGAAAAATATGCCTACAATTTTTAATTTTACTGAAAAACACTCAATCAAATGACGTTCTTTATAAACGTGCTCATCGTAATACCTTTGCACTTTTCGATTTCGTTTTGGGGGCTGTACATCCCTAGCTTTCGAGACTTGCAACAAAAACATTGCTATCGTAGCCTTTTTCAGCAACTAAAGTAGTATTGTAGACGTTTTCAGTTAATGTTGCTGCTGTGTGTAATCTCATTCCTTTGATCAACAGTTAGAGCAAACTTAAGAGGATTTCCAGGTGCATCAATAAGTGCATGTATCTTAGTTATGAAACCACCTTTGTTTCGCCCTAAAGCTTCTGTCTCCTGGGAGTGTTTTGTATAGCCAGCTGAACATTGGTGGATCAATTATAACAGTTTCTAAATCTGACCCTTGTTTTGTGTACTCCAAGAAATTCTTCCAAATATCCCTTTCGCACCACCTCTTAAATCGTTTGTGTATACTTCTGTAATTGCCATAGATTTTTGGCAAAAAGCCTCCACTGTTTGTGTCATATTCCACACTGCTTCTATTTAAACGTTTTTCGTCTTTGCTATGTATTCCTTTCATGCTTTTTATGAACTCAAAAATTTGTTTCCAATTTCTTTCTTTTATATAATATTCCATTCGTAGTTTTTCCATTCTTATGCTCATTAGATTAAACTATCTCTTTTTTTCTTATCTCTCTTATTTTTTGTCCACAGAGCCTAGTGATGCTAGAATTTTTTATGCGTAAGTTTCAGTTTCAAAACACACTACAAAATTTTTGGATTTAATTTTTTTCAAACTATAAGTCCAGCGTATATCAGTAAATAGAATATACAATAATTAAAGTAACCTATATGATGAGAAAAAACTTTCCTTGTTTCATTCTAGCTAATGTTAAAGGTGTATATTGATTTTTCATGTAAATTTTAACCTTCACCCTTTTTTTCATTTTCCACTTCTTGCAAAGGAAAAACCAGATATGTTTTACGATCAAATCAGTGGTTTGCAGCTACCACTACCTAGTAATATGATTATAGGTGTTAATAATAGTGCCCTGATAACTATTTACAAAAGTAATTCTCTCATAAAAGATTCAAGAAAAGTTGTCTCATTCGAAATTGATAAGTCTGATATCTACCACTATTATATAAGAGGAGATGTGCTAATTAGAAATGGTGATGTTTCAGAAGAAACATGTTATAGTAGTTATCCAACATGTATGAATTACGAACGTCATGTTAACAGTACAGGAAAAGTGTTACCAGATAAAATATTGATAAATGGATTTCACTTTATATATCTTCATGCAAGCGAAGGTGCAACAGGTACTGCTTATGATACATATATATATATACAGAGGTATGATTTATGACAAGTATGTTTTCTTTTGACATTTACTCACGTCAGGTAATTCCTTATAACTACTTAGATACTACTGGTGACGTATCTTCAGTACAAAATGCATACAGCTCTTTTAATAATGATATTGAAACTGTAAATAACATTAAAAGATATACAAAGTATAATATTAATAAATAAGTTAATTAATATGTAAAAAATATATCATTCGCTGTCATTTTTATGAAACGTCAAATTACCTGTGGGTTAAAGTAAAGGATAGAACCAACCCATAAAGCCAAACTCTGAGTATTATCATACAATCATTCATTGAATAAAAAAATACTCTACCCTCTTATGCACCATAACAAGTTAGCCTCTAATATATTTAGGATATATTATCCCACCTTTAAAACTTGTCAATTACTATTGTAGAAAATTTTTGTAACCCAATGTAGTTTACGACAAAAGCTTCTCAATAGAATAAATGTATAACCTTTTACTTATTTTTTAATTTTGTTTTTGTCATAAGCGTGTCTTACTTCTTATCAAAAATAAATGATTACTAATTTAGTATTATATATCGCTAATAATTTAAACCCATTTCCAGCATTTAAAACCAAGGGCCGTAAGAAAACTTTTCTTTGGGATGACATGGTCTACCATCACAGCCATTAGGTTAAGGGAAAGAGAAGTTAAGATTGGACCAAAAATTTGAAATGATTGATAATTATGGTAAATATTAGGGTGAATTTTTAAGAAAATGGAGTCTGAAAAGTGCAAGTTATTTAGAAAAGTAACAATTGCAGGTTATTTTGCAAAGAATGTACCAATACAATGGTACTGAAAAGATATCTTGAATTTAAAACACATGTTTTCTAGCTCTTTTCTGGTAGTTGAGTGAACAAACATCAGATATCTTATGATGATCAACTCTTCTCCCTTTTCTCACCACTAAAGTGTTCATCAAAAACAACTGTGATAGTCGATCCATAATGCAGTCTATGTCTGACTCTGTAGAAAAAATATCAAAGGCTAAGTTTTTAATCGCATTAAATGAGACAGATTTATTGATGCTTTTTTTTGGTTTGCTATTCTGTGCGCTCAATGTCTCTTCATCATCTTCTATTATGATACTTTCTAGATTACTGGTGAAGATAGTTGACCAAAAATCCTGCTTGATAGTTTTAATACTTTTTTCTGTGAAATTCTCTAAATTTAATCTTCCCTTCAGCCTAGAAAAAAATGTTTCTACTCCCCAGCGCAAGTAATATAATCTTTCAAACTCTTCGACTGTAAAACGTTGCTCATCTAACAGACATGTTACTAATACTTCAACTTCGCCAGAAGAAAATATTATTTTGACTAACCTGAATTTCATCTCATCAGGTAATCCTATCTTTCGTAGCTGTCTTGCTACTTTGATAGGTGCAGTAGACACTACCACCGTACTAGATGGACTTTCCAGCTTAAACATATCGTTTATTTCATTGAATGACGAACTTGAACAGCGAATTATATAATTGATTTTCCTTCCTGTAAGCTCAGCAAGAAATTGATAAAATACGTATCCTCTATCACAGATTAACAAATCGTCTGAATTTATGGATTCAAGCATACCGATTGCTAAATCAACCTCATAGCTGTCACCTCTACTTAGCACAGATATTATTGCAATGTTATGTAGTACATCGTAGAAAACTTCAAAGGTTGCACTTGTATAGTCTTCAAATCTCTGGATTCCATTCCATACTGCTCTTGAGCCAAACTCACCTATTATTTTGTCGCTCTTTGGTAGAATCAGTATTGAAGCATCAAATGCAAGAACTCTGAAGCCATGGTGGGTTTTAAATTCCTGATCTAAGTAGTATAAGGAAACTATATCATCATTTAACTCTGAAAACGCAGTATGTTTTAGCTTCTTTCTTGCTTGAGTAAACGCACTTGCCGTAATTGTGTAATCTTTTATTGTATGCAGAACAAACTCATTAAGCATTACTTGTAATGACTTTACACTCTTTCTAAAAATCAGGAGAAATACATTAATGAAGGACAGCTTTCTTTTTCGTGAGAAGTCTTTTGAGGATGCTCTGTGTGCGTTTATAAAGTTTAAACTCATCAATTTATTTTTTATAAACATGATTATTCTTTTTTTTACTCATGTCATTACTTCTTATAATTTGTGAATTTCACCTGATTTTATAATACAGTCCATCACTTTCCCTTAAATTAATGGCAGTGGGGGTAACGTAGCGCCTTATGATAAAGAGAGATTTGCCTTAAAGAGAGAGTTAGCAGAGTAACAAGGGAAAGAGACATTTTAAAAAAAGCCCTGGGATATTTTTCCAGTCAAAAAGAGTAAAATATCTTTTTATAAAAGAGCATAGCAATTGCTATAAAGTACAAGAATTATGTAGAATTTCTGGTGTATCTGCTAGTGGTTATTACAAATGGCTTCCTAAAAAAATAAGCAATAGGGAATTGGCAAAAAAAGATCTATTAGCAGATATTAAAAAAATACATCAAGTTTCCAAATGCAGATGTGGAGCCCCTAAAATGCATGCTGAATTGAAAGCTTTAGGTAAAAATTACAACTTTAAAACAGTGCAAAATATTATGAAAGAAAATGGCATTAGGGCTATACTTAAAAGAAAATTTAAAACCAAGAAACGGCAAACTGACAATAGAGTCATAGTTCCCAATATATTAGATCAAAATTTTATTACCGATCAACCAAATAAAGTGTGGGTGACTGATATTACTTATATAAGATCCAAGAAAGGATGCTATATTTGGCAGTAGTAATCGATCTATATTCATGTATGGTAGTTGGCTGGTCGATGAGTAGCTCAATAAATAAACAGTTCGTTATTGACTCTTTGTTAATGGCCGTTTACAAGCTTAACCACCCCAAGAATCTACTATTACATAGCGATCAAGGTTCACAATATATTTCAAAAAATTACTAAAATCTACTAGCTATAAAGAACATAGTTCCTAGCATGAGTCACAAAGGCTATTGTTACGACAATTCTGTTGTAGAGAGTTTCTTTAGTTCATTGAAAAGAGAGTTATTAATAAATACTGCTAAGTACTCCAAACAGTCTATTAAAACTGCTATATTTGAATATATAGAATTTTTTTATAACTAACAACGCAGACATTCTACTATTAACTATTGCATCTCTGAGCTTTTTGATTCATCATTCTCTTTGTAAAAACATTTCCAACTTTCTCACCACTTTTCCTGGGTAAGGTTAAGTTAACCTTTGCAAATGTTTGTACAACTGTAACACCCACCTTAAAAACTTCAGAAAAACTGGCCTATCGTTTTTAACCTATTTAAATTTCCAAAATTAATCTCTTTGGATCCTCTATGTAATTTTTTATTCTAACAAGGAAAGTAACTGCTCCTTTATCGTCAACTATTCTATGATCGTAAGAGAGAGCAATATACATCATCGGTCTGATTTCAATTAAGTTACCTATAGCAACTGGTCTATTTTGTATTGAGTGCATGCCAAGTATTCCAGATTGCGGAGGGTTGATTATTGGAGTAGAGAGGAGTGAACCATATACACCACCGTTTGAGATAGTAAATGTTGCACCTTCCATTTCCGATACTTGCAGCTTACCTTCTCGTGCCTTTTTGCCAAGGGCAACTAAATTTAGTTCAATTTTAGCAAATGACATATGATCAGCATCGCGAATAATCGGCACAACAAGACCTTTATCAGTGCCAACAGCAACACCTATGTCTTAGTAATTTTTATATATAATCTCATCATCTGAGATTTCAGCGTTAATCTCACGAATTGTTTTCAGCGCTTGCACTGCTGCCTTTATAAAAAACGACATGAAACCAAGTTTTAATCCGTATTTGTTTTAAAAAATTTCTTTATATTTTGCTCTTAGATCCATGACAATTTTCATGTCAATTTCATTGTACGTGGACAGTATTGCAGCAGTATTTTATGATGCTTTCAAACGAGCAGTAATAACTTGCCTTATTTTGCTCATTTTAACTCGTTCTTCCCTTATTTGGCGATTCATACTGTTTTTCCGCAGGTTGTTCAGATTTACTCATATGGTCTATGACATCCGATTTAGTGATTCTGCTTCCCATGCCAGTTCCTTTTACATTTTATGCACTGATTGCTGAAGGAGCGTCTTTTTTAGCAGTGATTTTACTCTTATTTTCTTCTTTCACTTTTTCTTTTATTTCCCCTACAGCAAGTTTGGCCAGTAATTGATCAGGGCTGATTACATCATCTTCTTTCACAAGAAATTCGGTTATTTGTCCTGAAGCTTCTGCGGTTAGTTCTAGTGCTGTTTTGTTAGTCTCAATTTCAAAGATTAAGTCATCTACTTTTACTGCTTCGCCAATATTTTTCTTTATTTTTACTATACCTTCCGCAACCGATTCACCACCAAGAGTTTTTGGCGCTCTTATTTCTATAATTTTGTTCATAAAACAACTTCTATATAAAACTTTCTATAAATTTATACATGAAAGGAGACATGTTATACACTAATAAATTCATTAGGCCTTTTATCATAATGCTTGATTATTTCTTCCTATATATTTAAAATTAAAGCACTAAGTAAATTGAAATAAGATTATGGATTCTGATAAAGCAGGCAATGCAGAGGGTTTACATAACGAAAAACTTCAACTGATATGTAAGGATTATGACATAAGATTACGATCAAGTCAAAGAGTTGTTGATGGCATTAATTCAATGGATTGCAGTAAGCTTAAAATCTTATGCAAGTATCATAATAAGTTTAGTCACAAAGGTATTGAAGAATTACTATCAGATGAGAGCATTGTTAATCACATCAACGATTACCATGGTGAAATGTTTAGGTCCATGCTAAATGATGCAACTTCGGAGCACAATATTCTAGAAATACTAAAAGGTGGGGTGATTTGCAATATCAACAATGAATTAGAAAGTAGCGATAGTGAGGAGGATAAAGATTTAAGCGATTCTTTTGATTGCGAGGAAAGTGATAGTGAGGGGGTGACGTTAAAGAAGATATTCTAAAATTACAACAAGAAGACCCAGAAATTGCTAAAAACCTTAGTTTTATTGCTAACCAAACACTTAAAGTCATTTATAAGAAGTTTAGTCCTAGCGATATTAAGGCACTACTAGAAAATCAGGCAGTTGTTATTAATATAACTGATTATAATAATAAAGAATTGGAACACGTGTTTAATATTTGTGGCTCTCTTGCTATTCAAAATATTATAAAAGTACTAAGTATTACCCCTGAAAAATTAAGGCTCATATGTAATAAGTGTAATTTTAGCGATACTAGGACACTACTAGAAAATCAGAAAGTTGTTAAGCACCTCAGTTTTATTGATGATCAAACATTTACAGTCTTGTGTAATAGTAAGTATAGTGGGCAGCCTACTACTATAAATAACAAGATTATAAAATTACTAGAAAAGAGATTGTTAAGAATATCTGTTCTATTGGTTACGAAAAACATGAATTATTCATGATTAATAACGATGAAAATAGGAGGTTTTTTTCTTAGTGATGTTATAAAACTACTAGAAAATCAGGAAGTTGTTAATAACATAATTACTTATGAGATTGAGGAATTGAAATACGTGCTTGATATTTGCAACTTTCTTATTAAACATTCTACTAAAGTACTAAGTATTGATCATACAAATTTAAGACTCATATTTGAGAGGTTTAGTCCTAGCAATATTAAGGCACTACTAGAGAATCAGGCAGTTGTTGTTAATATAACTGATTATAATAATAAAGAATTAGGCACGTGTTTAATATTTGTGAAACTTTTGCTATTCAAGATACTATAAAAGTACTAAGTATTAATCCTAAAAAATTAAGGCTCATATGTAATAAGTTTAGTTCTAGCGATATTAAGGCACTACTAGAAAATCAGGAAGCTGTTAAGAGTATGGATTCTCTCACTCTTTGGAAATTAGAACTCATATGTAATAATAAGAAGTTTAGTTCTAGCGATATTAAGACACTACTAGAAAATCAGAAAATTGTTTATAACATCACTACTGGTAGGAAAATTGGTGAAGAATTGCGACTCGCATTTGATAATTATAGGCTCAGTCCTCAAGATATTATAAAAGTACTAGAAAATATTGCTCCTGAGAAATCAGAACTCATATTTTGAAGTTTAGTCTTCAGGATATTATAGAAGTACTAGAAGATCAAAACGCTGTTAAGGGTATCAATTCTGTTACCACTAAAGAGCTAAAAGCAATAACAGATAATGCTACTGGTAAGGTATTTGTCAATATATTTAAAAATTTTAAACCTAGCGTAAAGTCGACTTTGAGACTTGCTATACTCCTGGTAAAAGCTAGTAAAATTATAGATAATTATATCGATTACTTGAACAACAAGGAACGTATTTACGAAGATAATTAAATATGTTCCCCAAGAGCTGAACATATATACTCAATATCCTTTCCCAGAGATTGGCTTAGACGTTAAAGATCTTCCTCAAGACCAGGACATAAATATAAATTCACTTATATCATTCCCTACATTTAAAAGATATATTGAATGCAAAGAACCTGTGTCAAAATTATATAATTTATCATTAGAGCAGGTTATTGAGAATATCAATCCGCATAAAAGAGCTAGGTATTCCTAACACCGCTAAACTCGCAAATTCATTTGTCGTAAAACCATCTATATCAGACTATTTTTGCTATATTTCTCTCCACTTTTTCTTGGTAAAATCCCTGGCCGCTGACACTGAGGTTCAGAAAATTTTTACAATATAGACTATCAATAATTTTTCAGTAATAATATAGTTTTAGGTGGATATGGTGAACGTTTCATACAGAGATATAGACATTAAGCTAATTAGAACAGGTTAAATTCAAATGTTGAATCTAGAATCTCTGCCAAAACATCTAGCAATTATTATGGATGGTAATGGTAGTTGGGCAAACAATCAAGGAAGAGTAAGAATTGATGGTTATAGAAAAGGCAGCGAAGTTGCATTTGATATTGCTAAACATTGCACAACCTTAGCTATATCTTACTTAACTTTGTATGCATTTTCCATGGGAAATTGGCTCAGACCTGAAAACGAAACAGACTACCTATTTGATTTATTCTTACTCCACTTTAACTAATGAAGATAAAATCAATTTCATTTGCAATTGTAACATTAAGTTAAATTTTATTGGCAATTTAAGTCTATTGCCCAGTAAAATATTCGATGAAATCAAAAAAGCTATAGAAGTGACACATAAGAAAGATGGTATATTACTCACTGTTGCAGTTAGTTATGGAGCAAAGCACTGAATTATACATGCTATCAACAACATCATAAAAGGAAATAATGATTGCGTATTGGAAGACAAATTTGAAAAATTTCTGTATACTAAAGATTTACCAAAATTGGATTTATTAATTCGCACTGGTGGCGAAAAAAGGTTAAGCAACTTTATGTTATGGCAAGCAACTTATGCTGAACTGTATTTTTGTGATACTTTGAGTAGAGCATTTGCAGATTATACAAAGAGAGAGAAAAAATATGGTAGATAATAATTTTATGGTGAGAATACTGTCCTCAATAGTCATATTACTCATATTTTCTTTTGCCACATATTTCAGTGATTTATCATTTTATCTACTAATTTTTTCAATTGCAGTTCTATCTTCTTTTGAATGGTATAATCTAACTAAAGGTAATAGAATCTTATATATTTTTGCATTACTATTAATTGCACTACCAAATGCCTCGTTAATATACCTCTATAACTTACCGCAGGGAAAATGTGTACTAATATGGCTCATCTTAACCATCTGGAGTATCGACATTGCTGCCAATTTTGTCGGCCAAAATGTTGGTAAAACTACTGTCTGTTCAGGATGTGTTTGCGCCAGGGAGTGGTGAACTGTTCACGTGAACATAACGATTTCGGCAACCCTATTGGCTGAGTGACCTCGTGACAAAACTGAAATATCCTGCCGCCCGATTAACAGTTAGTCTGGAAACGTCCATGGTTACATTTGTTCGTCTGTTTATTGTGCCTAACATTTTTTAGTTGTGAGTGACAGTGGAATAATTTAAGATCGTTGTTTGTTATATTTGTGTTTGTGAGTTTGTGGTGTTGTTAAGTTTTTAAGGATTAACTTTTAAGCAATGTCATCCCCTGTCAAAAAAAATAAACGAGGACAAGTAATACACTCCGGGCAAAAACAAGTTATTTTACGCCTTTATAAAAATTTAAAGGATGAAAATCCAGAATGCCGTATCAAAGACATCTTGCAGAAAGTAGCGATATCTGCAGGAATTTCTGCTCGAAGTGTTTTTTCAATCGTTAAAGAAAAAAAAGAAACGGGTACCCTGAAGTCTCCTGCCAAAAGGAAACCAAAAACCAAAACTATTTTTAATAATATGGATGACTTTTTAAAAACTGCTATAAGAAAGAAAGTACACGAGTTATTTTTTAAAAACGAACTTCCGACTTTAAATAAAGTACTACACTTAGTTAATACCGACGAACAGTTAGGCTTACCTAACCTAAGACGAACCACTTTGTTTCACATATTAAAAAAGCTAAATTTCAGGTATGAGAAACGTAACCGTAAAAGTATACTGTTGGACAAAGAAGATATTATTCTATGGAGAAGAGATTACTTGAGAAAAATAAAAGCCTATCGCGAGGAAGGTCGTACGATTTATTATTTGGACGAAACGTGGGTCAATGCAGGCCATACGAAATCAAAGGTTTGGACAGATAAGTCAGTCTGTTCCAGTAAAGATGCTTTTCTGAGGGGTCTGTCGGCGGGTTTAAAATGTCCAACTGGAAAGGGTAAGAGACTTATTGTCACTCATATTGGGTCACAAAAAGGTTTTGTAGAAGATGGACTGTTGATTTTCGAATCAAAATCAGATACTGACTACCATTCAGAAATGAATGGTGAAAATTTTAAAGAATGGTTTTCCGCGATAATACAGAAATTGGACAACAACTGCGTTATCGTAATGGACAACGCTCCGTATCATTCTGTACAAGTAGAACGCTTACCTACGACCCGTTGGAATAAGCAACAAATTCGAAATTGGTTGACTGACAAAGGGATTTTTTCAGATGAATCCATGTTGAAGGTCGAATTACTAAAACTCGTTTCCTATCATAGGCCAAATTACAAAAAATACGTTATCGATGAAATTGCTAAAGAAACAAATAGAATAGTTTTGAGAACCCCTCCTTATCACTGCGAATTAAACCCAATAGAAATGGTATGGGCTGAGGTTAAAGGTTATGTTGCGTCTAACAATGTGTCTTTTAACATTAAAGAGGTGCACAGACTGTTAACCGAAGGTGTCTCGCGTGTTACACCTGATAAGTGGGAAAAATATGTGAAACATGTGGTGGACGTTGAAGAGTCGAATATGTGGAAATTAGACAATATAATTGAAGACATCGAGCCATTCGTCATAGCTGTTGACGACAGTTCCTCGTCGTCATCGTCGTCATCGGAATCGGATTTTGCAGACCCCTTAAACATGAAATAATAACATGGTAAGTTAAAAACTTGTAGCATAAATTATTGAATAGTCTTATTACTTTCATTAGTCTATAATTCTCTTTTTCGAATGATTAAGTGTACCAGTGTAAGACGTAGCCCAATTGCCGATGCATGATTGTGAACCGGACTCATAGCTTACCGTCCCTTGCACGTGTTCGCCTCGTGATTGTGTTTACATCAGGCGCAAACACATTCTGAACCGACTTTAGGATTTGTCCAATCATTAGTCCAGGCAAAACTTGGTTAGGACTTTTTGGTGCAGTTTTAGCTGGAGTAGTATGTACAATTTTTGGCTCAATATTTTTAGGTTTATTTCCAATTTCTTATTCTCCAATAATTTGCTTTACAATTGCTATTCTAGGACAATTTGGAGATTTTACTGAGTCACTCATAAAAAGAGTTTATAATTTTAAAGATAGTGGAGGCATAATACCTGGCCATGGAGGAGTATTTGACCGTATGGACAGTTTCATCTTTACTGCCCTCTTTATTGCTATTTACATACGCTAAAGAATGAAGTGCTATTAACCTTTGGTCCTTTCCTTTTTATTCATTGCTTTCACCTAAACAGATTAAAATTCTTCAGAGTTTACCATTTCACTCATGGGCTTACTGCAATAAGGACAATACATTTGTTCTTCTTTATGTAAATATACTGCTGGATGACCAGAACTATCATCATTCTCATCACCACGGCAGCAAACTATTAGATTATTATCCCTCACTTCTGACATACTGCTTCTTTATTTTATATTATTTTGTACATCGAGCATAACCGCTTTGAAGTGGAGAAAACAACAAATATTTATTCTCCATTTTTTTACCCTATTTAGATTAATCAATTCGGTTTGCACATTTTGTGATACAAAGCTGCTAACATCTTCTCGTAATCTCGCTATTTCTTTCACAAAACTTGATGAGATAAATTGAGTATCTTCAGATGCAGAAATAAATATGGTTTCGATTTCATGGGAGAGCTTATAATTTACCCAACTCATTTGAAATTCATAATCGAAATCTGATACTGCCCTCAGTCCTCTGATAATAACAGAGGCATTTTGCTCTTTGGCAAACTTCACGAGGAACCCATTAAAAGATATAACATCTGCATTAATTTCTGCTCCTTTAACTTCATTTTCAGCCATGCTTGTGCGTAGCTTTATGTTAAAGGTAGTATGTTTGTTAACATTTTCTACAACACCGACTATCAACTTATCGACTAGCTTACATGCTCTTTTTATTATGTCAAGGTGCCCAAAAGTTATAGGATCAAACGTACCAGGATAAACTCCTATTTTATTATTAATGTTCATTTTTTGTTTCTTTACTTCAAAAACTTTTGATGGAGATAATAACGTTTTTTGTCTAAAAATAAAAGTACGTAGTTGGCCTGATAGCTCAGTTGGTAGAGCAAAGGACTGAAAATCTTTGTGTCGCTGGTTCGATTCCTGCTCAGGCCACATTCTTTTTTGTAATGTTCTATAATATATTACAATAATAATATAATTATTTAGGAAATAATGTATATATGTTACAATAGAATATTTAATATACTATTAATTACATTTATACTATTAAGTAATATCGCTTATAGTGAAAAAAGTAAACAAAGAATTATCTGCTTTGACAGCGGAAAATGCAGTAAATTATAATATAATTGTTGGTTTAATGCAAACAGATGAATCTCAAGATATCTATGAGATATTCAATAACTTTGGGATCAAAACTATACTAATCGACTACGAGAAAGTAATTAATCTAAAATAAATCCAAGAAGAGTTTACAGAACAAGATAAAATATTAGCAAACAAGCTGACATTAAACCGAATAAAAGTCGAGGTTGCACAATTCATTACAGAGCAAAAGATAAACAGAATATTTATTTCAGATAACTTTCATTCAGCTACGAACCCTTACCGCAAGCTAGTGAATGAAGCAATTGTAAAAATAGTAGATGACAATCCTGCAATTCATTTACTTATCATATGTGGTGGTTTACAAGGAATTATGCATACAAAAGGAATTGAAGTTGTTAATGATGAGAAGAATCATTTAAAATTAGCACAAAAAGGGAATATACCTCTTCAGCTGATAAAAATTGTTCCAGGTAGTCGTTTGGAAAAAGTGGTAGCTATATTTGTACTACCTAATCAAAATGGCTGCTTTTCAACTAATTTTCCGAATGCCCATTCAGGTACAGTATGTAATACTACAGAGAATAGAAGAAGGCTATAGCTACTTCGATATAAAATTGCAGCATTTGCCAATGACGGGGTAATAGAAGCTATCGAAGATAAGCATGATAATATTTACTTTTAAAGTCATCTAGAAGCCCTTGTTGTGAAATCAGATAAAAACTCTCGTTTGTCAAGCCAAAAAAACACGTCAGGTTTCAACACTAGTTGCTATAGCAATTATAAATGACTTTCTTCATCGCGTTTAATGCTAAAATAAAGAAAATCATTTAATGTCATGCCAGTACCCTTTTTCTTGTCAATCCAGCGCGTGACTCTGGAATCCATTTTTTCTATTTCATCAAATCTAGCATAAGTTCAAATTTGCTTGTAATTTTTTCTGGATGCCAGTGTCTGGGCACTGGCATGACATTATGGAATTTGAGCTCCAGTGTCAACTACTCTAATGACACTATCATAAAGGAGCCAGTGTCAGCTACTTGAATGACACCTGATTATGATGAAAGAAATCTAATGGTTTATATAAACCCCATAGCATGTTGAACGAAGCTTTTTTTAAGAAAATCTAAATTTTCAACTACCATTAAACCAAGATTTCTCAGAACTTGAGCGCAAAGTTTTCTGTTGGAAAATATTCTATTTAGTCCATTAGTTGCAAGTGCCATAGTAAAATTATCAAAGTATCTGTCACGTGAAATTTTCTTCAATAGATAATTACTGCTAACATCAATGCCAGAAGATTTTGCAGTTATTTTTCTAATAACACTTTCTACATCTCTAATTCCAAGATTAAGAGCTTGACCTGTAACCGGGTAGATTGAATGTGGTGCATCGCCAATAAGTAAAACTCTGCTTTTATATAACCTTCTTGCAAAGGTAAAACTCAAAGGATAAGACCTTCTTTCACCTTCTAATTCAATTTCTCCCAAATTTAGGGAGAAATTTAGGAAGAACCAAATCTTCTTTTAAAGTTCTATGACAAATTCCTCTTTGGATAAACTCATCAGCATTTTTGCAATTTCGCATTTTTCTGTCCAAAGAACTGAAGAAGTATAGCCACATTTCATTGGCAAAATTGCAAATGGACCACCAGGAAAAAACCGCTCTACAGCTAAGTTTTGGTGATATAATTCATGCTTTACGTTAAATATCATGCAATTTTGTTTATAATCAAATTTTATCATGGGTATAGAAAACAACTCCGGTAATTTAGAATTTTTACCTTCAGCGCAGATAAATAGCGATGATATCAATTTTTGATCATTATCAAGAGTAACTTCCACGTATCCCTCGTCACAAGCAATTGTTTATAGGAACGTGGAGAATATATATTGAGTTTGTGCAAAAAATTATTATTGATTGCGTTCCATATAATAATACTCTTGATTACATAACCCATTGGTTCTTCACCGACCATTTTATGATCATAATGCACAGTAAATGGGTTCTCTCCATCTAGTATATATATATATATATATATATATATATATATATATATATATATATATATATATATATATATATCAAGTATTGGCTCAGCTTCACCCTCTAAGAGCTTCCAAATCCCGAAATTTTCCAGTATTTTTTTTAACCTTGAGAAATAGCGAATGCTCGATTATCATCTATTACACGCGGTAAACTATTTTTCTCAATTATGGCTACAGATCTATATCTGTCATTACTCAGGCCAATAGCAGTAATAAGACCAATCAGCCCACTACCTGAAATGATTACATCGTAATTCATTTTACTCACCTAAAGTTATATTTTATTCGCTTTGAAGATAGTTTAAACAAATTTTAGACATTCAAAAAATAAATATAGATCTTTTGTTGAAAGTGACATAAAATTATTTATTAACTATAAATGAGGTTGAGGTTATGACCATACAAAACATTGCAAATCTGAGTAAAGATCAAGAAAATGAAAGATATAGTAGATTTAAAAAAATCATTACCTATATTAGTAAGTGCGTCATTAGCAATTGCTTTAGCAGTTTATTTCTCATATAGTTCATCTCATTGGTGTTATGTACCAGTAGTGGTACTTGCTTATGCTGCAGTTCTCCTGATCGTAGGTGCTGTTATGGAGCATTATAAACGATATCGTTGAACGATATCATATTGAATGATGTCATCATACCTGACCTTAAACCATATAAAGGAAATCGCACCATTTTCTCTGAAATAACACGTATGGAACCGATGTGGGAATTAGAATCGAAAGGAAGCTGCGCACCATTACACATGTTTGTAGTAGAACAAAAGCCAAAATTGAGTAACCTTCTAATGCAAGAAAGCTCTATCATATGGCTTTAAAAGAACCCAGAGGTGTAAAAATGGTCTTACCACTTCAATATCGTAATACACCACAAATAGCTGCCTTGCCAAGAACTTTTTCAGAAGTTGATAAAGTGCCCAACACTTTAGAAAAAAACAAATGTAAATAAGGCCTTAGGTTCACACCTTCTTGGTGGGTAAAACTTCTTTAAATGATAGATTATTTTTACAGCTATAGCTGAGGTAGCTGCCACTTCCTGAAATGTAACAAATAAAATACCAATTTTAAATATTGCTATATTTCACGATAGTTTCTCAACTTGGCGCACATGCTTTTGGAACATCCTCATTTGTCAAATAGTTTGTGGCATGCTACACAATCTGTAATGCAGGTTTTAACTTACTTTTATGCAGTATTGATCATTCTTGAAAAGCAATCTAACATTTTCTATTCCTTGATTACGAAGCTTTGATGCAGCTGATTTAGCTACCTGAGCGTTTACAAAAGTGCTACATATCCCTTACTTTCTGCATTGTTTTGTTTTGGGTGACGTTTCTGAATTTCTTTTTCATATTGCTTTTTGTAATGAGGAGTATTTTGTATCAATTGTTCTGACCTCTTTCTTAAATACTCGACTTTTACCTTCGCAAGCCCAGACTAATGAAGTCCTAAAACTTGTGCTGCTTTTTCTGACAAGTCTATTATTCTACCTTCAACAAATGGCCCTCTATCATTAACTCTTATAACAATCATTCTTTCATTTTCTAAATTAGTAACACGAACAAAGCAGGGTAGGGGCAAGGTCTTATGTGCTGCAGAAATCAAATGTCGATTAAACACTTCACCGTTGGCTGTAATTGTGCCACGATCTTCTATTCCATACCACGACGCTATTCCTACTTCTTCGTAACAACTATAGTATTTTGGGTGGTAGGTGATACCATTTATTGTATAGCTATTGCTAATTTTATAATGACCTGTAGTGTGATTACACCTATTGCTAAAACTACAACTACTCATCAAAACGAATATTAGACATAGAAAGGCTAGTTTTTTTTATCATTGTACTTAGTGAAATGGTTCGATACCATGAGGATTTTAAATTATACTATTATAAATTTAGTAATAAGTAAACGTCTACTGCCAAATATGCACAGCACTAAAAAAGAAATAATACATATAATCGGTATAGGTGGAATTGGAATGAGCGCAATTGCTGAAATTCTTCATAATTCCAGTTATAAAGTTCAAGGCAGGGATAAGCGATCAAACGACAATATAGATAGGTTACAAAAATTAGGTATAGAGGTCTATATTGGTCACGATGCAAGTAGTATTAGACAAGCTTAAATAGTTGTAAATTCTTCAGCAAAAAATCCTGATAATGTGGAGCTAGTTGCAGCAAGAAACAACAATGAAACAGTTTTGCATTGGTCAGACATGCTGGCTAAAATTATGAAAGGTAAATATGTGATAGCAGTTTCAGGTTCAAGTGGCAAGACGACGACGACAGCTATGATTGCTTCCATTTTTGATCATTCTGGTGCTGACGCCACTGTAATTTTTGGAGGAATACTAAATTCTTATCAGAGTAATGCAAAACTTGGCAAAAGTGAAATTTTCTTAATTGAGGCTGATGAGTCTGATGGAACTATGCTGAAAATTCTTGCAAATATTGCTGTTGTAACAAGTGTTAATGATGATCATATAGACTATTACGGTACATTTAACGACATCAAAAATGCATTTTCTCAATTTCTAAACACCGCGAATTTTACAGTTTAACCTGATTATTTGGACGTTGACTATAATGAAGGTAACTCTGTAACGTTTGGGTTTGAAAATGGTAAGATTAGAGCCAGCAATATCAAACAACACAATAATAGCATAAAATTTGACGTGCTGATTAGTATAAACGAAAATAACTGGATTCCATTATCAACTACTCGAGTAGTTGAGAGGGGTAGAATAAAAGCAGCTTTTTCTTCATCACCTCAATGCTTGAAACTGGATTCTCGTTTCAATGCTAAGCAAGATACTATAGAATTTAAGAGGACAATCCCTAGAAAATCTCTACATCCAAAAAAAAGTAAATCGTCTACTTGAACGAGCTAGCGCTAAAGTAAGCTAAATTTGTTAAGGTACAAAAGCAGCAAGAAACAGTTATTTGAAAAAAAGTTAGAATTTGAAAGGCCTTGTGTTTAATTGACATAATACTAAGCTGTGTGTCAAAGATATTTTGCACAATTTTTTTCTGTTGTTAGTCTATCCCTTTTTAATTAGGCTAGCTTTTAACTAATACTTCTAGTAAAAAAATGCACAATAGTACTAATAATATAAGTGATGAAGTGGTGAAAAATTTTAACAAGTTAGCTTCTTCTCACCAAATAAAGAAATTTAGAGAGACATTTAATAACCTTAATTCCGACCATAGACAGGGTTACTGTTACACAATAGCAGTAAATGATAATGCAGCAGCTATGTCCGAAATACCGATGGTAAATACAAAAGAGCAAGCTGTTAGTGCATTTCATGATTTGCTCACAAAGAATCGAGGTTTTGCATTCAATACGCTCAATGTTATTCATCCTCAATCTAATTTATTTAAAACTCTATTTAGTATATTAGATCGATGAAAAAATGAATATATACAGCACTTTAAAGTAAAGTTTCAAGGCTCTAAAGCTATGTACGGCATAGTAAATGCGTTAGAGAAGGAAGAAGCAATTTTAACCTTTCATCAGTTACTTCAAGAGAATAAAACGTTTGCATTCAATATACTCGATGTTATTGATTCCCGAACTACTTTATTTAAAACTCTACTTAACCAACTTAATCTTCAGCAAAAAGAAGATTATAAGGTACATTTAGAAACAAAATCAACGGTCAAAACTGGGTTTATCCTAAGAAATTTTTATTTAAACAATAAAGAGAGTTCAAACAATTTAAGAACTGGATATTCTAATAAAGATAGTTTAGGTAATAAACCATTAGTACAAAAAAGAAAGCTGATTTAGATGAATTTTCAGATTTACACTCTGCTACATTAGAGGAAACAGTTGATGAATATCAAATATCAGATAAAATAAGACAGTTGAGCCGGCAGCAAAGTGCCAATGTATACCAGTAAATCCCTTTCCTGGTTTTGCTATGTTAGATCATCAGTTCAACAATGTAGTACCGATCGAAACAGAATTTTCAAATGTTAGAGACAGTGCAGTGTCAAAAGAACATAGTGGCCTGAAAAGTGAACTCACTTTTCAGTTAGAATCAGACTCTCGGATAAATAGAGAGCAACTATCAAGTAGTCTGCAACTCTCAATATTTGACAGACTAGGTGATATAGAGGAGATACATATAGAGCAACCAGTAAATTTTAAGTATATATTGCCACAATAACTAGAAAAAAAAGGATCTATATAGTAGTTATAGATCCTCTCCAGACCTTGAAAACAATAAGTAGACAGTAAATTAGAGCTACTGCAGAAAAAACAAGAATAGCTGCACTGATTGCTTGACCATTGTAAACGTAGCTTGTTAAGCTGATAAAAATAGCCATAACAAAAGCTCTGATGAACGAGAGTGCAGAAGCTGTACCTTTAATTTTAGGAAAAACGTTTATTGATGCATTAAAAATCACTGGCTGGCACATTGCACAACCGATAGAAAAAATAATCATAGATAGTGTTACTAAGTAGGAAGAATGGGGAATGATTACACTGAGTATTACAAGCAATAGAGAACCAATAACACCCACGACAGCAGACCGGCGGAACTTCCCCACCAGTCCCTCACAAAACTGTACGTAAAACTCTCGATTTATAAGGCTTCCATTATTCAGCCTTCTGACTTAACCATAACGTCCAGTGGTAGAAAGTATCTGGATTTTCCTTTCTTACTCTTCCTAGAAGTTGCCTTGCTAATTTTCCACGAGTTCGAAGCTTCCTGTACTTTCTTTTGACCCATTTTTGCAGTTGCCGCTATATATTCCTCCGATACCATCCTCTGACTATTGGATTTACTTTCTTCGATATTTTCTCTAAAGTTGTTGATGTTTATCTGCGTATTTTCCATGACCTTATGACTTGACAGATCTTATTTCTTGGCCTTGTTACTAATTACAGGTAGAAACGAGACAAAATAGGTGCCTACTTTGTTGTTCTTCGCTAACCTAGATCTAAATGTATAGCCTAGGAAGTCAAAACTTTGTATTGGAAACCCACCTCTCCTATTATCATCCTTACAGTACACTATATGCGTTTTTTCAGGACGTAATTTTAGCTTACATTGTGCCAATATTTCTTAGATTTTAGTTCCTTAGTTTTGCAGTGCACTATCACATCGTCCACATACCTTTCAAATGGTACTGTTGGGTAGTTTCATCCACATATCAAATGCATGATGCATAAATATATTTGAAATGATCGGGCTAACTGAACTCCCTTGCGGAACTCCCTTCTCCCTAACTACCTTACTGCCATCTTCTTGCTGAATAGGGGCTTTCATCCACCTTTCAACGTACAGTATGACCCATTTGCAGTCCGTATACTTCTTGATAGCTTGCAATGCCAACTCATGATCTAAATTGTCAAAAAATCCTGATATATCAAGATCTATCGTCCAATTGTACCTCCAGCATCTTTTGCGTGCTGTATCTACTGCCTACAGTGAATATTTATTCCGTCTATAACCGTATGAATCATCGTGGAATTTTGGTTCTACTAGCGGCTCAAGATACATGGAAGCAGCCGTATCCTGTCGAATACTGAAGGAGCACCTAGAATTCTTAGTCCTAATCCCGTATCTTTCGGTATTGCTACAGCCTTCACAGGCTCTGGAAAGTAACTTCCTGATTCCATAATTTGTATAGAATATCTTTTAAATTTTTCTCAAATTTTATTATCGAAACTTCATCCACACCTGCAGCACATTTATTTTTCGATACTTGTTTATAGGCCCTCCAAGTAAATTGCTTTGGTATATCAAAAGACTTTATTTTATTCAATAACTCCTCCCTTTCGGTTGATAAATAATTAAAACTGAATAACTCAGCTCCTTCACTCCATTTCCATTACAGAAACTTCTTCACTACTACGCGCTGATCCGACCCTGTTTTCCGCATCGGTACTCTCATCCTTAGAGTTTAGCTCCTTGGATTTCTCCCATTTCATCGAAATGACAAGTTCCCGTAGTTCCACACAATAGCCTAAAATAGATTCATGCCACCTTTATGTCGGACGCCAGCTATCCAGTAAACAAGCCCCCGATAGCCTTATCCCAGGTTACGAACGGCCCCTTGGTTTTGACGTCATACAACAGGTTTCGACACTTCATCAGTGGTTCACTTACGTTCATCTCTCTATTTCATACATGACGCATAATTGCGCCTTTTCCATAACGCTCACCACCTTGGCTCTTTACCAAAGCAGCTTATGGTTGTTTGAAGCCTGCTCTCGTAAACTGGCTCCGAGGGACCTACCCTCATCTACTGTGCAGCTCTTGCACTTAGTTTGCTCTTACTTGAACATTCTTTGTGTCTCTAAGCCACACCGCTCGTACCAGACATTACACACCATATTGCTCCAAGTTTCTTTAGGGTCTTACTGGAAAACAAGCTAATTAATGAGAAGGGCCCAACTATTGTACCTTGATGTAGTACATAAATAGTGCTGGATAAACCAAAAGTTTCCATATACAAAAAAGTTCCGCAAGAAATGAATGACATATAAGCAGCAGAGAAGAGGCTCTGCAGCAAAGACAGCACCATAAATTTTGAACTTGATATTATTTTTTTGTAATCTTTCATCATTTTTTTAAGACTAAAAACATCGCGGTCCTTTTTTTTCTGGTAACAGAAAAATCAGCAAAACCCAAGAGATGAAACAAAGTATTGCAACACTTGCGTAGTTGCCACGCCATCCAACAATTTCGTTGATGAAACTGCCTAACACTGGTGCAATTGCCATAATAACTGTTAGAAGAGAATTCATGATCCCGATAACCTTCACCGTTTCTTCACCTTTATAGCTGTCTGACATAATTGCAAACACAACCACAGATGTGTTTGCACCAATGCCTTGAATAAATCGGGAAATTAGAAGATAAAAAACTGATGGTGCAACAACACAACCGACAGCACCAATTAATAGGAAAGTATTACCTATGATCATCATTTTCCTTCTGCCATAAAATTTGGTTAATGGACCAAAAAACAACCCTCCTATGCAAAAGCCTAAAAAATTATAAGCAATAGTTAATTGAATTGTGCCTTCCGGTACGTTAAAATAGCGTACTATATCAGGAAAACTAGGTACAAAAATGTCAATTTCAATGAACTTAGCAATTAGAGATAGGATTAATATAAACGGTAGTAACACTTTAAATATTTAATGAATGAATAAAAATATCACTTTTAAAGCGTTGAAAGAAGAACATTTTTCACTGTTTTTAAAATGGCTAGAAACACCCCATGTAAAGAATTGGTGGATGCGGATGTAAATTGGACCAGAGAGTTAATTGAGAAAAAATATATCAATTATGTTAAAGGATTCAAACGCTTGAAATTTGAGATACAAATTATTGAAAAACCAATGCACGCATTCATTATTAATTGTGATGGAGTTGATATTGGTTGAGCAGGGCTACGATACTTCTGAGCTTCCAGAAAGTTGTGCTGCTATAGACTGGTATATCGTAGAGCTGATTTATGTAGGTAAAGGAGTTGGTTCACAAGCTTTGAATATATTTTTAAACAAATTTGTCTTTAAAGTTTATGAGAATGTCTTTGTCGACCCAGATACAGCAAATGTTTGTGCAATCCGTGTTTACGAAAAAGTTGACTTTAAAAAAATTATGGAAAGTAATAGTGCGATTTTAATGATTAAGGCAAGAATTCCTGAGAACCATTCAAGATGAGTGTTTTTTCAACAATCTACCTAAATTACTACAAGTGGTTTATAAAAACATACAAGGAGCTTTACATAAACTTAACATAATTTAATCATAAAAATATCATTATTAAGTCCTATATAAGAACAAATTTTGGCACTCAGTCAGTGAATCGTTTTTACTAACTATGAACTTAATTAATTGGAAAATAAGTTTTACTTACTTTTACAATACCTTAAAATCTAATGTCACTTTATCAGCAAAGATATCACAATAGGCTAGTATGTTCTTCACTCTTTTCCTCAAAATATTACCTATTTACATTACAATACTTATTGGTTACTTAGCAGGAAGATATCTTAAAATTGATAGAAATACTATATCTCCAATGCTCTTTTATATAGCTAATCCAATAGTGATTTTATACGGAGTATCTCATACGGAAGTTAATTTAAAAGTAATTTCTCTGCCGATTTTGATATGGTTTATAGGTAGTACTATGACCTTATCAGTGTATTATCTTTCTTCTTTTTTATTTAAGGACAACACGAAAAACATATTAGCGTTTAGCTCGGGCAGCACAAGTATGGGTTATTTTGGTCTACCGATTGCCATGGCTTCATTTGATGAAGATTCAGTGTATGTGTATGTTGTCTGTTACATAGGAATGACACTATTTGAAAATAGCTTGGGATTTTATATAGCTGCAAATGGTATCTATACTGCAAAAGAATGTGTATTAAAGTTACTCAAACTTCCTTCATTATATGCGATGATTCTAGGTTTCTTTTTAAGTATATATGATATACAAATACCCACTTTTTTGACAGATGTTATGTTAAATATCAGAAGTACATTTATCACATTAGGAATGGTGCTACTTGGAGTAAGTATTGCACAAATTACAAATTTTAAAGTAGATTGGAAGCTTGTTTTGACCACTATTGTAGCAAAGTACATATTCCGGCCGTTATTTGTTTTGGGGATTGTCTTACTAGACAAGCATGTTACAGGTATATATGATGAAAGCATCTATAAAGCACTGATGTTACTGACTATTATTCCAATTTCTGGATCCAGTATAATACTTGCTAATATTTTAAGTTACCAACCACATAAAGCTACTCTGTTGCTCCTAATTAGTACTGCAATGGGACTATTTTATGTTCCACTTATAATATCATTATTTTTTACTAAACTTGTCCCTTTCTGATAAAAAATTTAAGCGCTAGGCTTATTCACAAAACTTGAATTTAGACTAGACTTCTTGGATAATCATAAAAGAAACTAATCCTTTTTATCCGTTTACTAGCTTTTCCATATATACATATAGATTATTTAACTCTAAGGTTTACTATTAACATATTGATTAAAGTCAACTTCCATGGTTTCTATAAGTTATGGAGATGCTAATTACAGCATAAATTTAAATAATTGTCAACCTTATGAACAACTAACTTTACTTCTTTTTAACCTGATACCTATGCTTTGTTTCAAATTTCCATCAAAAAGTAACATTACCCCTTCCAGCCAACCTTTCTGCTTCATTTCGTGAAATCAATGCCTCAATAAATTCATCTAGTTCACCTTCTATTATAATCTGTTCTAATCGATGTGAAGTAAGATTAATTTTATTATCTGTTATTCTTGATTGTGGAAAGTTATAAGTTCTTATACGTTCAGAGCGATCTCCAGAACCAATTTGGCTTTTCCTCATTGTTGACCTTTCCATTTCTTTTTTTGGTAGGTGACCCTTACTGCGCTGTCAGTTGTATTCACTGATTGCCCTCCAGGACCACTGGATCTATAAACATCTATGCGTAAATCTTTTTCTTCTATTTCAAAGTCAACCTCTTCTACTTCAGGTAATATTGCAACAGTAGCTGCGGAAGTGTGCAATCTTCCTGAGGATTCAGTTTCTGGCACTCTTTGTACTCTGTGCAACCCTGACTCATATTTCAGTCTTGCAAAAACTTCTGTTCCATTAATGAGTGCAGAAGCTTCCTTATAGCCACCTATACCTGTATTAGAAATACCCTTTGGCTCAAACTTCCAATTTCTTCTTTCTGCATATTTTTGATACATACGAAATAACATCGCTACAAATAATGCTGCTTCTTCTCCGCCTGTGCCTGCCCTAATTTCTAATATTGCATTTCTTGAGTCATCTTCATCTTTGGGCAATAATGTCAACTTTAGTTTTGCTTTTACTTTCGGTAATAGTATCTTTTGCTTCTCAAGAAATTCTTCTTTTGCTAACTCTTTTATATCACCATCGCTGTTCTTATCTTTTATGATTTCTTCTAAATCTGAAATTTCCTCTTTTAATACATTATATTCATCGATTATCTCGATAATTGGTCTGAGTTCAGAGTATTCCTTTGAAAAACTAATGAATTCTTTTTGACTCAAATTGGTATGGTTTTCCAGATTTCTCTCTACATCAGAAAACCTTTTTTTAAGTCTTGTGAATTATTCTCTATATCCATATAGTACAGGTCTAGTTTTCAGTTGTTTAGGTAAGTAATATATACTGAAATAAAATATTTCTTACATCAAGCAATAACACTATAATTGTCTCGAATATTTCTACCTAAGTATAATGGCAAAACAGATAACATCAATCTGCAGCTTCATATTTGGAGCTTCAGACAAAAAATCATTACCAGATGAGTCGGCTCCAGAGATTGCATTTGCTGATAGATCAAACGTAGGAAAATCGAGTTTAATCAACTTGCTGATAAACAGTAACTGCAAGAGTTTCTTCTAAATCTGGATGCACTAGACAAATAATTGTTTACACTATGTACAATGATAAGTTTAGGATTGTCGACCTACCGGGTTATGGCTATTCTTGTGCAAGCAAGGAATAAGCAGTACAATACTTAAACCTAATTGAGTACTATCTAATTCACAGGAGAAATCTAAAAAGAGTGTTTGTGCTTATAGATAGCAAGATAGGATTAAAAGAAATAGACAAAGACTTTGCTTATTGGTTAATATGTAATAATATTAACTTTAATATTGTGCTAACGAAAATAGATAAAGTGAGTCAGGGAAGTCTAGATGCTATTCTAGAAAATACTCAAAAGTGGGTTAATAATGAACATGTGTCAATTCATCAAATAAGCATTCGTGTTAAGCATAAAATCACCAAGGTAAGAGATGAGTTTTTCAAATTTACAAGATACAACAATAAAAAGTGATGAATCTTTAAATGGTAAGATGCCATTGAAGGAAAAAACAGAAAAATTATTTGAAGTTCTATCTAACATACCTAAATTTGTAGGCGAAACTTTTATTATCAAATGCAGCAGTGTAATAATCTCAGATGAAACGCTGCTTAGTGCTTTTGCGCATAATGTTGTTCTGTTGAAACAGCTTGGTATAAATCCGGTGGTAGTTCACGACGGAGAATATGATATTAGCTCAGTGTTAAAAATGCTAGGTATGAATGATAAGTTTATAAATGGTGTCAGACTTACAGACAAAAGCACTATTAATATCATTGTAATGGCACTGTGTGGTTCAATTTAAAAAAATTGTTCAGCATATAAATTCTGCTGGTGGTTCAGCTATTGGACTATGTGGAAAAGATGGCAATCTCATAAAAGATGAAAAGATAAGCACTACGCTTAGGGAAAATAGATTAAATAATATTGAAAAAATACTAGACATGGGATTTATCGGTAGACCAACTGAAATCAATCCTGGTATATTATTCTTTATTGAAGAATCAGATTCTATACCAGTTATTGCACCTATTGGTTATGGAAAAAATGGAGAAACATATCATATTGATACTGATAGCACTGCAAGTGCAATTGCACTTACAGTTTACGCATCTAAAATGATAATCTTGAGTGATACAGATGAAGAAATAAACAAAGGTGGCAATAGAAGAGTCTTGATTAAAAATTTAAAAGAATCGAATGATTGTGGAAAAATTAAAGGGTAAAAATTTGTTGAAAGGCTTATGTCATATACTAGAATGGTAGAAGAATGTGCAGGGGTTGTTCACATAGTTGATGGTAGAGTACTTAACTTTGTATAATGGATGATTAATAGCTGTACTGCTTATAACCATATGAACATTGAAAACTTAGGAATAGCTTATGTCAAATTCCTATTCTCTTTTCCAGTTTTTTAGGGGGTTTTTCTTGCAAGCACAATAGTTTCGTATACATAATTAAACCAAATGATATTTTTAGCTTGTTAACAGAAGAAAATAAAGAGGGCTTGGGTGTAACACTCAAATAATGATTTACCTTATGGATACCGCTAGAAAAGTTGATTAAGGTATAAAATTCTCTCTGCGTCAAGTTACTCAAGATATCGAATCTACAAACGCTTTGGATTGAGTGTGTTTGGTCAATTTGAGTGCTTTAAATGAAAGGCGAAAATTGAGCATACTACATCTCTTTACACAGTATCTTTAATGCAAATGCCCATGTGATTCCATAGGTAATCTCTGTTTTTTTATTCTAACTGTCCATTTATCATTTTCTATATCTTGTTTGTTGGTCGCTTTGTATGAATTGCAACAATTGCATTTTTTTTCTTTGTATACTTCGCTTTTTCCTTCAATAATTAAATTGGTAAAAATATTTACAACAAACTGCACTTGATTATGATTAACCTGACCTTTTATCAAAGAAGGTAAAGAGCCTATTACTCCTGATGCTCCTATATCTTGAAATGAAATCCCTAAATTGTCTGCTACTTCATTTGTTAATAATTCTCTGTTTTCTTTATTATCTTCCAATTCAGCATAATCACTCAATAGATTCTTAACTGCAGATACTCTAACTTCAATAATATCATCAACATCTTCACCTCCTAGAGCAATTCCTGATCCCAATAACCTCTCTCTGAGATTTTTCTTCAAAAGATTGGTAAATTTTTCATTTGTCTCCGATCCTATAGTAGATATTGTACCATCTAAATAGTTACTTTAAGTACCTAAGCTATGCTCTATTTGTATTTTTGTCTCAGGTTTAAATCCTAATTTTGTACAGAATTTCTGAAAATATTCTTTAATAATGTCAAACAAGCTCTTGCCATTATCTTTATAATTTTTTAACTCTTCAGGAATAGTGAGTGATAATTTACCTTCTTTATATATTATATCATCTTTATCATTTTGAGATTCGAGTGTGAATTCTAATGAGCTGGATAGGTCGTATATTTTCTTTTTCGGATTGCCAAACGTGGTTATAGGCATTACCATATCAGACTTCACTTTTATGTGGTTGTGATCAGTGCAGTAAATGTTTAGCGCTTTCTTAGGACTACGTGGAATTAAGCTACAACTACTGAGTGCTACATGAAATTCATTAAATATAACAGCTTCATACCCTGCTTGATTACAATTGGTGACTAGCTCTTCTAAAATAGCATTACTTGGAACTTCTGCCCCAGCGTATTTGAACATTTCCTTGAAAATTTCCTTTGCTAATCTTTTTTGGAAAATAGATGATAAGAGCTTCTCTCTGCGTTATATAATCTCTCAAATTCCTTTCTATATTCATCATTTTTTTCTCATCAGCAACTGTAGGGCTATTACAATGATTTTCCCAAACTTCATATAGTCTATCTTGATCAAGCTCCTTAAGTTCTGGTTCCATAAAAGCATTACCTTCTTCAGAGAGATTATCAAAACTATCGCGGTTAGAAATCTCATTTTTATAATCTTTAGCTCCTTCCTTAAGTGCAATAATAAAATGTTTATCTATTTCTTTTTCGTTAATTATAAAATTCATTCTTTGAAAATCTAAGAACATTATTTCACCGAAATTCGCTAATTTATTATCTTGATTTGTTCTTAATTTACTAAAATTGAGGTCTTTAGCTGTGGCCTTTAATCTAACTACCGGACTCTTTTTTGACTCTTTCATAATCAACACCTTACTATAAATATGCTGTAAGTTGTATCATATAATGATGAATAATTTTATAATATATACAAAAGTCGATAGTCTATTTCTTTATTTTAAGAGGTGAAAGGCGTAGATTTTTCTTTTCATTTGTAGCATGCTGCATTAGTATTTACGCATTAATCTAGAAAATAGTGATGAATAATATTGTAATTGTTGGTCTGCAATGGGGTGACAAAGGCAAGGATAAAAGAGTAGATTCTCTTTCTGAGAACACAGACGTAGTGGTGAGATTTCAGGGGGGAAATAATGCAGGGCATACTATAGTAGTAGATGGTGAGGTTTATAAATTAAACTTACTGCCCTCCGCGGTTTTGAGTCCAGGCAAAATATCTATTATAGGAAATGGCGTTGCTCTCGATTCACAAGCACTAATCTCAGAAGTAGAGTCATTGAAAGTTAAAGGGGTAGACATAAATCATAACAATTTAATGGTATATGAGAGTTGTCCATTAATATTGAGCGTACATAAGGAAAAGGAAAAGCTATTTGAAGATTTGAATGGAAATCACAAGATTGGCACAACTAACAAAGGGATAGGGCCATGTTATGAAGATAAAGTTGGCAGGAGAGCTATAGGCCTACGCCTTGGTGACTTAGAAAACGCAGATGAGCTCAATCAAACAGTGGATGCTCTCCTTAGTTACTATAATGCTATCAGAAAAGGACTTAACTACCAGATAGTTAAAAAGGAAGACATATTAAAGGAAATTCAAGAGATTTCAGAAAAAATTCTTTTATATAAAAAACCTGTGTGGAAGATACTAAATGATTTTATGAAAGAAGGTAAGAAAATAATATTTGAAGGCGCTCAAGACGCATTTTTAGATATCGACCATGGAACTTACCCTTTTGTTACTTCGAGTAATACCGTAGCATCGCAAGCGACAACAGGCTCAGGATTATCCTACAATGCTCACATTATTGGTGTAGCAAAAGCGTATACAACAAAAGTGGATAATGGTCCATTTCCTACTGAACAAAATAACGAGATTGGAGACAGCTTATTTTCTATAGGTAAGGAACTTGGAACAGTAAGCAATAGAAGAAGGCGCTGCGGATGGTTTGACGCAGTTTTAGTGCGCCAGGCCGTACAACTCTCTGGAGTTTCAAGCATTGTATTAACCAAATTAGATATTCTTGATTTTTTAGAGACTACTAACATAGGCACTGGTTATAAGTTTGGCGGAAAAATGTATGATTATTTATCCGCATCACATTCAATACAAAAATAATTAGAGCCAATATATGAAGAATTTCCTGGTTGGAAAGAGAAAACTCAAGGCAAAAGGTCAGTTAAGGATTTACCTGCAAATTTGATGAAATATGTGAGAAAAATAGAAGAATTAATAGGCGTATCAATTCATCTAATTTCATCTAGTCCCAATGGAGAGGATGTTATTAAGCTTAAAAATCTATGAAAACGTCTTGTTAACTTTTATCTAATAAAAAACGATGCTTGTGTGACTTCAAGCAATCTATTATGCAAAGTGGCAGTGTAAACGTACAGTGAGCAGTGTGATTTTTCTTAAATACATGTTGATTGTTATAATATAAACATAGGTTAAAGGAGGCGTATTATGATTGCAGGTTTGACTAAGGGAGACAATGCAGTAAATGCGGAAAAAAACAAGTGATCAGCTGAGAGAATTGTCAGTTGCAGAATATGTAGTTAAGTCATACATGACTTGCAAAAATTGCATAATAGATTATGTTCATCACAGGGCAACAATTGTGTTAATGATAGAGAGAAGTTTGTCCAAGGTAGTGATGGGCTTGGTATATTTCAATTTCTCAAAAGCTATATTAATGATGCAGAAAAAAAATAAGCCTTCCATTAAGAACCTTACTATAATGAAATTTCTTCGCTCAATTATAGAAGATAGAGAACTGTATAAAAATTTATACTCCTCGATTGTGAGTTAGAAAATTTGAGAGATAAGATAAGCTTATTAGGGCTTTTGAGAGAAAAGATGGACTTTACTGATATACAAAAAGCTTATGTTAATTGGCGTTTTAGTAATCTAATAGGTGATAATGATTTTAAGTGAATGAATGTGGATGAAGCAGTAAAAGAAAGAGAAAAGCCTGTTAATGAGGACTTTGAGAAAAATGTAGGTAAATACATAGAGTTAGTAAAGGAAGGAAAAGAAGTTGCAAGTAGGTATTTTGGAAAATGGAAAGAGGACTTTCAAGTTTACTGTTGTGAAGAAATTGACAATAATAATAAAGTTTTCAATATTAACCTTACTCATTACGACAATAGTGAGCCAACACAGATTAGTGACGTTTTACAGCAAGAGAAAGATATTAAAGAACTGAATATCTATTGCAATAAAAAACATGAAATACACGCTCATAAAAAAGATAAGAAAAGATATTATGAATTTAAAGAAGGTGCATATTATGAAATGACAAGCACTTGGCCTGCAAAAGATGGATCAGGAATGTGTACCATGATTATGAATGTGAGTAGCGATGGCATAACTGAAATACTAAAATTTAATGGTGAAGATTTTGTTTCATCGAAGGAGATTCTAGAATTAATAAAGCAAAACGATGAATTATATATTCAAGGTCTCTCCTTATATGATGCTGTAATGGAATCACTAGAAGAGGATAGGGCTACTCCTATTAATTTTCACAATGAATCTATGGTGGCTTATTAAGGTAAGGAACCAGAGGAGAAGTTAGATCATAAAGTCGATTCTGATAATAGCCTTCCTTCTTCTCCTTCTATGAATAGTAATGCATTGAAAGTCAATTTACAGCACACTAAAACTCATCCAGAAGTTGTTTCACAACAAATATCTGATTTACAAAACAGTTTTGAAAAAAAGAGCGCAAAAATACGGAATTGCAAACTGAACTGACACAAAAAGATGAAAAGTTAGCAAGTGTGTTAGCAGAGTTACAAGAGAAAACACAAGAACTTAAAAATGTATGTGAAGCAAAAGTTAAGCTAGAGGGTAAGCTAAAAGGTGTTAATACAGAAAAGAAGGAGTTAGAAGACAATCGAAAAGAAGCAGCACACCTAATGAAGGAAAAGGAGCAGTATATAAGCAATTTAAAACTTCAAGTGCAAGAGTTGAAAGATGAGCATAAAGCACAACTGAAATCTTATGAACATGGGATATGCAAACTACCATGGGAAGTTGAAGATTTAAGAAGCAAGCTAGAGTGTGAGAATGAATGGGATGATGAAGTTGTAGAAATAGCTGATGGACTGGGAGAAAAAATTCATGCTGATGAACAAAGAAGCCTCAATAATCAATTTTATACTCCAACAAGAAATATTTTTAATGAGACTAATAATGAGTCTTGTGTTCCACTGGAAGAAAAGATGACGTTACTCAGATCTTCAAGTTCTGATGGCGGATATGGTAGTGATAATGGTTTATCTTCTAACATGAGTTCCATTGAACAAAGAATCTTCAATCATCAATTTTATAGTCTAGCAGGAAACGTTTTCAGTGAGCCTGATAGTGCCTTACAAAAGAAGATAGAGTTATCCAGATCTTCAAGTTTTGATAGTGGACTTGATAGCGATGAGGAAAATTGTGATAATGATTTGTTTTCTAACATAAGTTCTATTGAGAAGGTAGCAGAGAGTAGAAGCGTACGTAGCTCGCTTTCCTCTTGCATTGTTAAGAAGATGATTGGAGTTAAGTTGCAAGAGCAATACTCAAGTAGAGTATAAAAATCTCTTGTGTTGATAATAATTTAAAATCTTTAGTAGACTGCAAAACATTATTAAATTATAATACGACAATGATAAAAGAAGACAAATCAAAAACAATTTTTGAAGTGGAAGGGGCAGTAACTGCTTTACTACCGACTTTACTAGCAGAATTTAGAGTAAAGCTGGACAATGAACATGAGATTATCTGTCATGTATCAGGAAGAGTGAGAAGAAGTAATGTACGTATCATTATAGGTGATAGAGTGTTAGTTGAGATGAGTATTTATGATAGGAATGCAAGAAAGGGTAGGATAATAAAAAGGCTCAAGTGATAGAACAATCTCTAGATAATCTTATTCTTGCTTCATCATCAGAAAGGCGAGTAGCCTTACTAAAACAAATAAATATTAAGCCAGGTTTGGTGCCAGCAGATACATATGAATCGCCTTTGAAGAAAGATCTGCCAAAAGATTACTCAATCCGTATGGCAAAACGTAAAGCCGAGAAAATACAAAGTGCAAATCCAAATTACTTTGTGCTAGGTGTTGATACAGTTGTTGCTTGTGGTAGAAGGATACTGCTCAAAGCTGAAAACGTTGAGCAAGCAGAAAAATGCGTTCGCTTATTATCAGGAAGAAGGTATAGAGTATACACCAGTGTGTGTTTATTAACTCCTGATCAATCTAAACAGCATATTAGGACTGTAGTTACAATAGCGAAATTTAAGCGTCTCAGTGAACAAGAAATTAAATATTATTTAGCATCAGAAGAGTGGAAAAACAGGGCAGGGGGGAGTAACATACAAGGTCTTGCTGGGATGTTTGTATCATTTTTACGTGGCTCATACTCTTCTGTAATAGGGTTACCATTACATGAAACCCATTGCTTGCTAAG
The DNA here is from genome assembly GCA_036971475.1 of Prosapia bicincta. Classification (NCBI taxonomy): domain Eukaryota; kingdom Metazoa; phylum Arthropoda; class Insecta; order Hemiptera; family Cercopidae; genus Prosapia; species Prosapia bicincta. The sequence goes on from JBAIZL010000005.1 coordinate 124,722,047, forward strand.
TAATTATTTTTTCCTATATTGAAATACCATCATCTTTTTCCTGTTGCTCAGCAATACGTTTAATCCAAAGTAATTCTTAATTCTTGTTTGCTAATGCAATTCTTGCGATCAGGACTATCATTGCGTTCTGTGAAAGTATCTTTTCTTTCCTCTTCTACTATTCCAGCTTTCAGTTGTGCTGCATCTTTTTCTAGCAATTTATATAGTTCATTTTTTTGTCTATAGTCAGATTAGTATTATCATTTTCTTGTTCTGCCACTCTTCTTCCTAATAACTTACGTACAGGGTCATATTTTTTACTTTCTTTTATTTCTTTCAACATACTTTCTGAGAATAAATCTTTAGTAGCCTGGTGTGAAGGTTCTCTCAATCCTTTATTCAATGTTTCCAATGTATCTTTTGGTTCAATGGTTTCTAATTTCCTCTCTAATTGTTCAGGATTTACCTGAAAATTATCGTGGCTAGTGTAAGTTGGAGATGAGTAACCTGAGTCGTTTATTTCTTTCTCCGCTGCATTGTCTTTTAGCAATCCAGCTGCTAGTAAATGTTCTATTGTTTGCTCGCGCATTTTCTTTTGATTTACTGGTTTTAGCAGGAATTTCTGAGTTTCTTTATCCAACTCACTGGTAAATTCCGTAAGTAGGGTATCATATCTTTGTTCAACATTCATTAGGCTAACTTTTTAACTGTTTAGAATTTAATCGAGATTTTTCATGATTAGAGTGAGTTGGAGATGAATAGCCCGAATCGCTTGTTTTTATGTCTGTTGAGCTGTATTCTAGCGATTCATTTTCTTGTAATTTATCTTCAGTTTCTTTTTGTTTATCGTTTCCTATTTCTTCGTTTTCCTTAGTGCTAAGATAATCGTTTTCTTGTTTATAATCTGATTGAGGATTTGAAAGCGTTATATACTTATCTTCGTTATCGCTCCAACCATCTTCGAAGTCAGAAAATTCTTCATCATACTCACTTTCACTACGTAATAACTCATTTTTTGCTATCCATGCAAGAATCGAAGCTACATCATTTAGTGGTTGCTTATTTCCATTAGTGCGTGATTCTTTAGCGTTTTCATACTTAAATGCACCTTTAACTTTTTTAAATGCAACGTCTTGTGCTGGTGCAGCGCTTTCAGTAGTTGTAGGATCAAAAATTGCATCTTTTCGCCGATTATTAGATATTTGCTCACTTTCATCTGATTTTCGGCTTCCAGGTACAGCATGTCCAAATGTAGCAAATGTAGAATTGTCATACCGTTCATCCTCTTGTGTATTATCTTGATTGTAGATTACAAACTTGGTGAAAATAGTACTGCTTGAAGAAGAATCGGAATATGGAGAATTGTAGTTATTTCTACTATTAATCCGTATTGGCTGATATTCATCTGTTTTCTGATTATTAGGTAATGAGCTTTAGGTGGCAGTGACGGTGGAATCTTTTTAGCAGATGCGGTATTAGAATTTGTAGTGCTAGTCGTTGCATGCTTAAACTCAAATTCTTGATCTTGAGTAGCTTGAACTTCAACACCTTTACTAATATCACTTTCTATGAAAGTTTCAGATGATTGTTGATTCTCTTGTTCTTGCCCTTTCTCCCTGAATTGTATTTGATATAGGAATAAGCCACCTATTTTTACATCTGTGTTTGCTTTTAATTGTTCCTCAGTAACACCATTACGTTCAGTAAGGTCTACACCGTGTTCATCAATCTTGATTTTGATAGTACATTTCTTTCCAGTTAAATTTAAGACCCAAGAAAGTAACTTATTAACGTGTAGCTAATTTCCAAGTAACTGAATAAAAGTTAAAGTTACTTTTTTGTTTAAAAAGTTTGTACCTTGAAAATGGTGGTAAATTTAAAAATATTAATAAACTGGGTTATACATATATAATAAATAGTTACCATTCATAATAAATCAGTTCATTTTGCAGTACATAAAACGCAGCTTCAAGTATTCATCATAGTTTTCCATTCATGAAGGAATATATATATATATATATATATATATATATATATATATATATATATATATATATATATATATATATATAAACACAAACACACACACACACACACACTCACTCACACATACGCACATGTAAACACACACACACACATACATATATAATTTTAAAGTGGCATTTATGGTAAATGATAAATCAATAGTAAAAAATATGGAAGGAAGGAAAGGAAAATTAAAATAGGTAAAGGAGGGTGAGTAATAGATGGGGATGAATATTATTAACTTTAATAATCTGTTAATGTTAATAATAATAATTTGAAACCGATGTTGTAGAAGCTCCTAATATTTTCTATCTCTGAACTAAGATTGCATTGAAAATAAAACATAAAAGTTTATTTTAGGTCTAACAAAGTTCTAGTTTTACTACGACTAGAACTTGATTTTTGTTTTGTAAAAAAAAGAGTCAATTAATGACATTATTAGTAATTTTGTTTCTTTCTACAGGTAAGCAACAGGTAATATTGTCAAAAAATGTGCCTCCTAGCAGACTTTATTTTCTAACCTAAATCTATCCTAACCAGATACCTTGTAGCTATACTTTAGTATAGTTTAACATAGTGCTCTGTTTTATAAGAAACTTTTTTTAAACAGTTAAATTTTTTTTAAACATTTTATAATATTTAATGAGTTTTGTGAAAAGAAGTTATTTTTGTTTGTTTTTTAAAATTTTAAATGTTTAGGGTCTTACCATTTTTCTGAAAAAATATCAGATTATTAGATTTAAAATGTATATTAATTAGTAAGGATGAATTTACACATCTTGGTAGATTCATTGATACTAATTTACAAGTCTGTTGAAAGTATGTTGAATTGATTTGTTATCCAAATTACTTTTCAGCCGTCACACCAGAAACTTGATGAATCTATAACATTTTACACCTATTAAAAAATTGATTTTGGGCTACTAAAACACACTAAAAAACTCAACTGAAAGTTTTTTGAGGCAGTATATCTACAATATCAAATGTATAGACTGTATTATATTTCATGTTTTTGAAACACTCCAAATCTATACTAAGTCCTGATACTTTCTCTGCCTTTTTGAAGTAGAAAATGAAATATGTATTTGAAAATTTATTGTGTAGATGCAGTTAAATGTAACACAACATGTAATACATTCACTGCTCACTGCCCAGACACAAATCATTATGAAACTTAGTTCTGTTTTCATGGTCTTTACAGTGGGTCATTGTACTCTTAGCTGGGATATATACTCTTGGTTAGTTAATAAGGTGGCCTAGCATTATTCTCATGACACTACCTTCCAGTGTGAGGGTGTCTTAATGTACATTTCCTTTCAAAGATTGGTGTTGCGATACTTTGTGACTTACCTTTCTCCTTTTCGTGTTTTATTGTTTTTAGTTATTGTATTGTTAATACTTACTTATGTTACTTATCTACAGAAGCATAAAATAAAATCGCATGTCGAATAACAAAAGGATTAGGTACATAACATGTTTTCATATGAATACCTTTTTTTAGCAGGTGGTTCATGACAACCAACTCCTATTTTTTTATGCTCTAGACCCTAAAACTTTGTGGTTGCAGATGAAGATTGTTTTGTGTCTTTCAGATGTGCATGCCTAACTGTTATTTATTATTTAAAATGTATTCATAGATTGAATATTGAAACCCCTCTATTGACATTCAGATAAAAATAAGTTTTGTTTTTAAGCCGCTGTACTATACACCTGCTGTTTGCCGAACACTTCTACAAACTATTGTAGAGAAGTACCTTCCCACACAATATGAAGAAAAAAAGTGGTGTAAGGGGTCAAAAATAAATAAATAAATATACATTTACAATAATAATAATAACTTCATATATATATATATATATATATATATATATATATATATAATTGAATTTTGTAGTACATTACGTTCTGTGAACCTTAATTAATCACTTAAACAATAGTTTGTAACTATCTGAACTTTAAATTTTGTAAAATTCCCGAAGACACTGATGAAGATCGCCACATAGCGATCGAAAACGTTCTGTCTCAGTAAGTTTTAACAAATTTACAAAATATAAAGTTAAGATAGTCATAAACTATTGTTTAAGTGATTAATACACACACACACATGTATATATATATATATATATATATATATATATATATATATATCTCGTGATATTTCATGTTGTCCATTATTTTTCCGTTCCACTGACTTTATGAAGTTCATCTTCAAAATATATATAAAATTTGCAACAAAAAATATTTGTTTATATATGTGTATCTTGCCTAGTTATAAAACTGTGTTTTGTCTTTGGGCTTGTTTTCACAAGTCTTACAAAAATAAATAAAACGTGAAGAGTTAACATAAATAAAATAATATTTTGTTGTTTAAATGTTTTCTGAAGATAAATATTGCTGTGATATATAGATATTCACATAAACTAAATTACAAATGGATATCACTGGATATGTTTCTCAATCAGTGTGTTGGGAGTGAACTGTGCTATGGTACATGAATTTTTCGTGATAGGATTTAATTCAAAATGCACAAAATTTACTTCAACAAATCTATATTGGATTTAGTAACACAAAAAGTTAAGGTTCTAACACATTTACATTTTACCACTGGAGTATACCTGAAGTTTCCAGGTGAGCAGTCAATGTGTGAATACATGACAAACTTAAATAGTCATCTTCTCTGAACGCTGCATTGAACGTTCAGATTTCTTTATTCAGTGCATAATGTAATTGGAAAAATAGTATTATGGTAAATCTTACAAGGATAGAATTTTGAGGTGTCATTTGGACCTAGTTGACACACAATAAAGATAAATTGTGAGCTTTTGAGAACTCTGTCTTGGACCTTCATATTCCATTAAACACTGCCTAAATACAGATGAGAATATAGGATTAGACCTTTAAATGATGTCAGCTAGATCCAGTTGAACCATGATAAAGATAAATCATGAGGTTCTTTGAGGTAAGCATTTAATCTTTAATTCCATAGAGCATTTGAGTTACTCAATGCATGTATGTTGAAAAAATCCGGCAAATTATTTCTCGTTTACGAATGTAATCTAATTTCTAACGTTACAGATCATTAATCTCTTTGTAGCTGTAATTATGGACAACATTGATTATTTAACTCGGGATTGGTCAATTCTTGGCCCTCACCATCTGGATGAGTACATTCGTCTCTGGAGTGAATATGATCCAGATGCCAAGGGGAGAATTAAACATTTAGATGTTGTGACACTCTTAAGAAAAATCTCTCCAACTTTAGAATTTGGGAAATTATGCCCACATAGAGTTGCTTGCAAGGTAAGTCTTTTGTAGTAAAATATTTGCTTACAACAAAATTTTGAAATACAAAATTAAAATATTTTTACATTAAATTAAGCGTTAAAACAAATTTAAAATATTTGTTTCTCATGCTTCAAGGAAAAAAATATAGAGTAGAGTGTATGACATATGAGCAAAAAAAAATCATTATTGATATTTTTAGTTAAAGGAAAATTAATCCTGTATAAAGTACAATTACATTACGAATAGAAATTTTTATCTGGAATACTGGGCTGTTGTTGACTAGTTTAACAATTAGTAAATATAGAACAATTTAATTCAACAGAACTGAAATTCAACACTCTAGTTAAACAGTCATGATCTAAATAAATTTAACCTCATTATAAATTGTGTTGTGCCATCATTATAATAATAATAACATTTTATCCAGCATATGAATCATCATTCAGTAATTTTTCAATAATTTCTCCAAGTAATTAGATGAGCATTAATTTGTATGTATTTTTTTTTAATTGGAATATTTTTTTTTAATTTCTAATCATATCTATGAAGTTTAGAAATCATAATGCAAGAATTGATTTCCTACTTTCAATCAGAATACAAAAAAGAACCTAACACTTTAAAATATTAAACAGGATACTCATCTATGTAGAAGATCTGTCTTGTATGTGACACTAAATAAACTCAGATTACTTCTATAGATAAATTGTTCTTATAGTTTACAAGAAATATGCTGATATAAAATTATAGTTTAGGTATAGTCACACAAGTTTTGATAGTTTATTTGAATTTATTGATTCAATATCTATTGATATTTTTCATTACAGTCAGGAACTCGTAATTAATTCTAATATTATTTCATTCCATATTCACTTGAGCCGCAATTAATTATTCTTAAACCCGTGGGCATACTGTGTATATATTACCACGTGACAGTTGCCTATTATATTACTTTCGATTTTGTTTAATGAGGATGGAAATTTTGGAAGATATGTCCCATTAACTGTAAGTCAGTATGACTGAGTTTACAATGGTATACATTAACTGAAACTATTGTCCTCATTAGACAAAAAAGTAAGTGATACTATTTGCAAGTCTCATATATTAACATATGTCCAGGTTTAATTTTGGAAAATATCTATTATGTAAATATGCTATGTTGCTTTATTTTTATTCTTCATCAATAGTAAATATGGCAATTACAATATTATTTGTATATATTTACAGTGTGTTATTTCTTAACAATTTTATTTTTATTATGTTAAGATGTTTTATGTTTTGATAAAGTAATGTTATATATATATATATATATATATATATATATATATATACAATTTTAATTTATCTTTTCATGGTCTATTCAAAAACGTGTATAAAAATCGTTTCTTAACTGATTAAAAAAAAAATGAAACTCAATTGTTTACCATATCTATTTTAACTGAAAAGGTTAGATATCTCTAAAGTATAGTCCCATTCTCACAATATTCACTGTTTTATAGGTTTATCAAGCTTTAAGTTACAGTTTAAAACACTACCTTTTTCTGATAATAGTATAGAAGTTTATTTTGTTATTAGTAAGGTGTATTATTTCTATTCTTATTTCAGTTTTGATAATAATTAAAATACAAAAAAAATTGTTACAAGTTTTCGCAAAAAGTATTTCACTAAAAAAGTATTTTAGAAGTAGGAATATTTCTATCATTAGAGTTGTCTATATTTTAGTATGTTTTTGATAACTTTGATTTGGCCAAGGATTAATGTTTAGACTGTAAAATTAGACTACAATGTTAGTAATTATGAGATGCAGAAAGTCTTAATAAATGTGGAAAAAATTAAAACCTGTCACAAACATTTTTAGAAAATGGAAAAAGCAAAAATAATGACCTCGTATAACAAGAATTTAGAGGACTATGAGAAATCATGGGATAAATATTTTTGGTAGTTATATTTCGTATTCTCACTTTACAACATACAAAAATATAAACTCAAGGTTTTCTTTAAAATTTTTGTGATAGAAAATCCCACAATATCTGTAAGGAGACATAACAAACATTAATACATAGTAACAATTGACAAAGAATGAAATATAGAACATAAAATAATGCAAAGTTTTCATCATTCATCCTGCCAACTTAAAAGCTGTACAGGTGGTTTCTCCCAATAGTTGTAGCCAAGGCCTGCTTACACTTCTTCCTAAAAAAATTAGCAACCAATATTTGGAAAAGTTAATTATTTTAAGTAATTATTGCATTATGTCTTTATTCAACTATTCGAATAAATACAATGAAACAGAAACACATAGGTTTTATAAATAAAAATAAACTGCATATTAAATACTTAATGATATCATTTGGCAAAAAAAAACCACTACTTACTGATATTTTTCTGTAGACCCGTTTCGAACTAAATCAGTACGTTGTTCAATATTGTGAGTAATGGACAAGACACGCTGTGAAAAATAACAGTAAGTAGTGGGTCTTTTGCCAAGTGATATCATTTAGTATAGTATATTCAAAGAACCTCAAGATATACAACACAAAAAGTGTAAGTTTTCCTTATTAAACTTTTTATTAAACAACGTTAGTAAACTTAATACCTTTGTTCACTATAAACAAGTTATGTCTTTGTTTAATTATTCATCTCTCTAATATACAGTATATATAAAAGTACAATCTAAAAACTGAGCAGAAAAACACTGCGAACTATATTGTAATACATTACGATTTAATTTTAATCTTTGGAATGAAAATTATTACTTTAAGCATTAACCCTTTGCACTCCACTATCAGGTATAAATCAGGAATGGTAAAATGCATTTCAGCTCTGAGCAATAACCTTTTCCGAATCCGAGCAATACCCAGTAGAGTTTTTCATCATACCTATATAAGCCAGATATAACCCGTTTTTATTTTTCTGCTATTACACTCCTAAACAAATATAGTTTGGCATTTTTAAATTAGTATGCAAGAATCTTTAGGTTTTGTATTACCTTTGTGCAAAACCTTATTGTTTTCCTAAGTTGGTGCTTCAGGTAAAACTTATTGATTGAACAACATGTCCCCCCACTTCCTCATCATCACAAAGTGTCTTGGTTTCTCATTTGCAAGTACTAATTTTCAAGTGTTTCGAAATATATTATTTGATTGTTTTGCTTCACTTTTTTAAAGGTTAACATTATTGAAGTTTGTTTTAAAGCCTCACTTTGGTGAATTGAACACTAATTTGTTTTGTCTCATTTCGCTAAAGATTTATGGTTTAAAAGTAAGTTATATTTCGCAATGGAAGAAGCCAATGTTATGAGAATTATGCATCTATTGGAGAAGAAAGAAGGTATGCTATCAGAATTATCTGACAAGGGAATTAATTCAAATGGTTCTTTTGGTAAATTTTTTGATTTAGAAAATGATGAGTCCAATATTGGCTTAGACCAATACAATGACAAAAATAATGACTTTTGGCTTAATCACTCGAGTAATTCCACACGCAAGTGAAATATAAATTTTAGTTAAATATTTGATTTGCTTACATGTAAAATTTAAACTTATAATTTAATATTTCTTTTATTATTAAAAAAATATTGTATAATTGCAAAATATTAAATATTTAAAGACTTTGTAAATGACTGCATAACTGAGAGAAAAAATGTCTTGCAAGTTATTGGAGCAGAAGCACAGGCAATGTGTTGCTAGTGTCGGAGTAGACTTGGCAAAGTTGTATGCTGGTTCATATCTTGGTTCGGAGTGCCGTACCAAACAAGCGTTCTCATTTTCGGAGTGCAAAGGGTCAAGTCTTCATTTAATTATGCCACATACTCACAAATACAGACCACTAGCCTGCTTGAATTGTTGTTTATTGGAATAAGGATGAAATGGGTTCCTGGAGTGAATAAAAATCAAAAGCATAATAATTCTATATGAAGTACTATTGCTAAGAAAGTAAAGTTCATCAACCCAAATCTGTCAGGCTGTGATTCACTAGAAAATCTGGCAGAGTTTTTTTTAGTTCTTATAGAAGTAACATTATATCCTCCATAACTTGTTAATTTTATGTGTAAAGTATATGTGTGTGTGTGTGTGTGTGGGTGTGTGAGTGTGTGTGTCAGTGGTGAGGTACACATATAGATGCACTTATTCCTAGCTAAAATGGATTGAATTGAAAATTAAATATATTTTGAGAAAATAAAAGTATTAAACTCATAAAAGATGCAAAACCCTCCATAGCTTTTCAAACAAAGTTAGAAAGCAGTCAATTATCTGTTATCAGATTTAATTCAGTGCTACAGCTCTCTTACTCAATTAGACTCCTCCTACTTACACCTCAGACATACCCTTTGTATTAAGCAATCCAAGTTATCTTTTGGTTAGTTGAGTCTTTATACTTTCTTGTTGATGAAAATATGAAAAGTGACAGATAAATTACGACTTTTTAAGGCAAAAGTCTTTTTTAGAAAAATGAAATAATTAAATAAATGAATAAAAATGCAGTAATATATTTTTTACAGCCTAGTGACTCTTTTCTATAGTAAATAATTTAGTTTTTTACAATAAAAATGTAAGATGTTTTGAGTTCTAACAAAATGAATTCTTAAAGAAAGAGATACACAACTCATCTTACACTATGACATATCAAAATGGTAACGTTGTAACAACTTCTCAACATGAATAACACTGAAGGATAATCCAGGTAGAACTCATAAGAACTGTTATCTATCAATACATTATTAAATATACAGATGTTTAGATTAAAATAACAGGATGTAACTTATAGCCTTTCTCAGAGACTATAATTTCATCTTTGAAGTTTTAACTAACAGACAGAAAACAATATTAGAAAATGCCTCTTAAGATGAAAAACAAACCTTTTTACGAAAAAATAGTTACACACTCTTGTCCAATGATGACCAGGGAAATACATAATGCCAATATAATTTTTGTAATTCCAAAATTGACAATTACAGAGGGTTTAAATCTTGTTTTTATGTTTTTAAGTGGATGCAATTTGACACTATTACATATTCACTTAACGTCATTAGCTAGAAAGGCATTTTTATGGTAATAAGATGCCTTAATTAAGTGTTTTAAACATGAAAATGAAGGTTTACTATGTTAGCTTGTCAGTGGTATATGATGTTTCATTAACTAATTATTGTATTATGAGAATTTAAATTTGTTATCAATGTCACATGCGATTCAAATGAGTTGCATGCTAGATCATGAATGGAAGCCGTGAAACTCAGAGTTGCATGCCAGATATATAGTTAAATCACCTAAAACACCTTTCAAAATTAGATTCAACTTACACACATGGATATACGGTACTGAGAAAAACAAAACAACATGTTAGTAAACATAAACGAGTGCATTAGACTATTACACTAAGTGTTATTTGAACCTGATATTATAATATAAATATGTTTGCAGGAGTAAATATTTTTGATTTAACCATTATTGAAAATAATAACGATCAAAAGCTAAAAGTACCTAATTCTTGAATTTTGTAGTCCATTACGTTCAGTGAATCTTATTAATCACTTAAACAATAGCTTATACAAAACTTTAAATTTTGTAAATTTGTTAAAACTTACTGAGACGGAACGTTTTTGATCGCTATGTGCCGATCTTAATCAATGTCTTCATGAGTGTCTTCCTGACTCAACAGTAAAGACATTGATGAAGATCGGCACATAGCGATCGAAAACATTCTGTCTCAGTAAGTTTTAACAAATTTACAAAATTTAAAGTTCGGAAGTCATAAACTATTGTTTAAGTGATTAATAATAGTACCTACATTGAAAATGTAATAAAAAGGTCAAATTTATGGATGTTATAAATGACTATTTTTTTAACCATTAAAACTTGAATGCTTAATCTCAAGTATGATTGACAGGTATTTACTGAAGCATTCATTGCAGCTGTTATCTTTGGTTATTTTAATATGTAGATGTTCATAGATGTTTTGGTTAAAGTAAACAGGATATCACTGTGTCATTTTATGCACAAATTTATTTTGAGGGTATTATTGCAATTGCTATTAATTATAATTAAAAATTACTTAACTAACTGAATACATAGGGCTTATTTGCTGACGCGTTTCAAAACAATCGTTCCTTTTACGAAGCAAAGCCTCTACTGGCGGCATAACACGTAAGGTACAAAGGTGTCGGAATAGATTTATCACTGTGGAAGGGGTGTGTTATTTTGGTTGTGCGTATGTAATGGAAAAGGGAGTTGGCCTCAAAGTGTGTGTGGTAATTTAATATGTTTTCTTTCTCGTAAAACGAATTATTGTTTTGAAACACATCAGCAACTAAGCCCTATCTATTAATTTAGTTAGGTAATTTTTAATTATAATTTAATCAGTGAATTCGAGATGATTACATCAAGAAACTTTGCTACTAATTAGCAAATATTTTATATAATGTTGAAAGAATTCTCAATTTTATCCTTAATTTCTAGAAACTCTTCTATAATTTCAGAAATATCAAGAATAAAAACATAGCCTTTGCAGGTAATTGATAACTTTCTTGACAAATACATGGTGTAGTATTTATATTGGTTTCAAACATAAATGGCATTGCTCAAAAATTATATCTGGGAATTTAAAAATGTCTAAGGAACGAGGAGAAAATATTAAAACTCTGAGAATTTAACTTTGATTTTCAATACATTTGTGTTACTTTGATTTTTGAAACATCAAAGTTTTTCGCTCTTCCTAGTTTGAAAATCAGAGAGTTTCATCAGTTGTGATTGTGACTTATTTGGCACTATGCCAGTTCAGAAAATGTCTCCGGTCAAAACTTTGAGAATTTTACCATATTTTAACTTTGTTGTTAGTGTGATCCCTGCTTATTTAACTGGTTTATATTAAAAGTATCCAATTTTTTATGTTAGTTTTTAGGGAATTTTTTATAGTATATTTTTGTTACTACTTCCTGGCCATTGCGAGTTATATGTATGTGATAAAAATATTATGTTTGAAGTTCTTAGGTAATACTATTGTTTTGGTGATCAGCATTCAACATATTAAGTTGTGATGGTTAGTAAAACCAGGCCTCTGCTCTTTTGTGCTAAGTTCCATGGTTTATGACAGATGAGAGTATCAAAGAATTCTTGGTAATAATTTATAGTCTATACATTCTGATCAAGCAATAGTATTTGTAACACCTCCTTAAAGACACTGTGTGACTTTCTACCAAAAGACTAATAGGAAACTTTCAGGCTATAAAGTTTTGTGTTTGTTTTACAGAGAGGTTATTGTTATAATTTTTCTATATTCCAGAGGACTTTCTGCATCACCAGGTATGATTATCTTTGCAATATTGATGCCATCGGGATATTATATTAAAATATACTAATGATGTATAAATTGTTAATAAATTGTTAATAAATTTACTTCAATTATATTTGTAATGGTTTCATTGCCATGAACGAATGAATTAAAACGTTATTAACATGTTATAGCTTGATGAGCTACACTTTAAAACTCAGATTATAATGTTGTAAGTTAATTATGTTATTACAGCGTTTAGTTTCTATGAACATGCCTCTGAATAGTGATGGGACTGTACTTTTCAATGCAACTTTATTTGCGGTTGTAAGAACATCATTAAGAATAAAAACTTAAGGGAATATTGATGACGCTAATGCTGAATTAAGCGCCGTAATTAAAAGAATGTGGAAAAGAACAAGTTCAAAACTGTTAGATCAAGTAGTGCCACCTCCTGGAGGTAAGTAAAGATGTTTATACAACTATATTACTGATAAGCTAAATTATTACATCTGATCTCTGTTAGTGTTGTTAAAATCTAAATTCAACAAACTACATAAATAGGGAGAAATTTAGACAAAAGAGAAAATTATGAGTAGCACGTTTTGAACTATAACCTATATTTTATTTAAAACCTATAATACTGTATGTAACAAGAAAAAAAATAACAACAGAGGTCAACATAATATGTCTTGGAGCTTCAAGGAAATTATGAAGTAGTTGTTGCTTCGTCAGTTCTAAACAGACTAAAAGAAACTTTTAAGAAAATCTTTAAAAGAAAAAAGTTGGTTTCCTTATATGGGTGTCAACATAATGGCACATATTATTGTTTATAACTACATATTTTGTTAGGTTCATTATGCACGTTTATTGTAAATACATGCTTTTAAAAACTCATACACTTTTATTTTTACATATTTATCTTTGACTTACTTTACACATAACCGTTAAATAAATTGCCTTTGATGAGTAATTTTACTAATAACATGAACATATCGGAAAGTGTAATTCTATTTTCTAATTTAACATATAATAATGCGATAAACATAACCTTAGTTTCATAAGTCTGAAGCATATATAAGTCTAAACTTAGCCATAACTATACATGTATATTCTCAATAGTTGATAAATAACTCAACTAAAAATTAAATTATTTGTTTGAATATTATATTTATGTTAAAGGTTGAAAGTTTATTCCTTGATAAAAATATAAACTGAAAAACAATTTAGAATTTTCCCAGTTTATAGATCCCAAAACTTAAACCCTAATAACCTTTAAAAAAAGAAAATTGTTTTAAAAAATAACATTACTTTCATAATTTTATTTATCAAGCAATTTATTTTATCTGAGAAATTAATGTAACTGAATCACCTGATATAGTGTCTATCTGATAAAACAAAGTTAAAAAGAAAACTGATGATATTCCAATGAATGTATGCATACAGTAAAGATCTTTAAAATGTGTTATGCTGTTATACTAAAATGTTTATATCATTACGGTATGCAAAGGAAATGGGTTGGGCTTCCAAGAAATGTTCATATAAAGCTCTATAAATTTAAACTTATTTAGTGCATTTTTATTTATAGTATTAGGGTTCATTGAAACTCCCATTTTTTTATGATGCACAGGAATCTATTTCCATGTAATCCAAGTTCTCAATAATAGGAGGGAGTCTTGATCCAATTTACCACAAATTATCGAAACTCAACTGTATTGGCATGAAAATGTCTGGTAAAATTACTGTAATTTTAGTTAGGCATGCTGGTTTTCAATTTTCAAACTCAATAGGCTTCTACTTGAGAGTGTAAATCAGTCAAACATATACTCAATAATATTACTTTTGTTTCCAGTGGGTGATGAAGTAACAGTGGAGAAATTCTATGCTACATTCCTTACCCAGGATTATTTTCGCCGTTTCAAAAAAAGAAAAGAGCAGGAACTGAAAGACGGAGATAAAGAATCTCACAACACAATCACTTTACAAGTAAATGTTTTATAATATATTTGGTGCTTCCCAATCTGTATATTTTTTATATTTTAGACATCAGTGTTCAACAATGTTCTTGTTCATCTCTTCTACACACACACAAGACAGTTACACACATATGCACACACACAATAACACACACGCGCACACACCACCTACCTCCTACCACTCAGTACCTCTCCTTAATCTCATATATTGTTGACCCATGTTTTTATTAGTTTGAGCTAATTTGATTTGCTGACATTTTTTGTATTCTAATTTGTTTACCACAAAAAAAAACTTCACGAGAAATATAGTCATGATTACTTCCATCTAAATATTGGCCATGGTCATCTGACTGCACAACTCCAAAAACTCGGAATGTACAATATGATGGTAACAAGCCTCAGTAATGAAATAGGTTTCTTTAACACCCATCAGAAGTTTAGTACTGATCATGGAGAAACTAAAGAACCTATCAATGTTGTACTGAGGGGCCGGAAGATAGATTAATTGATATTCAAGAAAACTACAATTTTCACATACATGTTTTCTTATTCATTTAATTTTAAAAATTGTGAATCTAGAAACTTTCAAGCTAAAACAGTAATAAAAATAACTGTCCAATCATTTCACACTCTTTTGTTATAGCAGAAGGGGGGGGGAAACTAAAAACAATAGAGTCTCACTTATCCTAGCTTTGAGTTCTGACATTCTGTCTTATTTGGCACCCTCAAAAATTGAAACAATTAAAAAATGCTTTTCTTGTTAGAACACTCTAGTTTTAATTGTCACTGAGTGTATCGCTACCCCAGTGGATGCACAACAGAATTTACCTTCTGGCTCGGCTGCCCATACCACAATGCCCTAGCTTTTGTTTCAAGTGTCATAGCTCAGTTCCTCAGCTCCATTCAGTATAGTGTAAACTGTGAATCAGTCTGCTACTGTTTTTTTTTAAACTTGCAGTTTTTGTGTTTTACATCTTGAGGTTTTTCTATAAATACACTCTTGGTATTAACTTGGCAAAATAACCACTACTTACTGATATTTTCATCAGGCGCCTTTTGCACTAGGACAGTGCATTATTCAATGCTGTAAGTCACGGACAAGACTGTTCAGCAAAGTGTTTTTTTTTTTGATGAAATTCTATTGTTTTTCATGAGTAGGTGTTACTTTTGTGTTTTGAGTCGTTCTTATTGTTTTGTTATCATTACACTGTTTTGTCAATAAAAAGAAAGAAGGTCATTGTATTAATACAACAAAAACTTGGTCCGATAGAAAGACCCAACAAAGGAGACAAAGCAGGAGGTTGCTGATAACTATGGTGCAGGACAGTAGGAAATTGGAAAAAAACTGATTGGAAATAGAAAAATTGTGTTCTTCAAGAGTGAATGAAAGTGCGTTAAAGGAGAGAAAAACAATGAAGTAATTGATGCTCTGTACTTACGGTTTACCTAGTTCAGAGACAAAGGTTCTTATTTCCGGAGCTTTCCTGCTGGAAAAGGCATTGCATTTTCAAAATGAATTCAATGAAGGTGACAGAGAATTCAAAGTGAGTGTTAAGTAGCTTGACCGGTGGAAAAGGTGCCATGGAATCCGCCAGTTAAATATTTTTGGGAACTATCATCTAACCTTGAAGAAATAATTAAAGTTTGTAAAATATTTCAACTCTTTCACTAAAAAGATAGCTTAGCTGGAGATAGGAAAGTGCATGAATGAGCAGCACAGTTGTCAAAGATACGTTTTTAAGGAATTAGTCGTTTCCACAGAAATATACTTTTTAAAAAAGTAATATAAAAAAAACTGTATTATTAAGAGACAACTCCCGAACATCTGAGTGAAGAGGATCTTCAAGATGGTGGCATTAAGGTAATCTTTCTACCAACAAATGTAGATCCATCTAGCTATTTGCAAGCAAATGGAACAGGGTGTCTTGTAAACAGATAAAAAAACCTATTAAAGGAAGCTACTATCAACATTGTTAGAGGAAAGTGATCGTGGGCAGGCTGATGTGATAGCTAATTTGAAAAATATTAAATTAAAGAATATTGCTTATTAGATTCAAAAGCCTGAGTTGTTTGCAAATGTGTTAACAACTGCCAAATTGTGAACTAAGTTGTTAGGAGAAAATGAAATTGAAGAAGAAGATGTTCCAAAAATGAATAGTGATGTGTTCTTTCTTCATTCTAACCCATCCCTGGATTTGAGGAAGCAACTGTAGAAGACTTTGAAGCTTGGTTCCATGAAGACAATGAACATGTCATAACAGATAAAGAAGTTGTTCACCGTAAAAAATTGGCCGTAAAAAATTATGACACCGATATTGACAAGAGAGAACCTGTTGTTAATCTTTCAGAGGTGTCATATGAATATGCAGTGAAACAGATCACAAGATTTTTTACTTTTATATAAAGTATGTACATTCAACTTCTAATATTTACTGTATGAGTCAAATCTTAATCGACGTGTTTGCAGTTTTGTACAGTATCAACTTGACACATTGAAATTTTTTAAAACTTAAACCTCCTTTGTTTTACCTGAATTTTCAACTTTTCCCTATTATCTGCCATTTTTGCTTATCCATGAGGTGGCCCCTTTATTATGGATGAGTGAGACTCTGCTGTATCAATTACAGTTTATTATCTGTCATTTTATCTTGATGAAAGGAAAATTGTACTTTTTTACTTTTATTTCTTTTAAAAATTTCAATAGAAAAAATAACCTGTAGCAATGATTTTAAATAGGCTACACAAAAATGATCAGGTATATTCTATTAACTAACTTCCTTACTTATGAGATTAAAAAATGTTATTTTTACTTCTAGATAAATAGTTCAAGTATACAATGTTTTTATCATCGTTAACTTTAGTTTAGTAAGACATCATCAAGTTTTGAACTACAGAAACTACTTTACCCAATTACATACTGGCAGATGTCTTCATCCACAGGCAGTTAACAGAGAATTACACACGTTTTAAATTATAAATCTTTGAAAATGTAAATTGTAACGTTTCAGTTTTTTGCCACAGAAGTTTCACCATGATGATTGAAGATTTACAAACAAATTGGTCTGTATTACACTGTACTTATAAGAGTATTATTGAAGATAAAGTGTTAAAAGTGCATACCTTTGTCAAACTCTCATTGAAAATGACAAGTAAGTACCCAGTAAGTGCCCCTATAAACAAACAAATTATTATTCATAAGATGATGACACAAAATAAAATTAGGCAGGGCAGTGGTAATTTTTCAGTTATTTACCAGACTGAAATGGTGTTGACACCAAGAAGTATCTAGATGCCACCAGGTGACCAGTATAAGAATCTGTCAGTCTATCTTATATAATGTTCTTAATATGTCACCCTCATTAAACAGTGTCCATCAGAAATTCTTCAAGGAAAACCGAAATGGGATTAAAAATTATATTTGGAACCAATTTTTTTCTCAAAAATTTTACATACCACTCTATGATCTGACACCTTTGCACATTGTTAGTGTACAATTATTAAACATGTCGAATACTGGGCGTGTGTTTTAACTTCTTGCAATAACACTCCTACAAATCAACATTATTTGCCTCAAGTCATTGACCTATTGGCTGTTGGATCTTAATTCATTTAGATTATTTGTTTATTATTTCTTTATAAATTTTTATATAATTTCGTAAGAAAAACAATTTTTTATTTTCACAAAATTTTTGATTGATGATTAACAAGTATTCATTTTCTTAATCATTACAAAAACTTAGTTTTATGAGTTTTTCAATAAGGTGGTTATTGATTTTAAGTATGTACTGTTGAATGAAAAACAAATTTTTGTTATAATATAATGTATTTAATCACTTTAACATAAGTTTAAATTTAAACTTTAAATTTTGTAAATTTGTAAAAACTTACTGAGACTAAACGTTTTCGATGGCTATGTAGTGATCTTCATCAGTGTCTTCTGCTTGGAGTTATTGAGTTAAGTGGTGACGGTTTTAATGACAGGCTTTTGATAGTATCAAAGAGTATGTGTTATTTGTATTGGGTTTGTTCATTAAATATGTTTCTACTTTGTGTGTCTGTAAATTTCATATTGTTCTAGTGTGTTGAGATGGTCCTTTTTTGTTGATGTGTAAGATTTCTATGGTTATGGTAAATGTCTGGGTATTTGTGTCCTGTATCTTTTATCTGGTTGTAAAATGTTGAGTTGGTGTTCTGTTTGTGATCTTCGACTCTTTGTTTAAAGCTGCAACCTGTTTGCCCAATGGAGAACAACAACTGCACTTGTTGCAGTTTAATTTGTATAAGCCTGGTGCTTGTAGTTTATATTTGTTGTTGGTGTGATGTTGTATTTTGTATTGTGAATTTTTATTAGTTGTGTATGCTATTTTGTATCCCGTTTTTTTGGCATTGTTGGGCTATTTTATTTGATGTTTTGTTTATGTATGGTATTGTGATGTAATTGTTTTCCCTCTCTGTATTGTTAATTTTAGTGTTTTTTTTTTTTGTATATTGTGCCAAAGTTCATCTATTATTGTGGTGTTGTATCCATTTGTGTATGGTAAATATTTGGTGTCTTGCTCTTTGTTTATGTTTTCTGTGGTCATTGGAAGTTCTTTAAATAAAGCATAGTTCTGAATGCAGCATGCTTGTATTGGACTGGGTGGTTTGAGGTGTTGTGTCTGTTTGAGATAAGTGTGTCTGTTGTTGTAGGTTTCCTGTAAATGTTGAAGCTGTGTTTTTGTGTGAGGCTTTTTGTTATGGTGAGGTCGAGGAAGTTTAGGGATCCGTTGGTTTCAATCTCTGAGGTGACGTAAAGATTAATTGATTTAATTTCTAAGGAAACTGTATATTTCAATATTTATTTAAAACAGCAGCTAGAAAAGATAAATTAGAAAGCTTTTGAGTGATTGAATAAATATGGGCAAGGCCTTTATTTAATCAGTAAATCTTTTTCCTTTGGTTTAAGACCAGTCCGTTATTCCTAAGCTCTAAAAATAAATCAATAACATTTGTTATCTATTTTCTACAAATACCCATGAAAAATATATAATTTATCAACTCAGGTGTAAAAGATTCAAAATTCAGTTAACGATTTAATTCAGCCTGGAAAAGACATTATAAGTTTTTTCAATGCGACTTGTTTCATATATTATTCTATATTTTCTGTTAGAACTCTAAGGATTTTAAAAAATGTAGTTTTATTATAAAATTTACAAATAAATATTAATATTAGTACTTTTAGTATCATTTGGTAAGAAAAACACGACTCTAAAGTTAACATGAAACCTACCAAAATGAGCCCTGCTGGGAATTTCTATTATATCAGCAGCAATAACATGAAAAATAGTTTTTCTTCTTGATGGAAAATACTTGACCTAACTGTCGAGTGACAGATCAACCGGACCCGAACCCTGCTAATCACTATCCTATTTATACACTATATTTTGAATTGCTGGAGTATTGAAAGTGCCAAAGTAACAGGTGTTTACGGTATTATAAGACATGTAACTATAATAAAGATGTTTTTTTCAAGGAAAATTTTGTAACATAATTTTTGGTACTGTAATTTTCTGTTAAAGCGCTGGTTTAATTTAATATAATTTACTTAAAATTTTTGTTTCAATAGCCTTTTCAATGCTACAAATGTTACAATTAATAAAATGTTGCAATCTGAGCAACCGTGGGTTGCCCCACACAGTTTTGATCCTGATATACCCTTGTATATAACCAATTTGGAAATCATTATTATTTTTACCAACAGATACAAATATATGTCATATTGTATATTTTCCATTTCATATAATTTAATTTTAAATAGGCAGGATTGCGGACTCTACATGATGCTGGTCCTGAACTGAAGCGTGCAATATCTGGAAACCTAGAAGAACTTATTGATGACAACCCGGAACCAATGCATAGGGTAAGGTGTTCTATAATTAGTCAATTCTAATCACTGAACAATTTAATTCAAAAGCAAAGTTTACTCTTTGCTGGGGATTTTAACGATTTTTTGTATCATTTTTCATGTGTGAAAAGAATATGAGAGCATATTATTATCAAATTATTCTAAAATAAAAGTATTAACTGTTATGTATGAAGTAGTAAAGCTATGTGTTTTATCACTATACAGGTTTATTTAAACTGGATATTTCTAATTTAAAAATTATTAAATTAATTAGAAAAATAATTTTTAAATGCCTCTTACCCAACTACGGCTGACCAAAACCTTTCTTTAAACATTTATATTCCTAATGTCAAGTTAGGCTAAACTGTGGAAACCCTAATGTAAAAGTATATTTGATAATTTTTCAAGTTTAAAAAAAAAAAAAAAAATATGAAACTAGTCCTATAATTGTGTTGCTGATAGTTTTTGAGAAAATGGTAAACATTTTAAAAATCAGAAATGAAATTTACACTTTTTATGTTCGATAAAAAAGTAAATTTTCAAAGAAATTGGGGATAAATAAATATTTTTTATTAAAAATTTGTACACAATTTAAAGCGTAGAAAATTGATAGAAAAATTTGCTAACCAAAATTTAAAATGATTTTTAAAATATGAACGTCATTCCATGAAAGTTTGTAAAAATACTGATAACATTATAAGATTCATTCAACACAGATGTTTGATATGGCCACCATTTTGTTGAAAGCAGCATTTGGCACACTAAAACCCAGCATTTTGAACTTTTCCCTGTCCCATCCACTGGCGTGTTATTTGAGTATTCAGTAACAGAATGTGAGAAATAACCGATGAGTCATCTGACAAAAACTATATCTTTATTATATCTGTATAGGGAATGTCTTCTAAAAGATATTGTAGATATACCTGAAAACATTTTTGGCAATCTTTCCCATTGAGCTATAGAGGTAAAAAAAAATGGATCTATTATAATTTTCCAACCAGTTCATGCCAGAAGTTGAATAGAAAAGTATGTTGGAAATCTGTTCTAGCATTGTCATTTGATTTTTTTTCTGCCCATATGTGAGTATTACAAAATTTAAGAATTCCATTCCTTAAGAATCAAAATTCATTAATTAACCCTTAGCACTTGACTGTCGGGGAAGCCCCACCAAGCGTATATTGCCTCGTATGTCGGGGATCACCCGACACGATTTTCAATTGCCTATATCTCGTCTGCGGTGAAGCCCACGACATTCAATCTTTTACTGTTTTGTGCTACACTCTATTGACAATAATGTGAACTAAGTTGAAAATAACTAGGAATATGTGAGTCATCAGAAAATCTAGTTTGCCGCTACGTTGTAAGCTGCAAGTAGGTTACAGTTTCGCAGGTTATTTGTTTACTCGTAGTTTGCCATGGCTCCACGTGCAATTAGTGATTCTGAAATTCGCGATCTTTTACTTGATCCTGATTTATTAGAATGTAGTTCAGTTTCATAAACAAAATAATTAAACCAACAGTTATTTGTAAATATAACCAGTTTTGGGTGGTGTAGATTTAGCTGCTCAATATAATGAACCGTGCAGTTTTACGAGACGAACAAATAAATGGTGGAGGAAAATGTTTTTCTGGCTATTAGATGTAGCTGTAGTAAACAGTTTTATTATCTATAATAACAAAAAAAGGAAATGAGAGAAAATCCTGTTAAACAAAAATAGTTTTGGCAAAACTTGGTGAAGGAATGCAATGGTGATATCAGGAATAACCTGTATGTATAGTAAGAGGGGTCGACCATCAACTACTGACAAAGAAGAAAGACTGAATGGGAAATTACATTTAATCTTTTCCAATGATAAAAGTAGTTCTAAGGATTGTGCAGTTTGCAGTAACAGGAAGATAAAAGGAGGTAGAAGGGAAACAGTTTTTCACTGCAAAACATGCAGCAGAAAACCAGGACTTCATCTGGAAGAGGTTTTTCAGAGATATAATACTCTGCAAAACTACAAATAAGATAATAAAATCATGTACATACAGTACTAGTGAATAAAAATAGCTTAGTTTACTAAAATCATATAATAGAAAACAAAGTTTTCCACAAACAATAATGCAACTTGCAGGTGAGGAGTTTGTCTCAATTTAATTACAAGTGGGGAAGCAAAGCATGTTAAAAAAATCCGAGCTCCAAGGGTTAAAATATGATAAAGGAATCAGACCAATTAAGTATTTTCTAATCAAGCACCATTAAAATTCTTTTTTTTTAATTGTAACTTTGTAGAACTCATTTTTGCACTGGTCATAAGAAACAGGTACAAAAGTTGTTCTTTTAAATAGTGTGGGCGTAGTGCGATCAGAGTTTGTTCTAAGGGGAAAAACTGTGAACTCTGAATTTTATAAGGGCATACTGCAATGTTTGCAAAATGTCTTACAAAGAGAGAGACCAAAAAAATTGGCAAATCGCTTTCTTCTTCATCACGATAATGCGCTATGCCATGCCTAGCTTCTCATTTGCACTCGCGGAAAAAAGTGTTCCTGTCTGTCCACATCTCCCATACAGTATGGGCCATACTCACCCGATTTAGTACCATGCAACTTCTGGCTCTTCCCAAAAATTAAAACTGTGCTTAAAGGAAAACGTTTTGACACCATTTTCCCAACATTGAAAGGATACGACCGAGCAGCTAAATGCCCTTCCGAAAGAAGCCTTCCAGAAATGTTTCCTGTCCTGGATTCAACGTTGGGATAAGTACATTGCCAGGCAAGGACAGTACTTTGAAGGAGATTAAATCGAATTTCGTTGTAAGTTTATTACTATTTTAAATAACAAATTATTCACCATATTTTTTTATCATACTTTGTATCTTCCTATAAATTAATAACATCAGTTGAATTTATGCGTGTAAGAGAATTAATAGTATTTCCAATAATAATTATAATTTTTAAAATTATGACTAAGTACAATAACCTTTCATGTTTTCTGGCTAGTATAAAATGGTATTCACAATAAAATCATATTCATTTAGATATGTTACAACAATTTAATATCTGTACATTTGGTAAGCTGTAAAATCAACTGTTACTGCTACCAATTTATAGAATGAAAGGTTTTAAATAATACCATTTCTTGAAAAATTTTTTTGGATTTAATTTTCCATTTACATAAATGTACTGTTTATATTTTTTTAAATTTTCAGTATGCTATTTTAGATTAAAAGTTTTACATATTATTAAAAAGAATAGTAACTAACATAATAATAGTAATAAAAAATGTTTTATTATTAGTTTTTTTAAAGATAAATTTGTAAATATATATATATATATATATATATATATATATATATATATATATATATATATATTTATATATATATATTCTTCTGAAAAAATCATATCATTAAACATTTTGTAGTTGATTTGATAATTTTGTCAATATTACATTCATTTAAATTAATATTTCTTGAAGTTTTTTAGTAATTTTAGCAATTTTATATTACTTTTTTCCTATAAATTTTGTAATAAAATATTTACTTGTCAATAGCTAACTAGTATTATCTGTCATCAAACCTAAAAGGTATAAATTTTAAATTCACTTTTTTATAATGTCTATAAGTGTTCCCAAAAACTATCAGTTACAGTTCTTGGACTAGAACTGTTCAATTTTTAAAGCTAAAAATCATAAGAAGTTAGCAAATCTTCCTCTACATTTGATTCCCAGATTTGCAGTATATTATGAGCTATCTTGATAAGTAACATTTTCAGCAACACTTACTACACATTATCTCATACTTACAAGTTTTTATAACTGAATCCTACTGAAGTATGTCAACAATCAAAGAGAGTGCTTCATATTATTGGCATGATGTAAGCTGAAACACATTCCATTTATCATATTCGGTGACTTGGAATTTGAAAGCAATTTCTTACAATAGTAATCTATATGTTTTCATTCTTCATGCTTACATAAAAATTTGTTTGTTAAAACAACAAATTGTTAAAATATTAACACAAAATAATTGTAAATGTTGGTTTATGATGAGTTTGCTCAAGTGAAACCCAGTGTCAGATAACATGTCAAAATAAGAGATGGGATTTGACCGAATTATTTAACCAGCTATAGCTTGGTAGCAAAGCAATTCTGAACTTTGGTTTCGCAATACTTTTTTAAAATCTTTAGCCGTAGAATAAACTCCCAAAAGATTGCCAAGTAGTATAAGATAAATCATGTCATCAGCAAATTAGTTTGTAGTTCATTTTGATTTTAAATACAAATACCATTTACCAATGCAGTTTGTAAAAGTAACTCAAGAAATATTACTAATTGTGTGAATACTTATAAAAATATATGTCTAGCAAATAAAACTACAGATTTTTTACTAATAAGGAATGATATATTTAGTCAGAATCCATTTTAAAACTCAAAATGTGTAATTAATTTGTTTTCTTTCAGAGCAACCATTCTCTGTTTGGAATTGTGTGGTCATCAATGAGACGTGGGCATAGTAGTTTCCGTCATAACAATCCTCGCAAAATAGCTTCTGCTATCAAGGTAAGTACCTATGAGGAAAAAATTATAGTATGTGCCAGTACTATAACTGCTTAAGGTATTTACAGTGTTCAATTATGTGTTTCCCTACACAAATGTTTTACTTTTAATGTTCTGTTACTTGTTGTTCTTTTACTTTTTGTTTGTACTTCCTCACTTGTCTTTTTCTTTGTTCTTTAATTTAAATTATATGTGTTCACTATAATCTTGTCTCTTGCTGTAATATCATTTGATGTTCCCATTTTGTAAGTTATACAGTTTTTCAGTGTTCATTACTCATCAAGTAGCTTGTTTCCATATACAGTATGTTACCATAGTATATTATTTCATATTATTTCAAAAATATATTAGATTTTAAAAAGTGGATTTTCATAGAAAACAATTACTGTTGTTATATTAGAAATTTACTTTACATTTATTACCTTACCTTTTTTCTACAATCTTTCTTCTCTCTTTGATTTTAAAGTGCTCTTTTTATGAATTGTAGGAGTAAAAGAACCATTTTGTTCATGATGTATGAGAATTGCCATTTCAGATTATGTATATAATTATCATGAGTTATAATGTAACTGAGATGTATCCTTAAAGAAATCAAAAGGTCTGTTATGATCCAAGTCACCAGTCAGACATCTCCTGAAACAACCATCCTCATTGAGGCAGAAAGTAAATGCTACTTATGGGCAAAGTTTCTAGTTTTTAAATTGTAGTCCAAGACCAAAATAAATTGTTGAGACACTTTTCTTTTTAGTTGATATTTTTTCAATGCATATACTTAGTACTTTGATCATATCATACCTTACTCTCATCATATTATACCCTTAAAGTTTTCAGTTGCAAAAATTATTGTAGTTGCAGATATTTTTAAAAATTATTAAAAATTGTTTAAAATTGAAAATTAATTACAATAATTCTTATTATTCCTTTTTTTAGGAGGAAAATATTATATGATACCTCAAACAAAAAATTATTCAAGACATTCCGTATGTTAGAGCAAACTGAATAAATATCTATATTTGAGCAATAGCATTTAAATAAACTAATTTATTATTTTTATTGGATTTTTTCTCATGTTATACCTTCAATTATCCATTCTTCATACAGAATTTGTTACCAAACCTAATGCTATTATTGTATCCATAGAATAAATGTTGTAATTTACAGTAATATCTATGAATATATGTTTGTTATTAAAAAAAAACCTGTAACTTTAGCAATTCCCTGTAGTTAATCCGTGTGATATGTTTGTGTATTTCAAAACAAATTTTTCTAAATGTTGTAATTACTGTCGTCCACTATCTCTTAATGTACTTTCTTCAGTAAACTTTATTTACAGTCATTTTATATCCTCCTTAAAACTTTACAATGTATGAAATGCGAGTCCTTATTGACTTTGAAAATTAGATGTTAAAGAAAATCTGGTACCTCTCATTACTCGAAATTTTAAATAGTTGAAAAAAACTCTGTGATGATGAGTTATATATGTTTAAAAATTTGTATTAGATTTTGAAAATTCTTTTATCAACCAGACTACTTAACCTAGCAAAAAGATGATACTGAGAAAATTAAAATTGGAATAAGGTAGAATTGGAAGAGTGAGAAAAGTGCAATACTTGAGCGAGTATAAAACAAAATAACTAACCAGTAATACCTTGTTCAATGCTTTCCTGTACAACACTGACTCTTTATATATTTTCATGAAATGCCTTCAAAGTCACCAGTGATTTTTTTATCAATAAATTGTAGTAGGCGTCAAAAACTTGAGAACAGGCAGAAGTTAGCATTTTGCTACACTTCCAGTTTCTGTTCAGTATAATTGAACATCCTGTCTATGATTTTTATTATGATATCTATGTAGGCTTCATACAATAATGTGTTTTGAGGAATCAGGCTTAATGAACAAGCAACGGTGAGAACATTGACTGTCTGTTTCATTCAAATGTATTAAATTTCAGTTTAAAAAAATTTTAATTTTGAAACAAAGAATAAGTATCAGTTTAGTATGAAATTACAAAACCTGGAAATTATCTATGTTTTCTATAAGTTAAGAAAATTCTACTTGCTGGCTAGTCATTCTGTAGTATTTTTATATCCCTTGGGGTTTTCATATATATATATATATATATATATATATATATATATATATATATATATATATATATATATATATATATATATATATATGTATATATATATATATATATATGTATATATATATATATATATATATATATATATATATATATATATATATATATATATATATATCACTTACACCATAATGTACTTATAAAAGAATCTTAATTGGTATATATGCGAGTTAACTTTCAAAAAAGACTAATAACATGTCTCGTAATTATAGAGCATCAACTGAGACTTGACTGTGTGTGTGTGTGTGTGTGGGTGTATATATAAATATATATATATATATATATATATATATATATATATATATATATATTGTAATCTTTGATGAATTATTTTTTCTTGTTGAATATGTATGGTGAAATAAATTAACTTTCATAAACAAGAATATATGAGTATTACCTCATTTTATTGTTGATTGAAGCTCTTTACTAATTTACATTATTAGCATTTTCAAAATTTATAAATCACTGTCCAGTTATGTGACTAGAGTAAGAATGAGTCTTATTCTAGTCACATAACTGGACAGTGATTTATAAATTTTGAAAATGCTTATAATGTAAATTAGCGAAAAGCTTCAATCAAAAATAAAATGAAGTATATTCTTGTTTATGAAAGTTATTTTATTTCATCATATATATATACATCCTCTCCTATGGGCTGCATGACCTTGACGTGGTGGAGAGGCTTAATCCGGGCGTGGGGGACGGGTGGAGCGGAGCTGTATGTATGTGGCTCCCTATAAACGGGAAGTCCAGGCATTTGTGTAAGTGCATGAAGGCAGCTCAAAAAAAAGAGGCCAGTCCTAGCACCTGAAGGGTTGTTCTGCCCGGCTCTCGCCCTGCCCTTCCCTTGCGGGCGGCAACCAAGAAGCACCCCTCATCCAGGTTGGTGGTCTGGATGGGCACTTACACCCCTGATCTGAAGGTGTTATGCGATCCGTGCCGATGTAGATTCGTGGCCCTCAGGGTAAGGAGGGTCTTTAACGGAGCCTCAGGGGCCCCTGGCGCCACCCCTGAGTACTTAAGTCGCCTTACCGCCGTAAGCGGGGCTCTGCGGCGGCGGACCTTTATTTCCCTAGCTGCTCGTGGGAACACACATGGCAGAGAAAAAAATTAATTTAACTGGTCAGGGCTTAGAACCTACCGACAAATCTGTTCCTATGGAGATGGCTTCGGCCCCCTTAGAGACAGATGGAAATCCAGCTGCGAAGGCAACAGGAAGAATGAGTGGTGCACAAAGGAGGAAAGCACTCTGGCTTTCCTACCATGAGGAAGCAAAGAAGGCGGAGGCGGAGGACAGGGAACCACCGCCACCCTCTTTGAGGTAACACCGATCCGGGCAGCGGAAGGGTTTGACGGAGGCTGGGGCTAGAACCCGCCCTGTCATCCCGGAAGCCAGTGGATCAGGTAGGACTTTAGTACGACAAAAGAGAGAGAGGAAAAGGAAGGAAAGGAGTACTTCTAATCCTACTCCAGAGTCGGAGGTCAAGAGGTCTAGGCCTGCTTGGTCGGGAGGGCCGTCTTTCTCGGCGATCTCCGCCAACCTTCCGAGGGTTCTTGTGACCTTTGGGGATAGTGTAGGCGTGAGGATGGAGATGGCGGCGTTCGACCACTTTAAGGGCATCGTCATGGACCGGATTCTGGACACTCCTAGTGGAGGTTTTATTCCGCGGTTCAGAGACACTCACCTAAGGGATGGAGTTGCAGCATTTATTTGTGCTGAGGAGGAATCGACAAAATGGCTGAGAGAAGTGGTACCGTCAGTTAAGCTCGAGGACGGGACTCAGGCAAGGCTAGTACTGCCTGATGAACTGATCAAAAGGGTGAAAGTGACGGTGCTAGTACCACCACCAAAAAGGGAGGCCACTCAGCTGGTCAAGTTCATCGGGATGCAAAACCCAGAAATTGACACTTCGAAGTGGAAGATCCTACAGTGCATTGAGCGGGGACCTTCAAGCCTCCTCTGCCTAGGATTGGATGAGGCATCGGCCAGATTATTAAAGGCAAGAGATGGGAAAGCCTTCCTGGGGACTGCAGAGGTCACTTTAAAGTGGAGCTCTAAGGACCTGGAAGAGAAGGGCAAGAGAGAGAAGCAGGAGAAGGCGTAAGGGTCAGTGGGAGATGGCTGACCCTCGAGCAATGATCCTGCAAATCAACTTGCATCACAGTAAAAGCGCCTCAGTGGTCCTAACCAGGTGCTTAAATGTGAGGCACACATTACCAGTGCTTGCGCTGGTGCAAGAACCGTGGCTGGTCAGGAACCGTATAAGGGGTCTGACTGCAGCTGGGCGCACCTACGCAAGTGGGGAACATGAGGGGCAGAGAGCATGTGTGATAGTCAGAGAACTAGAAGCCACGCTGATTCAAGAATTCTCAACTAAAGACCTTGCGGTGGTTAGAATTCGAGGCAAGGGCGAGGTAAGTGGGAGCAGGGAGTTCATCGTGGCCTCCACTTACTGCGCCCACAATAGAGAATCGCCCCCTGCAGAATTACGTAAGTTAGTTCGGTACTGCAGGGAGAGGAATATAGGAATCTTAGTGGGCTGTGATGCCAATGCTCATAATGAGGTGTGGGGCAGCACAGACACAAATGAGCAAGGTGAGGAGCTCCTAGCCTTCTTGATTGAAGAAAACCTTGTGGTTTTAAACACAGGTGCCGAGCCAACATTTGTCACTTCAAACAGAAGGGAGGTTCTAGATATCACCTTCTGTAATAGACAAATGGTAAGGTGGGTGCATGACTGACAGGTTTCGGAAGATCCATGTCTGATCACCGGATCATTACTGCTACGATTAGGGGAGTTGTTCCCCATGTGGTGTGGTTTAGGAACCCGAGAAGGACAAACTGGGAAGGTTTTAAGTCCTAGGTGAGGAGGCGGATGTCTGACTTCCGTGGTAAATATGGTACATCAAATGAACTGGGAAATACTGAGGCCTACATCAGGACTGCAATTTCCACGTCGTTTGAGGAAAATTGCCCTCTCTCTCGGATAAACACTGGGCGTGGTAAGCTTAAGTGGAACAGCGAGTTAGAGGCAAGACGGAAAGAGACTAGAAGGCTCTTTAATAGGGCAAAGAAGAAGAAAATGGCAGAGACCTGGCAGGCATATAAAGACAGCCAGGGTCTCTATAAAAATCTTATTAAAGAGGTTAAACGTGCTTCTTGGGAAAAGTGGTGCTCAGAGACAAACACACTGAGTGACACTGCTAGACTGTTTAAGGTGTTAGCAGGTGAACCGAGGGGAGAGCTTAAGTTTGTCAAGAAGACTGATGGTAGCTTTACTGACACCCTGGAGAGGAAACACTGCGTCTGCTTATGAGGAACAGTTTTCCCGATATTAGACCGGTAGGGGACGGTGCTCAAAACCTCCGACATACTGGGCTAAGGGCGGACTAGAATATTGCTGGGCAGGTGATCTCAGAGCAAAAGGTGAGAGAGGCGATTCTGTCTTTTGAGCATTTTAAAGCGCCTGGATTAGATAACATTACTCCAGCACTACTACAAAATTGCTTGGAGGAAATAATAGGGCCACTGACAGGATTACTCAGAGGCTGTGTTGCCTTGGGTTACACGCCTGGGCAGTGGCTCAAAACGAAGGTTATCTTTATCCCCAAACCGGGGAGGAAAGGTTACATAGAGGTAAAGGACTTCAGACCTATCAGCCTCACATCTTTCTTGTTAAAGACATTGGAAAGGCTGGTGGACTACTATTTGAAGGAGGAACCTTTGAAGCAGTATCCGCTTCATCAGGACCAACACGCCTACCAAACTGGTAGGTCAGTGGAGACTGCACAGTTGTCGGTCGTAGGCTTTATTAAGGGTCAGATCAACAACAAGGGAATATGTATTGGGGCTTTTCTTGATGTGGAGGGGGCTTTTAATAGTACCTCTAGACTGGCCTTTAAGAGAGCAGCTATGGATCATGGGATTTCTGATGGAATTATAAATTGGATTATTAGTTCCTTGGAAAACCGGATAAGCACTGCATCCTGGATGGGGTGCACGATAAATGGGATGGTCTAGGAGGGCTGCCCGCAGGGTGGAGTGTTATCCCCTTTGCTGTGGAGCCTTGTCGTGGACAGCCTACTAAGGACACTCAGTGGAATGGGTGTCAAGGTGGTAGGATATGCGGATGACATTGCTATCCTTGTTAGGGGACCATTTGAAGAGGTCCTCAAAGACCTGCTTCAAGAGGCACTCAAGGTAACAGAAGCATGGTGCAGGGAGAATGCACTATGCATTCAAGGAGAGAAACCTGTGGCACTCATCTTCACTAGGCAATATAAAACTAAATCGCTTGAGATGATGGAAGTTGGTAATACTAAAATAAGCTACGTTGAGAGTGCTAAATATCTGGGAGTTATTCTGGATAGGAAGCTACTCTGGCGTGAGCATTTGGAGGATAAGTGCAAAAAAGCCATAGCTACGTTCTGGCAATGCAGAGGAGCAATAGGCACGAGATGGGGTTTGGGTCCACGTCAAATGAACTGGATTTATTCCGCCATTGTGGTGTTGAGGTTGGTCTTTGCCTCTATCGTCTGGTGGGACAGGGCACAGAAAGAAAAAAGTAAAAGAATGCTGGACCGCGTGCAGGAGCTCTTCCTAAGAGGCATAACTGCTACAAGGAGAAGCACACCATGTGCGGCCATGAGGGTTATGTTGGGTTTTCCATCCTTGAGTCTTCAAATTAGGATGGAGGCAATGAAAACTGCATACCGGCTAAGCTGTACTGGGCAGTGGAAGACAAGTAGCAAACTTCATAAAAAGCTATTTGGGGATTCACTGAAGGAGCTCTGGATAGAACCTCAGGATAAGATACTGTCTCTTAAAAGGGAAAA
The DNA here is from genome assembly GCA_036971475.1 of Prosapia bicincta. NCBI lineage: Eukaryota > Metazoa > Arthropoda > Insecta > Hemiptera > Cercopidae > Prosapia > Prosapia bicincta. The sequence goes on from JBAIZL010000005.1 coordinate 124,753,982, forward strand.
AGGAAACTACAAAATCCTTATTCCTGCAAGAGAGGCATGGGCGGAGTATAGACCCAGACATGGTGAAATCTGGTTCACTGATGGGTCCAAGATGAAGGAAGGAGTGGGAGCAGGATTTAGTGGACCGAGACACCAAGACAGATTTTGTCATCGCCTGGAGGACTACAACTCTGTCTTCCAGGGGGAGGTGCTCGCGATCAAACTATGTGCTGAGGAAATAATAAGGTCTGGCAGGAGGGGCAAGACCATCTGGATTTGCTCGGACAGTCAGGCAGCTCTGAAGGCTTTAGGTAAGGCTAGTACCAGCTCTAGGTTGGTGGCTGAGACTATGGCTTCTCTAGCAGAGCTGAGTAAGCATAATTCACTCAACCTAACCTGGATTCCAGGACATTCTGGCTGGATAGGGAATGAGAGAGCTGACGCCTTAGCAAAACAAGGGTGTATAACCCAAGGACCGTTGCTGAGGGCAGTGGGCATGCCGCCTCGGGAGGGGCGCAAGAGGATCACGGCACATATAGACAGGTTGTGCAGGGAAGAATGGAATGTAACCTTGGGGTGTAACAAATCCAAGGTACTGTGGGGTTACTCAGGAGATGTGTAGGGCAAAGAACTACTCTCCTTAAGTAGACATCAACTCAGAGCTACTGTAGAGCTGGTTACAGGCCATGGGAATCTGAGGGGGTTCCAATACAAAATTGGAAAATCTAGGTCCCCTGTGTGCAAGAGATGCGACGAGGACCAAGAGGAAAGCCCAATCCACGTACTCTGTGAGTGTCCTGCTTTGGGAGCTGCAAGGAGAAAGTGGTTTGGCTGGCAGGTATGTACACCAGAGGATATCAGAAGATCTAGCATCAGGTGGGTACTTGATTTCTGCAAAGAGGTAGGTATCCACTAAGCTAGTCCTGTGGTAGGGATGGGAAGAGAGTACAAAGGCTACAGCTAAGTGCTCTACACCGATAAGGTCCCTCCGAGTTTTAGTAATAATAATAATATATATACATACACTTTTTGTTTACTTAGCAACACTTTTTTCTTGCATTCACTTATCACTTACACTATAATGTTCTTAATCTTTTGATTGTATATACAATATAAGTTGAACTACTTTTTAAAAATCATTTTGGTAGGCGGGAAATGTTCAGGAGTCGTGTATGCTTCTGGGTGTTTTGTCAGCACTGTAAAATTCCTAACACTGTGTAAGCATCGAACGAGCAGACAGTCAGGCTTCATCCACTATGGATGTTACATTTGTTCCTACTGCCGATTACGAAATGTTTGCTTTCAAAGCCAGTTAGAGGAGACAAACTTCTGTTTCTATGCAAATACCATATTATATTGTAAATTGTTTATTTGTTTTCTAATAGGGAGAGAAGATTATGTTTTAGTGCAAATAACTTTGTGTATATGAAATTCTTTGTATTGCTTCTGTCTGTCAGGTTATTGAGTAATAAATATAAATATACAAAGCAAGGAAGAAACAATCTTGTGATTCAGTGCAATAACCATTGTATAAAAAAAATGGTATGTTGTTTATGTCCGTTGGTTTATTTAAAATTAAATTTATACTAAGGACATGTAAATATTTACACATATTGTAATATAATTGTTAAATTTATACATACAAAGTCAGTTTAAGAAGATAAACTTCTGTTTCAATGAAAATACAACATGCATAATAATGATGAAATTGATTCCGAATCTGGAGATAAAAATAAACCCTACATCCAAACATTTTACAATTCAGCAAAAGGGGAAGTAGACGTTGTTGATTAGTACAAGCCTGGATATTCAGCTGCATTATGCAGCAATCAATGGCCCCTGACAGTGTTTTTTGGCATACTTAATACCATTGGAGTGAACTCTTTCATTGTGTACAAACATGCTAAAGGGAACTTAAATATAGTCCGGCGATGCTACCTCAAACAATTGCCTACTGAGCTATGGTGTGGTTACATAATTCAACGCTATGGATGGGACGAACTTCCACGTCATTTGAAAAAAAAACATTGAAGAGATGCTGGGTTTACAGCCACAGGGGCGAAATATTGCAGAAGATGCACGTGAAGGACGATGCGGTCTATGCAACTGAAGACAAAACAAGAAATGAAAAACCTGGTGCTTCAACTGTCTTAGATTCATCTGCAGGGAACACAATGTACCTTCTTGTCAAGACTGCGCCAACCTAGGGCATCAATCGGATGAGGAACTGTAAGGAATTTCATTGCTATAACCCTCAGGTGCTTAGACATATTGAATGTAAGTTTTTGTTTAAAATCATAAATTTTTACGGTTGCATTTCATCACTATAATAGTAATATTATGATAAATTTACTTAAACATTCGACTCATTTTGTTTCAAAATTATTTCTTTTACATTACAGCTATCGTAAACATCCAGTACATTTTCTTATTCAGAAATTAGTTTTCTTTTGGAATATATTACACATAAGTCTTTGTTAAAGAGTCCGTATGTTATGGCAATTTATCTAGAGTCTTGTATTTCTTTCGAACAATAAATTTGTTAAATCTTAAAAGTTATTTAAAGTTATATAGTACATTAATGCCACAACTAAAACCAATATAACTTAAGTAAATACATTATACCTAATTAAGACACTTGTATTTTTAGAATAATATATTGTTCAGTATTTTTTTTTTGGATTAATAAAATGACCTGGTCGAATCTACTTTTATTTTTTACGCGACCTCTGCCAGGTTAAAAAGATGAATCTCTGTTTTAGTGTAAATAACATTGTGTCAGTTTATAGTCAACATTTATAGTCAGTCGTCTAATTCAGCGGTTTTTTTAAACTCAAACTTTTTACTTTGAGCCCCCATGCATAATCCAGCTGTAAGCCGGGCCCCCTATATGTAAGCTACTATATATTATAAGTGAGTCGCTTTTGACATTTTACAGCCAATTTTTATTTAGTTAAGTTTTGCACATTCTATGCATACTACACTAGAGTCTAATGGGGCAATATGTTTAATCCTAATCAAACAACAAATTCTATACAAACAATTACAATTTATTATTTACTCATTTCAGCTACATAATTGTTATTTGTAACTCAAAATAAAAATAATAAAAAGACGTTCAGTGCGAAGGATGTGCTTGTTTTCTTTCTGCACATAGTTTGTCAAAACGCAGTGTCAGTTCTGATAACGCTACTCTAAGTTACTTGGTCAGATCCGTACTTGAGCGATATTAACTCTTCATGGCAGCTAGAGCAGAAAACCCAGTTTCACAAGAATTAGTGGTGGCGAATATCAATTCAATAAGTATTTTCAATTCTCATCCAAGTTCTCATCAAAATATGTTTTCAAAGCTTTATTTGATGATTTCTAAGTGTTTATGAAAGCATTTCTTCGCATTGGTTGGAATAGTGTTGAGATTGGTTTCCTCAATAATAATTTTAAGAATAGGAAGTAACTCCAAATTGTCACTCGTACAAACCAAGCTTCTTTACAAAGCTTTTTACCTTTTCAGTCCATTGGAGAAGGTTTTCATCTTTTTCTGTAATGTCTTGTTCAGTACATTTATTTTCTCGAATAAATCTGCCATGTACGCTAATCGAAGCAAAAACATCTGAGTCAGTGAAAAGCGGTGACTTTTGGTGGTTTTGGTCAAGCAAAAGTACAAGGACTTCATGTCTAAGCTCAATTATTCTGGTCAAAACCTTTCCTCTCCATAACCAGCAAGCTTCAGTATGAAACAGTAAAGCTGTGTGTTCTGAGCCCATACCTTCACATAGAATGTTAAACACTTGAGACTTTAAAGGTTGCCCTTTAGTGACATTGACTGTTTTAACGACCACATGTAAAATTTCATCAAGTTTCTGGGTCTTACCTTATGCTGCTAAGCTTCTCTATGAATTATCCAGTGTGTTCATCTAGCTTCTGGAGCTACCTTTTTCATCAATCCTCAAAGTCCAGTGTATTTTCCTAACATAGCCCGAGCTCCATCTGTGCAATTTCTTGCACATTTGATCCAAGACATGTCATTATTTTTCAAAAATGTATCAATCATTCGGAAAATTGTTTCACCAGTGGTATCGGCTGAAAACGCCTCACAAGAAAGTAACTCTTCTTGCATTGCCTCTCCATAGACGAATCTCACATAACAAATTTAATGTGAAACTCTATGAAGATCTGTAGCTTCATCAACTTGTATGGGAAACTGGAAATTTTTCACCATTTTCAACAATTGCGTGTGAAGATCTTCTGAAATGTCAGCTATACTTCTTGATACCATATCATTTGACATTGGTATGGCCTATAACTGTTGAGTCATGGACTCTCCAAACATAGTTGGAACCTTATCAGTTGAGGCTGGTAATATAAGGTCTTCTCTAATAGTGTGCAGATTTTTCTTCTGAGCGATTGTCTGAGAAACCTGATAAAATGCCAATAAAGCCTTTGAAGGTACACTTGTAATTAGGAAAGGGCCGATTCCTAAAATTTTCGATTCCGATTCTAAAATTTTCTTTTCGATTCTCGACTCTTTAGTCGATTCTCGATTCTTTCAAGTTATATTAGCTTATATGCTAGGTCTCTAGTAATTAATTTATTCCACATCTTGGTCATATAGCAAAACCTTTTTAAAGTTCTGACAAAGATAACAAAACTGACACTTAATCTGTAACTGATAACAACACAGCCACGAAAAAAAGTAGTTACACAAAACTTAAACTTCTTAAAACTGATCAATCGCCAAATGTTGAAACAAAACCACAACGCAATAGAATAACAGGCGCGATACCATGATGTTGTATTCACTTTAGCAGAAAGTAATTCAATGTCTAAACATAAACAATATTTTATCGTGATGGTAGGTCCTACATATAAGAATATAAAATTATTCATATTATTTAGTGAAAATAAGGAATATTTTTATTCAAATATATAACCCTAAAAATTAGTAGATGAAAAAAAATATTGGCTTTATAACAAAACAGGTTCTAGCAGAAACTTACAGTCTTTGTTAAAAAAAACAATTCATAATTGTTCATTTCTAAGCTTACTAGTCACCACTAGTGTACGTGAACATGACCCTCTCTCATGAGAATTATGTTTCTTTTTGCTGTTCTCCCTTGCATTTCTGGTTCAGTATACCCCAACATTTTTCATTTTTTACTAAAAAAAGGTTATTTTTTATTGTAAAAATGTACTGTAACAGCTTCCTGACGGATTTTTAGCAGGATTTTCTCTATAACATTAAAATCTCTCAATATTTCAACAATGTCAGCATTTCCTTTTCAGATTTACCTATTAAGTTTTCATTTGTTTAATTTACAATTTTATTGAATTCATTGTCAGGTTCATCATCTGGAGAATAGACTCGTTTTTATCAGAATCATCAAAGAGCTGTCTAACAAAGTTTCTGGTAGAAAGTATTTATTGATTTTTTTTTTTTAACACCACATAGCATTTTAAGAATTCTCTCCTCTTTAAATGGAGCAACAGTAAAATGTGAAGCTTAGATACTAAAATGACATACAACACTAAAATAATAATAACAACAAACAGTAGTAATTTAACTCCACAAAGTCGTAATGTTTCGTAATGTAAATATTTACACGAGGAACTTCAAACAAATAACTTACATGAAAGGGCGCTTCCAGAGGAAACCTTCGCAATCTGACCACGCATGACAAAGATTAAATTCACACTAAACTATGAGGAAAATATGACCTAAAATAGGTTAGGCCGATTCCTAGAATGCAGGTTGCGGAATATTGAGACGGAAATAAACTTCTGACAATTATAAAGATATTTTCTTAACAAATAATGATACATGTGAAAAAAACTCAGCATTGGGCCCTCTCTAAGGTTAATAAAAAAAAACATTCTTTGTACATACATGATTAGTTTAAGAAGACAAACATGTGATTTAGTGCAAATATCATTGTGTATAGGAAATTGGATATGTTGTTTCTCTCTCTGGTTTTTTCAAAAACATTGATTTGCATACAAAGCTAGTTTAAGAAGGAAACTTGTTTATATAGTAATTCATCCAAGTTGTTTCTGTCGGCCAAAATATTCTGTTTGTGGTAAATACCATTGTGTAAGGTAAATTCGCTGTGTTGTTTCTCTCTATTGAGTTATTCACTATATATACAATGCCAGTATAATAATACAACTTCTACTTCAGTGCAAATATCATTGTGTATAGGGAATTATCTATGTTGGTTTTTTCTGTTGGGGAAATCTGAAACAAATATTTACATATAAAGCCTATTCAAAAACAAAAGCTTCTGTTGAGATGTCAAAACTATTGTGTAAAGTGAATTCTGTGTTTTTTCTGTCTATGTATTTCAAAAGCAAATAATATCACAGACAGCCAGGTTAACAAGAGAAACTTTAGTTTTAGGGCAATTATATTGTGTATAGTAAATTCTCTTTGTTGTTTGTGTCTGTTGGTTTACTTGAACTTATTCAAAGTGACAGTAAAGTTAAAGTATAATTAAAAATTACTTAACTAAGTGAATACATAGGGCTTACTTGCTGACACGTTTTGAAACAATCGTTCCTTTGATGAAGCAAAACCTCTACACACCTGGAGTAGTGAAGTAATTCACTACGAGAAGTGAAGCTTCATGTAGTTAAGTAATTTTATTATAGTTTAATCAGTGAATTCAAGATGATAACATCAAGCAACTTTAGTAAAGTTAACCCTACAAATTAATATTACTTCAATTCTGTACGATCAATTGGCTCAAAAAAGTGGAATGATCCACTTGTGTGACGAACTGTGTTGGTTAGATTGTGGGTTTTTGATGATCTGTATGGTATTGATAAGTATTTTATGGGATTGTCATCTTGTGTGTTTGTATTTGGGTTATTATGCTTATTTTTTAGGCGGTTGTATAATTTGTCAATCATTGTTGGGTTGTAACCGTTTGTTTGTGCTATATATTTTATGGTGTTTAACTCCTGGTAGTGTTCATCTTTGTCTAGTGGTGTTTTAAGGAGGCGATATATCATGGTATTGTAAGCAGCTAGTTTATGTTGTTGTGGGTGGTTTGAGGAACTGTGTATGGTCGTATTGGTGCTGGTGGGTTTTCGGTATATGTTGAATTTATGTGTTTGTTTGTCTGTCCGTTTAATTGTGAGGTCTAAGAAGTTAAGGGAGTTTTGTTGTTCTGTTTCGATGGTGTATGTTAGTTTAGGGTGTATGGAATATAGGTGTTTTAGAAATATGTGTGCTCTGCGTTTGTTGCCTTTATATAATGTTATGATGTTGTCGACGTATCTGTACCAGTAAATTATGTTATCTGAGTATTTGTTGTTGTGTAAAAACAAACAACATAATTTACTGGTACAGATACGTCGACGACATCATAACATTATATAAAGGCAACACACGCAGAGCACACATATTTCTAAAACACCTAAATTCCATACACCCTAAACTAACATACACCATCGAAACAGAACAACAAAACTCCCTTAACTTCTTAGACCTCACAATTAAACGGACAGACAAACAAACACATAAATTCAACATATACCGAAAACCCACCAGCACCAATACGACCATACACAGTTCCTCAAACCACCCACAACAACATAAACTAGCTGCTTACAACACCATGATATATCGCCTCCTTAAAACACCACTAGACAAAGATGAACACTACCAGGAGTTAAACACCATAAAATATATAGCACAAACAAATGGTTACAACCCAACAATGATTGACAAATTATACAACCGCCTAAAAAATAAGCATAATAACCCAAATACAAACACACAAGATGACAATCCCATAAAATACTTATCAATACCATACAGATCATCAAAAACCCACAATCTAACCAACACATTACGAAAGTACAACTACAAAATAGCTTACTCCACACACAACACTCTCAACAAACAATTTAAACCCAACAGCAAAATCAACGACATTTACAACACCACTGGAGTTTACAAACTAACTTGCAGTTCTTGCCCTAGTTTTTACATAGGCCAGAAAGGGAGGTCTTTCTACACACGTTACCAAGAACATATAAAAACACTAAAAAACAATAACTACCAATCAAACTTCGCAGATCATCTCAACTCCACTAAACACGACTACATAGACATAACATCTAACCTACAAATTCTTCATAAACAACACAGAAATAACCAACGCTACACAACCGAACAATACGAAATATATAGGCACTTTAAACTACACCCTACACACATACTCAATACACAATTACATTACAACTCACACGCACTTTTTGACATCATAACTCCTAATACACACAAAATACACCCACACCACCAAAATATCCCACCCCTACCCTAACCTACGTAAAACCTTGAGATCAGTTACGGTCTGAGTTGACAAAGGGACACATCTCCCGAAACGGCCGTCCTCAACAAGCAAAGTAAGTGCTACTATAGGCAAGTTAAAACATTTTTTAAAAAGTGTAAGTGATTACTAGTAGCTCATGCGAAGATGGAATCAACAAATGACAATAACTTCATTAAATTGCGTATAAGCAAAAAAAATATTGAATAGAATTTGTAGAGAATTTTATTCCTTAACCCTAGAGGACTCGCGTGGGATAATTATTCTCCCAGTGAGTTTTCAACGAAGATTATAAAACAGTTGCAAATCCTGAAATTCTTCCACCCCTTTACCTTCTATTTGACTCGCCCTGTATCTATTTCTGTCTCTACATCAGGTAGTTTGATAGTTTTTGTTTACTTATACCGGTTTGAAGTTATTGTTGCAACAGCTGGGAAAGTTTTTACCCCGCGCGAGTCCTCACGTTTCAATACTGGTCCCTCTAAGTGAAGTCTATTTCTATTTGTATTTTTCGAGGTTTTTATAAGTGGAGTTCATTTTTATTCATATTTTGCTAGGTTTTTTAAGAGAAGTCTGTTTGTATTTGTATTTTGCAAAGTTTTTATAACAGAAGTCTATTTCTATTTGTATTTTACAAAGTTTTTATAAGTGAAGATTATTTCAAATTGTTTTTTGCAACTGTGTTATCACATAAATTTATTTTCATTTTTTTTTGCAAGATTGCTGTGAGTGAATTTTACTGTGTTTCGTATTTTGTGAGGAACTTATCACTGAAGTTTGTTTTAATTTATAAATTTAATAATCTATTTTAAATTATCTACCTATATATTTTGTCATGGTGATAATAGAGAACACAAATTTTATATTTGTAACTTTTCAAGACAGAGAGACACAAATGAAACTTCTTTTGAAGGAATTAAAGCATTGTTTGGGCTATTGTACATTTGTGGAGCAATGATGTCTTTGTACAAAAACTCTAAAGGTATATGGACAACAGACAGAACTGGTTTGTATATAGTAACGTGTACAATGTCAAGACGCAGATTCTATTTTCTCTTGCAAGTATTACGTTTTTATACATATTGTGTTTGAAAACTATTCTTGTTTATAAAATGTTTTGTTTTCATGATTATTAAAACAAAAAACGTTTATTTACAACATAGGCTATAGATTTATATTTGGCAATATTACAAACAAACATTTTAATTACAGGATTTGATATTTGCCCTAAGAACTTAGACAAACAACCACAAAGTGCTGTGCTAATTGTGGGAAAAGCGTTTGTAAAGACCATTTAGTTGAAATATTTGAAGAGTGTTTTGACGTATAAAAAAGGAAATAATAATGCATGTGTTTGTTCATTTCTTTTATAGTATAACAAAATTTGTTTAAATCATTCTTTTATTTATACCTTTAAATAATTTACTGATATTGACCTGAAAACTAGTTGGGGTGAAAAATTATCCCGTGCGAGCTCTGGTGTAACAGGTATTAGCTCGAGTCCTCTAGGGTTAAAATCTAGTGTATATAAAGTCAATAAAAATGGAATAGTTTTCTTTTAAATTAGGATAAAAACGAGCTAGCGCTTTGTCTTGTTGGAAATACATGTTATCAGTGGGACAACCTCTTAAGGCTAAAATAGTTGATTTTGAAGAAAGTATAGATACTTCTAACCAGACAGCCGACGATTAAGGCCATACAGTCCGACCAGAATATTTCCTACTGCACAACACCAGACATTTATCGAGAACCGAGGTTGATACTTAGATTAAACAGTAACATAAGGATTAGCCTCAATTACAAATATGTTTCTTGTATTGGTAATTCCATAATGGGACCGGTGTTATACGATTTTTCAGCTCATTTTACATAAAAATTATCTCAATAACAAACTCAATTAATACTCTCAAAATTTCAGTGAATTAATTTCACTGAGGGAACTGAATTTCGGGTTAAATCTTTCACAATGTATTACTCGCCAAAGATGCCTAATGTTAATGCATTGCTCAAAACCCATGATGCGATAAACATGACCTCACTCTAGCGCACCTGGCAGTTGGCTGACATGTTCCAGCGTGTTGAGACTTGTCACTCCCTGTCTCAACAGAACATGCTTTTAGGCAAATTACATCATATGGATGTAGTGTCAGCAGTTGCAGCTATAAAAATTCATTCATCGTATTTTTTGATCTCACCTCGTATTTATTAAAAAAACTAAGTGAAAACTATCAACTTACTTGAAAATGCTATTCGAAAACTGTCGCTTCATTAATGAAGCAAATGATACAACTGTTTCAACATGTGTCAGCCAATAAGTTAATAGTTGTCAGTTAGTTCTATAAATAAATACTTATTACTGATTAAAAAGTTATATATACAGAGTTTTTAAGGAGGAATCTGCCATGCTACACAAGCTTATTCCTCTCACCAAAATAATGAAAAAGGTTCATATAAAGATAGGTCCGAAAACATGCTTCATTGGTGAGTTATACTGGGTGAAAGATTCAATCTGAAATTCAGCCACATCAGTGAAATTAATTCCCACTGCAATTTTTAGAGCATTAATTGAGTTTATTAATGGGATAAATTTTATGTAAGATAAGCTGAAAAATTGTACAAAACCTGTCCTGTAATGTAATTAACAACACAAGAAACAATCTACACATGCTACCTCTGAATCTATCTACATTGGTTTTCGATAAATATCTGTTGTTTCTCCTAAACTATTAGAGATACAATTCTGGGATAGGTTTAATATGATTTATCAATCTCGGTTCTCGATAAATATCTGGTGTTGTGCAGTAGGAAATATTCTGGTCAGACTGTATGTCCTTAATTGTCAACAGTCTGGCTCGATCTATTTAAATTTTCTTCAAATCAACTATATGAGCCTTTAGAGGATGTTCCACTGATAACATGTATTTCCAACATGACGAAGCGCTAGCTCATTTTTATCGAATTTAAAAGGAAACTATTCCATTTATATCAACTTCATATATATTAGCTTTTGAAGTATAAAATTGTCTACAAATTTAATTCACATATTTCTTTGTTTATAGGCAATTTAATGAAGTTATTGTAGTCCGAACGCTAAAAAGTGTTTTCGACTCTAACATTTTTTGCTTTATCCCAATTTTCTCCTAAATTTCTAGAGATAGAATTCAGGGATAGGTTTTATACGATTTATCAACCTCGGTTCTCGATAAATATCTGGTGTTGTGCAGTAGGAAATATTCTGGTCAGACTGTATGTCCTTAATTGTCAACAGTCTGGCTCGATCTATTTAAATTTCCTTCAAAATCAACTATATGAGCCTTTAGAGGATGTTCCACTGATAACATGTATTTCCAATATGACGAAGCGCTAGCTCATTTTTATCGAATTTAAAAGGAAACTATTCCATTTATATTAACTTTATATTCATTCATTAGCTTTTGAAGAATAAAACTCTCTACAAATTCTATTCACACTTTTCTTTGTTTTTAGGCAATTTAACGAAATTATTGCAGTCCGAACGCAAAAAAGTGTTTTCGACTCTAACATTTTTTGCTTTACCCCAATTTTCTCTTAAACTATTAGAGATAGAATTCTGGGATAAGTTTTAAACGATTTATCAGCTTACTTTACATAAAACCTATCTAAAAATAAACTCAACTGACGCCTTAAAAATTTCAATGTGAGTTTATTTTACTAAAGGAGTTGAATTTCAGGTAAAATCTTAGATCACGTATAAATCCCCAAAAAAGCATTTCCGGACATATGTTCATATGACCTTTTTTCATTATTTTGTTAGGAGGAATAAGCTTGTGCAGTATGACAGATTCCTCCTGAAACACCCTGTATATACAATATTTTAATCAGTTAGTATTTATTTAAAGAGCTAACTGACAACTATTAACTTATTGGCTGACACATGTTAAAACAGGTTTTTCATTTGTTTCATTAATGAAACGACAGTTTTGAATAGCATTCTAAGTAAGATAATAGTTTTCACTTATTTTTTTTTAATAATTATGAGATGTGATCAAAAAGTACAAATGAATGAATTTTTATATTGGCAACTCCAGATGATGTAATTTACCTAGTAGCATGATCTGTTGATATAGGGAGTGATAAGTTTCAACACGCTGGGGTATGTCAGTTGACTGCCAGTGCTGCTAAAGTGAGGTTGTGTTTATCGTATCTGTCACGCATCATGGATTTCGAACAACGCATTAACATTAGGTTTGGTTTTAATTTGTAAGAGAATGCCAAAGATGCTCACAAAATGTTAAAATCTGTATATAGCGATAATGTGGTAGCTCTGAAGATTATGAACAAGTTGTATAACCGATTTAAAAGCGAAAATTAGTAGGATGAAGATGAGCAGTGTTCAAGACGTGCATTAACCTCAAAAACAGTGTGATCAGACTTCGATCCAAGGAGAACAACTGTGAACTTTGAATTTTATAAGGATGTACTGCAATGTTTGCAAAATGACATACAAAGAAAGAGACCAGAACAATGGACGAATGGCTTTCTTCTTCATTATGACAATGCGTGGTGTCACACCTCGCTTTTCATTCACAATTATTTTGCGAAAAAAGTGTCCCTGTCTGTCCACATCCACCATATTCACTGATTTAGCACAATGCGACTTCTGGTTCTTCCCAAAAATAAAAACTGTGATTAAAATAAAATGTTTTGACCTCATTCCTGACATTGATAGAGCCACAGCCAATCAGCTAAACACCCTTCCGAAAGAAGCTGTCCAGATATGTTTCCAGTCATGGATTAAACATTGGGATTAGTGCATTGTCAGCCAAAGACAGTACTTCGAAGAAGATTAAATCAAATTTCAAGTTTATTACCTTTTGAAATAATAAAACTATTCACCATATTTTTTTATTACACCTCATACTTATGATTTAATCAGTAAATTCAAGATCATTACAACTACCAGCTTTAACTTTTTAAAACTGGAGTTTAATATATTTTTTTCAAATTTATTCATGTACAATATAAAATCACTCCTGAAATTCTGACCGACAAATGTCTCTAAAATCTTAGTGAATAATTGCTATATTTTAGTAATGATTTTCTAAACTTCTTGTAAACTCGCTAAACACATATTTCCAATAAAGTCTTTTCGTTATTGATATGGGAATCTGCTTCATCACTTGTTAACCTACTATTTATGAGTATTAGGGTACAATTTTGATCTTTTATAAATTATATATAATTTGTACACTTCACTAACAATATTCTAGCTGTTGATACATGAAGAAACTTCATTGTAACTATAATAATAATGAAAATACTTTCTTTATTCTTCTCCACAGAGTCTTAGGTATGGCATTTCCTCTAGAAAGTTACAAGAGTGCTATTTGGCTAAAATCATTTTTTAATTAGTTTTTACTCTTCAGTTTGTTTCAGCATTTCGTAATTGGTAAAACTTATTTCAGAAATGTAGTTTTTAGTGTAACTGCAAGTGTAACAATTTTATATCTGGTAATATTGACATCAGCAAGATTCGTTAATTTGGTGCATAAAAGTACAAATAAAATTATCTAATTAATAATGGGAAATATTGTTATATATATATATATATATATATATATATATATATATATATATATATATATATATATATATATATATATATATATATATATATATATATATATATATATATATATATATATATATATATATATATATACACACACATCCCGCTATCAATATGGCAGCATTTCATTTTGCAACCATATGGCAGCCACTTGAAGGAGTGAAGTATATATGTTTTTTGTCATTTCGAAGAGTTGAGATAATGTTGCCAAGTGTTTCATTAGAGTCCTCGATGGAATTTGTAAGCATGCTATTTTAGTATGCTTTCATAAAACTTTATAAATAATTATGCGATTACTGGTATTTGTGTTTGCAAAAACGCAAGTGTTATCGTCAAGAACGGAATTATTTCTTGAACTTATTAGCAAATAAATATAAAATCCTAATATTAAAAAAATCTCATAAAAATTGACACTCGGTAGTTTTCAAGACTGTACCACTCCCATTATATTACATCTGTCAATTCCTTCAAACATACTGTTGGTTCGCTGGAAAGGACACACAGCTGTGGATTCGCGACCTTATCTTGGAGAGAACTATGCTATGTATTTACAGATACAATTCTGATATGCAAACATAAACACCCGACACTCCGAAGGCATTTTTACGCGTTTGTTTATTTGATGGCAGACCAAACTTATCCTAATGTTCCGGTCAATGCATCTCGTACTTTTCCTTTGGTGCTCTTAGATACTATAGGATCGATAAAGTATTTATTTTTTAACTTAACTTGCTTTTCAAATTAATTGTCATAGCATCTCTTTCCGATTTTAATAATCTAAAAGTGACTATTATTTGCTGTATATTGTTACAATTTGGTAACATTGGAAACATGTTAACACTTGTCTGCAACACATGTATTAACAGATGTAACACTTAATATGGCTTACGCCATATATATTCACTAAAGGTTAATACCAATGTATTCTATAAACATATTAATAAAATAAAATATAGACTACCAGCGGCTAAAGTCGAGGATAGAAACAAAAGTTTCCGTCTTTATACGACCATTTTGACGTTGGGAGGATACCATAAATTATTTACAATTATGCCATATGTAAGTGAGAGAAAGGAATGGAAAAGATAGAATGCAGAAAGTCAGTTTTTCGTGCCTTCGTCCACGAGAGTACTTGTCGAGTGCGAGGCTTTATCTTTGTGTGGCTTGGACCTATGATTGTTTACACCAGACAGTTTGATATCGTAATATAAACTGACAACACTCACACAGATGTCATTTAGGTTCATGTATACAATACAGAGATTAACAAAAGATGATTCAGTATTTATTGACCTTTAACTACCGTCCTGCAATTTCTGTCACATTACTACTGCCGTTGTAGCTCACAAGCACGAAATTTCTATGTGTGATTTATTGTGTGGTTTAACAATTTATCTTGCATTTACTTTATAAAAATTGTTTTTGAATATTCTGATTGCATGTGACTAGGGTAAATGTAGTTTTATGAGATCAGTTATATTTTATTTACTAATTGAAAACTGTAGTAAATAAAACCTAATACAGATTTTAGCGCAGTTTAGCTAAAAAGACTTATAATCGCATGATAATTAACATACACTAATTATTTCTTGTTCACTGATTGTACACACTTAACTTTATGTACAAGATAACATTTGACACATTATAAGCTTTATTTATGGAAACTGGCATTAGAAATAATAACTCAATTTTGACAGCCGTATTTACACAGCGGCTCAGAACATTCTAGACATATTGGCTGTTCAAAGTCAGCTTACAAAGTGTAACTAGTCCTTCTATTTTTTGTTGCTGGACAAATTCTACATTGTTTATAACAATTTATCTATACAAATAAAAAAAATTGTAAATTTCTGGAGGTTGCAGTTTTTCGAAATCATCTTCATTGTCTGATGCAATTCATTGATATTCGGTATCATGATCTTTTACTCAATTACTTCTGCACTCTGTTGCACAATTCCCCTATTCTCTTTGATGCCTTCTAAGAGTTGGTCATTAGATACAGCACCTGAATCACTGTCTTCTTCGGCTAACCCGTCGCTGATGGTTAGGCACGATGACGGTAGTTAAAGGTTAAGCTTGGAATTTGTAGATATTGGCGTAATAGGTTTTCTGAATATATAAGCTGATCAAGATAAGTTGATGAAATGATGGGGTCAGCAAATTCTCTTTGTCGTTTATTTTAAGTTGTATAAAGGTTGAAAAAATATAAGGTCTACTTATTTATAGTTTTTTTCTTTACGGTTATAGTAGAAATTTTTCATTAACGGATGGTTGAAAAGAAATTCTGCTGCCCTCGCTAACGATACCATCCTTTTAAAAAAAAAAAAAGAAAATAACACGAAAAGAGAGAAAATTAATTACCCGAAGAAGAATGAGAAAACAAACATAAATGTTTAGATAGTCTAAGTAAAAATGGAAAGAAAATATATGACAATTAGGTAGACAAAATACATTTTTTTAAAAATTAAATAAAAAATTTAGTTTTTATAAAATTATCAATTTGGGACAAAGGGTTATCTTTTCAAATTGAATCGTTCAAGCATACAGTCTTTAAAATTCTTAAAGCACATGGACAGGCTGCATTGAAACACTGCTCCAAGGTATAAAGATTAGTTTGACAGACATGACGTAAACAAACGTGCTAGAACTGCTATCGGAGGGCTGCCTGTTTATATTTTCATATCACAAACATTTCTGTAAATAGATGTAGCACAGCTTCTGTCCAATACAAGGTCGCGAACCCGACTCTTTCTTTTGGTTATGTTGCATAGTTGGAAACATGCCAATTTCGGGCGATTTATTGTCAATGGGATATATTACCCCAAATCACCCCTTGGTAACCCCGACCATCTTATTTTGATGACAAGGGACTAGTACCTTCGAAAATCTTCGAATGCCCAATTTCGGGCAATATTTTAGATTCTGGCAAGTTTTACCTCAATTCACCCACAGCGACACCCGCAGTCCTATCCCGGATAGTACATGGCCAACTTCGGTGCTAGGATTAGACTCAGCATCATTAAAAACCCCCAGTGATCATATTATAACGATCTCTTGGCCTCTGAACTTTTTACCCCAATTCTCCCTTTGCTACTCCTGTAGAGCCCACACCCGTCCATCCCTGGTGTCTTTCCATGACGGTGTTGAATTCAGCATCCTCAAAAGCCCTAAAGTAGTTATTTATCGAACAATTTCACCCCAATTTATCCCTTTGGTACTTGTGTAGAACCATCGCAGTACATGTCCGGCGACGGCATTCAATTCAGCCTCTTCAAAAATCTCCGAGTGGTAAATTTCAAGTAATTTTTTGACTTTTGACATTTTTACCCCAAATCATCCCTTTGGCACTCACGTAGAGTCACATACGTCCATCCCCGGTGACTTTCGATGACGCCATTGAATTCAGCACGCTCAGAAACCCCCGAGCAGTTATGTTCCAGCGATTTTTTTACTTCTGACATTTTCACCCCAATTCACCCCTTTGCTACTCACGTGGAGCCACATCAGTGGATTCCCGGTGACTTTCGGTGACGGCACTGAATTCCGTATAATCAAAAATTCCCGAGTTCTTATTTTCTAGTACTTTTTTGACTTTTGACATTTCTACCTCAAATCATCCCTTTGGTACTAACGTAGAGTCACAACCGTCCATCCCCGGTGACTCTAGATGACGTCATTGAATTTAGCATCCTCAGAAACCCCCAACGGTCATTTTCCCGCGATTTTTTGGCATCTGACATTTTGACCCTAATTTAACCCCATTGGTGCATGGGTTTAGCCTCACCAGTAGATCGCCGGAGACTTTCGATGACGGCATTGAATTCAGCATCCCCAAAAACCTCCGAGCGGGTATTTTCCAGCAATTTTTTGACTTCTGACATTTTCACCCCATTTCACCCCTTTGGTACTCACGTGGAACCACACCAATGCATTCCCGGTGACTTTTGATGACTGCATTTAATTCCGCCTCATCAAAATTCCCCGAGTTGTTATTTTCTAGTATTTTTTTTTACTTTTTACATTTCTACCCCAAATCATCTCTTTGACACTTACGTAGAGTCTCATCTGTCCATCCCCGGTGACTTTCGATGGCGGCATTGAATTCAGCATCCTCAAAAACCCCCGAGTGGTTATGTTCCAGCGATTTTTTGACTTTTGACTTTTTCACCCCAATTTACCCCTTTGGTACTCGCATGGAACCATACCAGTGCATCCCCGGCGACTTTCTGGGACGGCATTAAATTCCGCCTTACCAAAAACCCCCAAGTGGTTATTTTCTAGTTATTTTTTGACTTTTGACTTTTTTACCCCAAATCATCCCCTTGGTACTTACGTAGAGTCACATCCGGTCCATTCCCGGTGACTCTAGATGACGCCATTGAATTTAGCATCCTCGAAAACCCCAGAACGGCCATTATCCCGCGATTCTTACACATCTGACATTTTTACCCTAATTTTTACCAACCCCTTTGGTACATGGATTTAGCCTCACAAGTACATCCCCGAAGACTTCCGATGACGGCATTGAATTCAGCATCCTCAAAAACCCCCGAGCGGATATTTTTCAGCGATTTTTTGACCTCTGACATTCTCACCCCAATTCACCCCTTTGGTACTCTCGTGGAACCACACCAATCCATTACCGGTTACTTTCGGTGAGGGCATTGAATTCCGCCTCATCAAATTTCCCCGAGTTTTTATTTTCTAGTAATTGTTTCACTTTTGACATTTCTACCCCAAATAATCCCTTTGGCACTCACGTAGAGTCTCATCTGTCCATCCCCGGTGACTTTCGATGGCAGCATTGAATTCAGCATCCTCAAACCCCCCCCCCCCCCCCCCGAGTGGTTATGTTCCAGCGATTGTTTGACTTTTGACTTTTTTACCCCAAATCATCCCTTTGGTACTTACGTAGAGTCACATCCGGTCCATCTCCGGTGACTCTAGATGATACCATTGAATTTAGCATCCTCAAAAACCCCCGAACGGTCATTATCCCGCTATTCTTAGGCATCTGACATTTTTACCCTAATTCAACCCCTTTTGCACATGGGTTTAGCCTCACCAGTACATCCCCGGTCACTTTCGATGACGGCATTAATTTCAGCATCCTCAAAAACCCCCGATTGGTCACTTTCCAGCGATTCTTTGTCCAATTCAAATATATACATTACGTAGTACGATTGATATCCATGTGGATGCCAGCAATGTTTCCAAGTTTGTGGGTGCCATAATGTTAGGGAATGGTTGAAATATACAGTAAATTGATATACAGGAGGCGACTATGCTACCCCTGGGGGAAATGTTACGAACTTGTGATATACAAATCCCGTTCACTATGCTATCAATACGAGTACCGTTTGGTTATTACAAATTATTTTTTAAAAATTCAGAACGACCATAGAACTTCCAAATACAGTATAGCTCCAATAACACACTTCTTTTTACACCTATGGACATGATTTTTATTTCGATTATTGTCAAAGAGTGTTACATTTGCCAGTTTGAATGCAAAATGACCAATGTATGGTCTCCGTGTTGTTAACAGGCTGTATATATATATATATATATTTATATATTTCACTTTATACCTTTTAAGTTGATGAAAGTGTCTGCCTGGTGGAAGGGACTTCTCATTCCTCAATTGATTAAAACTACTCTATAAACAAATGTATCTGGTACCTCATTTGAGATAGGTCAACAATTCCCTGGTTATACAAAGCAGTCGATGTATAATTATTATATATTTTCTAATCATTCAAATTAATACAAAATTTCCTATGTCCTATATTATTAATTTCTGCCTGAGAGTCAGAGGTCGTATAATATGCCACAAATATGACAGAACTACTCATTTATGTATATTTATATTTCAGGACACATTAATAATCATTTCATCAATTAACAATACCATTCAACAACTAACAAACTTACCTGTACATTAAACAGGGATTATCAACTGATCGGGACTATTTCAAGCGCTACTGAGAAAGTCATGACTTTATAAACTCTGATACTGAATGTTACTGTGAGTTTACTCTGCTGAAAGTTTAAGAGCAACAACTGGGGGTCCAACAACCATTCCAACCCTTGGCAGAGAGTGTCAGCAGTAGGGGACAGTATTATGATACCTAGACTTTTATCCATCTGTTTAGGCTAAAGAGGGAACTTCCAACCACATACTTCTAGGGGTTGGAAATGATTAACCATTCCCACAGTCCCACTAAGAAAGCTTGATACGATGGTTGACTTTGTAAAATATGGTACTAAATTCTCATTTCATAATCACCAAAGGTCAAAATGGTGAAAAGTTTCTATCAGATTTTGTTCCTATATTCAGGAACCAATCAATTCCAGAATTTATTCATGCCGGTTACTAATCTTTTCTAGTAAGGCTTTATGAACCAAGGACCCAGACTGGTTTGGACAAATTTTATGTGCGCTGATGTATAATGAAGTGTAGGCAGTTTATAGTACAATGCCACCAGTAGGCTCTGTCCTTTGTTACATGATATCATAGTTTAATGTAAATACAGGTTTCTATATGATTGTAATTCAAATTTTACGTAGTACATTGTTATAATTTAAACGGGTCGCATTCAAATGAACAAGGTGTCAACTAATCAACGTATACGCAAATTTCAAATGAACAATGTGCGCGATGACCAACTAATCAAGGTGCACGACTTTCAATTAAACAACTTACACGCATTTCAACTAATCAATGTGTCAAATAATCGTGGTCTGTTCCAAGTTACGCGCATTTCAACTAATCAATGTGTCAACTAATCAGGGTCTGTTCCAACTTACGCGCATTTCAAATAATCAATGTGCACGAAGACCAACTAAACAAGGTCTGTTGCGGGTTATCGTATTGCCGCTCTGCAGGCGTTCACTGCACAACTCCTTTAAATTCATAAACGGTAAGTAACCTTTCATTATTATTATTTCTGTAAATATTTAAAGATTGTGTAGTTATAAAACTAATCTACTAATAAGATGCAAGTAATATTCGAATTTTTAAAACTAATTAATACATAATTAGTAAACTTAAAGTAATCTTAGTCTTTGAAAAGTAGTTTGTAATAATACTTTTGAATAATCCTTCAAAATACTACGGTTTAAACTTATCGTTATCTAAGTAATTGTAGCAATTTTTTGGTTATCGCATAGCACATGAAAGTGTCTTATTATGTCTCTAAATATTTAAACATCGTATTGAGTAACAGTGTAGTTAGTATTTACAAAACGATAGTAATTTTAGAGTGTTAATTTTTAAAACATTTTTCAAAACTCTACTATATTTAACATCATATTGACGCATAATTAATAAATTAAAAGTAATCTTTCTCTTTGCAAAATAGTTACTTTTATAACCTATATTTTTGTAATATACTAATATTGTCCATATTCATTTGTCAACTTAAAAACAATATATAAAGAGTCGAATCGGTTAATTATATTTTAGATGGCATTTAAAATAAATGTATTTGTTAAGAATTTAATTAGGTAAATATTTTAAAACCTAATTCTGAAAAATGGAAACACTATAATCAAATAGTGTGTGTCATTAGATAGGTTTCAAAGTACTACGGTATACATTTATGATAATGTAAGTGTAATACAGCAATAACTTTCGACTTAGTTATAGCATAACTTATAAAGTATGTTATTACAATTGTAAATATTTAAACATCGTGTTGAAGGAAAGTGTAATTACAGAACGATAAGAAATATGATACAAGTTATTATTTTTTAAACGTTTCTTAAAACTTTTCTGCATATAACATTATATTGACTCTTAATTAATACATCGAAAGTAATCTTTCTCTTTGCAAAATAGTTTTTAAGACTCTATACATTTGTAACATACCAATATTGTTCATATTAATTTTTCAACTTACAAATACAAAGAGTGAAATAATAGGAAATAATTATTAGAAAAATAATTATTGTAATATGCATATATATATTTTTTTGCTAACTATATTGTTGATGTTTATTGGAATATACTTCTTTATTAAACATTTTATTAGGTAAATATTTGAAGAATTAATTCTCAAAAACAGAAACTATATATTCAAATACCGTGTGTCATTAGATTGATTCCATTATCATTAATATACTGTATGCCTAAGACAATGTAAAATTATATGATAATTTTCAATTTAAAAAATCATTTAATTTAGTTAAGGTGATGTAACAGGATAGTAAGTAGGCTTAATTACTTCTTACATTGGCAATATGTTATAATAAAATAATCGATAAAATTGCATAAAGGTGTAGATTTGTAAAGCAGTTTAATAAAATCCACTACCTTATAAATAGACTATGATATTCCTTGGGTTACAAATGCATTGTCAATTTCTTGAAAGTGTTAGAGAAACGTCCTATTGAAGTTGTGGGGACAAAGCGCTTCTCCCTTATCTTACAGGCTGTAGAGTTTATTGTTAACTTTCAGCCATGGAATTTTTTTGTTTTGTAATGTATTTTCAAAGGCAATGGTTTATACGGCCTGTCAGTCAACGTGAAACAAAGGGCGTAAGAGCTGGCTCCAAAGAAAAAGGGGCATGAATGTCATCAGGTTTGTTTACTTACCACATAAATATTATTTATCTTTTTGTAGTTTTTTTGTATCTTATTGTAAAATGTAACTAGCAAATTAACATTTTAAGTTATTAAAAAATATATTTCAACTAATATTTTTCTAATATTGTATTTATTTGATTATATATTGTTTATAAGTTGACACGTGAATATGGACATTATTTGTATATTACAAATATATAGGTTTTAAAAATAACTATTTTGCAAAGAGAAAGATTACTTTTGATTTATTAATTATGCGTCAATATGATGTTAAATATAGAAGAGTTTTGAATAATGAACACTAAAATTATTATCGTTTTGTAAATACTAACTACACTGTTACTCAACACGATGTTTAAATATTTAGAGACATAATAAGACACTTTCATGAGCTATGCTATAACCAAAAATTGCTACATTACAATTATTTAAATAACTATAAGTTTAAACCGTAGTATTTTGAAGAATTAAAAGTATTATTACAAACTACTTTTCAAAGACTAAGATTACTTTAGATTTACTAATTATGTATTAATTAGTTTTAAAACTACGACTATTACTTGCATCTTAATACTAGATTAGTTTTGTAACTACACACTCTTTAATTATTTACAGAAATTATAATAATAATGAAAGGTTACTTACCGTTTATGAATTTAAATTAGTTGTGCAGTGAACGCCTGCGGAGCGGCAATACGATTACCCGCAACAGACCTTGTTTAGTTGGTCTTCGTGCACATTGATTAGTTGAAATGCGCATAAGTTGGAACATACCCTGATTAGTTGACACATTGATTAGTTGAAATGCGTGTAAGTTGTTTAATTGAAAGTCGTGCACCTTGATTAGTTGGTCATCGCGCACATTGTTCATTTGAGCGTTGCGTATGTTCGTTGTACGTTGGTTAGTTAACACATTGGTCATTTGAAGCAGCCCCATTTAAACTAGTATTAGAAAAAATTAAATTCTTAATTCTAATCTGAATTAACGAAAATTAATTTACCACAAATTATCTCCTTCTCCAAAATTCAATTTCTCTGTTATCAATATTCTCATTATTACTTATATTTTTTAGTTTAAGAACCACCAACAACAGAAAATACAATATCCGCATGGTATATTATTTTGAAACCATTAACATAATTTTTCTAGTTTCTAACAATTTTTAGGAAGAAAACATTCTACTTCTCTTGTTTAGTTGTTTTAAAATAAAAACTTTTTTATATTATTATTCAGCTGGTTAAACATTTCTCTTCTCATAGTGACAGGTAACAGACTAAAGTTATGGCAAGCTGGGAGTATTAATTTGTTATAATTCATTTAATATATATAAAAACGTAATCCTTGCAAGAGAAAATAGAATCTGTGTCTTGACATTATACACGTTACTATATGCAAACCAGTTCTGTCTGTTGTCCATATACCTTTAGAGTTTTTGTACGAAGACATCATTGCTCCACAAATATACAATACCCCAAACAATACTTTAATTCCTTCAAAAGAAGTTTCATTTGCGTCTCTCTCTCTTGAAAAGTTACAAATATAAAATTTGTGTCCCCTATTATCGCCATGACAAAATATATACATAGATAATTTAAAATAGATTATTAAATTTATAAATTAAAACGAACTTCAGTGATAAATTCCTCACAAAATACGAAACACAGTAAAATTCACTCACAGCAATCTTGCAAAATAAATGAAAATAAATTTATGTGATAACACAGTTGCAAAACACAATTTGAAATAATCTTCACTTATAAAAACTTTGTAAAATACAAATAGAAATAGACTTCTGTTATAAAAACCTCGCAAAATACAAATAGAAATAGACTTCACTTATAAAAACTTTGCAAAATACAAATACAAACAGACTTCTCTTAAAAAACCTAGCAAAATACGAATAAAAATGAACTCAACTTATAAAAACCTCGGAAAATACAAATAGAAATAGACTTCACTTAGAGGGACCAGTATTGTAACGTGAGGACTCGCGCGGGGTAAAAACTTTACCAGCTGTTGCAACAATAACTTCAAACCGGTATAAGTAAACAAAAACTGTCAAACTACCTGATGTAGAGAAAGAAATAAATACAGGGCGAGTCAAATAGAAGGTATGTAAGGGGTGGAAGAATTTCAGGATTTGCAACTGTTTTATAATCTTTGTTGAAAACTCACTGGGAGAATAATTACCCCGCACGGTCCTCTAGGGTTAAAGAATAAAATTCTCTACAAATTCTATTCAATATTTTTTTTTGCTTATACGCAATTTAATGAAGTTGTTGTAGTCCAAACACAAAAAATTGTGTTTTCATCCCTAATATTTTTTTCTTTGCCCTAATTTTCTCCTAAACTATTAGAAATAAAATTTTGGGACAGGTTTTATACGATTTGTCAGCTTATTTTACATAAAATCTATCTAGTTAACAAACTAAAATAACGCCTTAAAATTTTCAGTGTGAGTTTATTTCACTGAGGGAGGTGAATTTCAGAACCTGTATAAATCGCCAAAAAGCATTTCCGGACTTATGTTTATATAAACTTGTTTCATTATTTTGGTAAGAGGAATAAGCTTGTGAAGTATGGCAGATTACTCCTG
Source organism: Prosapia bicincta (assembly GCA_036971475.1). Taxonomy (NCBI): domain Eukaryota; kingdom Metazoa; phylum Arthropoda; class Insecta; order Hemiptera; family Cercopidae; genus Prosapia; species Prosapia bicincta. The sequence continues at coordinate 124,779,088 of JBAIZL010000005.1, forward strand.
AAACACCCTGTAATTATAGAAAACAAGACATTTTACTATACCAGAATAGCTTTCGTATTCACCCAGAAGTTCCTATTCTCAAACTAGCCTTCCATCAATATAAATGTTATTGAATAAGCTAACTAACAGAATCAACATAGACAAATTACTATACACAATAGAACTGAACTAAAAAAAAGTTATTCATTCTAAACTCGGTTTGTATGTATATATTTGTTTTTAAATAACCCAATGGATAAAAAAAAGATAGAGTTTACTATAACCAATAGTTTTTTTTACTAAAACAAAGTATATCTTCTTATACATAAGATTTGTATAAATTAATAATAAAATGCATGTATCAGTGGTGTAGCACAGAGGGCACGTGTCCCCCCCCCAAAACCAAATAGCTTTAGCAAATTATAGGATATAATTAAGAGGATATAAAATGACTGTAAATAAAATGAAAGTTTAAAGGTAACTGCAGCAATGTATCAGGCAATATTACAACACCTCTACAACACCCTACTACAATAATAGCATTAGGTTTGGTAACAGATTCTACTTCATGCCTCTATATGAAGAATGGATAATTGATGGTATAACATGAGAAAAAATACAATAAAAAATAATAAATTAGTTTATTTAAATGCTATTGCTCAAATATAGATATTTATCCAGTTTGCTCTAACATACGGAATGTCTTGAATAATTTTTTGTTTGAGGTATCATATAATATTTTCCTCCTGAAAAAAGGAATAATAAGAATTATTGTAATTAATTTTCAATTTTAAACAATTTTTACTTATCAAGATAGCTCATAATATACTGCAAATCTGGGAATCAAATGTAGAGGAAGATTTGCTAATTTCTTATGATTTTTAGCTTTAAAAACTGAACAATTCTAGTCCAAGAACTGTAACTGATAGTTTTTGAGAACACTGATAGACATCATAAAAAAGTGAAAATAAAATTTATACTTTTTAGGTTTGATAACAGATAATACTAGTTAGCTATTGACTAGTAAATATTTTATTACAAAATTTATAGGAAAAAAGTAATATAAAATTGCTAAAATTTCTAAAAAACTTCAAGAAATATGAATTTAAATTAATGTAATATTGACAAAATTATCAAATCAACTACAAAATGTTTAATGATATGATTTTTTCAAAAGAATATATATATGTATATGTATATATATATATATATATATATATATATATATATATATATATATGTATATATATATATATATATATATATATATATATATATATATATATATATATATATATATATATATATTTACAAATTTATCTTTAAAAGAACTAATAATAAAATACATTTTTTATTACTATTAATATATTAGTTACTATTCTTTTTAATAATATGTAAAACTTTTAATCTAAAATAGCATACTGAAAATTTAAAAAAATATAAACAGTACATTTATGTAAATGGAAAATTAAATAAAAATAAAAAATTTCAAGAAATGTTATTATTTAAAACCTTTTGTTCTATAAACTGGCAGCAGTAACAGTTGATTTTACAGTTTACCAAATGTACAGATATTAAATTGTTGTAACATATCTAAATGAATACCACTTTATTGTGAATACCATTTTATACTAGCAAGAAAAAGTAAAAGGTCATTTTACTTAGTCATAATTTTAAAAATTATAATTATTATTGGAAATACTATTAATTCTCTTACACGCATGAATTCAACTGATGTTATTAATTTATAGGAAGATACAAAATATGATAAAAAAATATGGTGAATAATTTTTTATTTAAAATAGTAATAAACTTACATCGAAATTCGATTTAATCTCCTTCAAAGTACTGTACTTGCCTGGCAATGTACTTATCCCAACGTTGAATCCAGGACAGGAAACATTTCTGGAAGGCTTCTTTCGGAAGGGCATTTAGCTGCTCGGTCGTACCCTCTCAATGTTAGGAAAATGGTGTCAAAACGTTTTCCTTTAAGCAAAGTTTTAATTTTTGGGAAGAGCCAGAAGTTGCATGGTGCTAAATCGGGTGAGTATGGGAGATGTGGACAGACAGGAACACTTTTTTCTGCGAGTGCAAATGAGAAGCTAGGCATGGTATAGCGCATTATTGTGATGAAGAAGAAAGCGATTTGCCAATTTTTTTGGTCTCTCTCTTTGTAAGACATTTTGCAAACATTGCAGTATGCCCTTATAAAATTCAGAGTTCACAGTTTTTCCCCTTAGAACAAACTCTGATCACATTACGCCCGCACTATTTAAAAGAACAACTTTTGTACCTGTTTCTTATGACCAGTGCAAAAATGAGTTCTACAAAGTTACAATAAAAAAAAAAGAATTTTAATGGTGCTTGATTAGAAAATACTTAATTGATCTGATTCCTTTATCATATTTTAACCCTTAGCGCTCAGATTTTTTTAACATGCTTTGCTTCCCCACTTGTAATTAAATTGAGACAAATTCCTCACCTGCAAGTTGCATTATTGTTTATGGAAAACTTTGTTTTCTATTACATGATTTTAGTAAACTAAGCTATTTTTATTCACTAATACTGTATGTACATGATTTTATTATCTTATTTGTAGGTTTGCAGAGTATTATATCTCTGAAAACCTTCTTCCAGATGAAGTCCTGGTTTTCTGCTGCATGTTTTGCAGTGAAAAACTGTTACCCCTCTACCTCCTTTTATCTTCCTGTTACTGCAAACTGCACAATCCTTAGAACTACTTTTATCATTGGAAAAGATTAAATGTAATTTCCCATTCAGTCTTTCTTTTTTGTCAGTAGTTGATGGTCGACCCCTCTTTCTATACAGGTTATTCCAGATATCACCAATGCATTCCCTCACCAAGTTTTGCCAAAACTATTTTTGTTTAACAGGATTTTCTCTCATTTCCTTTTTTTTGTTATTATAGATAATAAAACTGTTTACTACAGCTACATCTAATAGCCAGAAAAACATTTTCCTCCACCATTTATTTGTTCGTCTCGTAAAACTGCACGGTTCATTATATTGAGCAGCTAAATCTACACCACCCTAAACTGGTTATATTTACAAATAACTGTTGGTTTAATTATTTTGTTTATGAAACTGAACTACATTCTAATAAATCAGGATCAAGTAAAAGATCGTGAATTTCAGAATCACTAATTGCACGTGGAGCCATGGCAAACTACGAGTAAACAAATAACCTGCGAAACTGTAACCTACTTGCAGCTTACAACGTAGCGGCAAACTAGATTTTCTGATGACTCACATATTCCTAGTTATTTTCAACTTAGTTCACATTATTGTCAATAGAGTGTAGCACAAAACAGTAAAAGATTGAATGTCGTGGGCTTCACCGCAGACGAGATATAGGCAATTGAAAATCGTGTCGGGTGATCCCCGACATACGAGGCAATATACGCTTGGCGGGGCTCCCTTGACAGTCGAGTGCTAAGGGTTAATTAATGAATTTTGCTTCTCAAGGAATGGAATTCTTAAATTTTGTAATACTCACATATGGGCAGAAAAAAAATCAAATGACAATGCTAGAACAGATTTCCAACATACTTTTTTAATCAATTTCTGGCATGAACTGGTTTGAAAATTATAATAGATCCAATTTTTTTTACCTCTATAGCTCAATGGGAAAGATTGCCAAAAATTTTTTCAGGTATATCTACAATATCTTTTAGAAGACATTCCCTATACAGATAGAATAAAGATATGGTTTTGTCAGATGACTCATCGGTTATTTCTCACATTCTGTTACTGAATACTCAAATAACACATTTGGTAGCCAGTGGATGGGACAGGGAAAAGTTCAAAATGCTGGGTTTTAGTGTGCCAAATGCTGCTTTCAACAAAATGGTGGCCATATCAAACATCTGTGTTTCATCTGTGTAAGAATGAATCTTATAATGTTATCAGTATTGTTACAAATTTTCATGGAATGCCGTTCATATTTTAAAAATCATTATAAAAAAAAACATCTTTATTATAGCTACATGTCTTATAATACGGTAAACACCTGTTACTTTGGCACTTTCAATACTCCGGCAATTCAAAATATAGTGTATAAATAGGATAGTGATTAGCAGGGTTCGGGTCCGGTTGACATGTCACTCGACAGTTAGGTTAAGTATTTTCCATTAAGAAGAAAAACTATTTTTCATGTTATTGCTGCTGATATAATAGGAATTCCCAACAGGGCTCATTTTGGTACGTTTCATGTTATCTTTAGAGTCGTGTTTTTCTTACCAAATGATACTAAATGTACCAATATTATTATTTATTTGTAAATTTTATAATAAAACTACATTTTTTTAAATCCTTACAGTTCTAACAGAAAATATAGAATAATATATGAAACAAGCCGCATTGAAAAAACCTATAATGTCTTTTCCAGGCTATATTAAATCGTTAACTGAATTTTGAACCTTTTACACCTGAGTTGATAAATTATATATTTTTCATGGATATTTGTAGAACGTAGGAAAAATAGACAACAGATGTTATTGATTTATTTTTAGAGCTTAGGAATAAGGAACTGGTCTTAAACCAAAGGAAAAAGATTTATTGATTAAATAAAGGCCTTGCCCATATTCAATCACTCAAAATCTCTCTAAATTATCTTTTCATGCTGCTTTTTTAAATAAGTATTGAAATATACAGTTTCCTTAGAAAATAAATCAATTAATCTTCACGTCACCTCAGAGATTGAAACCAACGGATCCCTAAACTTCCTCGACCTCACCATAACAAAAAGCCACACACAAAAACACAGCTTCAACATTTACAGGAAACCTACAACAACAGACACACTTATCCCAAACAGACACAACACCTCAAACCACCCAGTCCAATACAAGCATGCTGCATTCAGAACTATGCTTTATTTAAAGAACTTCCAATGACCACAGAAAACATAAACAAAGAGCAAGACACCAAATATTTACCATACACAAATGGATACAACACCACAATAATAGATGAACTTTGGCACAATATACAAAAAAAAAAACACTAAAATTAACAATACAGAGAGGGAAAACAATTACATCACAATACCATACATAAACAAAACATCAAATAAAATAGCCCAACAATGCCAAAAAAAACGGGATACAAAATAGCATACACAACTAATAAAAATTCACAATACAAAATACAACATCACACCAACAACAAAGATAAACTACAAGCACCAGGCTTATACAAATTAAACTGCAACAAGTGCAGTTGTTGTTCTCCATTGGGAACAGGTTGCAGCATTAAACAAAGAGTCGAAGATCACAAACAGAACACCAACTCAACATTTTACTACCAGATAAAAGATACAGGACACAAATACCCAGACATTTACCATAACCATAGAAATCCTACACATCAACAAAATAGGACCACATCTCAACACACTAGAACAATATGAAATTTACAGACACACAAAAACACAAAGTAGAAACATATTTAATGAACAAACCCAATACAAATAGCACATACTCTTTGATACTATCAAAAGCCTGTCATTAAAACCGTCACCACTTAACTCAATAACTCCAAGCAGAAGACACTGATGAAGATCACTACATAGCCATCAAAAACATTCTGTCTCAGTAAGTTTTTACAAATTTACAAAATTTAAAGTTTAAATTTAAACTTATGTTAAAGTGATTAAATATATTATATTATAACAAAAATTTGTTTTTCATTCAGCAGTACATACTTAAAATCAATAACCACCTTATTGAAAAACTCATAAAACTAAGTTTTTGTAATGATTAAGAAAATGAATACTTTTTAATCATCAATCAAAAATTTTGTGAAAATAAAAAATTGTTTTTTTTACAAAATTATATAAAAATTTATAAAGAAATAATAAACAAATAATCTAAATGAATTAAGATCCAACAGCCAATAGGTCAATGACTTGAGGCAAATAATGTTGATTTGTAGGAGTGTTATTGCAAGCAGTTAAAACACACGCCCAGTATTCGACATGTTTTATAATTATACACTAACAATGCGCAAAGGTGTCAGATCATAGAGTGGTAATTAAAATTTTTGAGAAAAAAATTGGTTCCAAATATAAGTTTTAATCCCATATCGGTTTTCCTTGAAGAATTTCTGATGGACACTGTTTAATGAGGGTGACATATTTAGAACATTTCATAAGATAGACTGACAGATTCTTATACTGGTCACCTGGTGGCATCTAGATACTTCTTGGTGTCAACACCATTTCAGTCTGGTAAATAACTGAAAAATTACCACTGCCCTACCTAATTTTATTTTGTCATCATCTTATGAATATTAATTTGTTTGTTTATAGGGACACTTACTGGGTACTTACTTGCCGTTTTCAATGAGAGTTTGACAAAGGTATGCACTTTTAACACTTTATCTTCAATAATACTTTTATAAATACAGTGTAATATAGACAATTTGTTTGTAAATCTTCACAAATCATGGTGAAACTTCTGTGGCAAAAAACTGAAACGTTACAATTTACATTTTCAAAGATTTATAATTTAAAACGTGTGTAATTCTCTGTTAACTGCCTGTGAATGAAGACATCTGCCAGTATGTAATTGGGTAAAGTAGTTTCTGTAGTTCAAAACTTGATGATGTTTTACTAAACTAAAGTTAACGATTATAGAAACATTGTATACTTGAACTATTTATCTAGAAGTAAAAATAACATTTTTTTAATCTCATAAGGAAGGAAGTTGGTTAATAGAATATACCTGATCATTTTTGTGTAGCCTATTTAAAATCATCGCTACAGGTTATTTTTTCTATTGAAAATTTTAAAAGAAAGAAAAGTAAAAAAGTACAATTTTCCTTTCATCAAGATAAAATGACAGATAATAAACTGTAATTGATACAGTAGAGTCTCACTCATCCATAATAAAGGGGCCACCTCATGGATAAGCAAAAATGGCAGATAATAGGGAAAAGTTGAAAATTCAGGTAAAACAAAGGAGGTTTAAGTTTTAAAAAATTTCAATGTGTCAAGTTGATACTGTACAAAACTGCAAACACGTCGATTAAGATTTGACTCATACAGTAAATATTAGAAGTTGAATGTACATACTTTATATAAAAGTAAAAAATCTTGTGATCTGTTTCACTGCATATTCATATGACACCTCTGAAAGATTAACAACAGGTTCTCTCTTGTCAATATCGGTGTCATAATTTTTTACGGCCAATTTTTTACGGTGAACAACTTCTTTATCTGTTATGACATGTTCATTGTCTTCATGGAACCAAGCTTCAAAGTCTTCTACAGTTGCTTCCTCAAATCCAGGGATGGGTTAGAATGAAGAAAGAACACATCACTATTCATTTTTGGAACATCTTCTTCTTCAATTTCATTTTCTCCTAACAACTTAGTTCACAATTTGGCAGTTGTTAACACATTTGCAAACAACTCAGGCTTTTGAATCTAATAAGCAATATTCTTTAATTTAATATTTTTCAAATTAGCTATCACATCAGCCTGCCCACGATCACCTTCCTCTAACAATGTTGATAGTAGCTTCCTTTAATAGGTTTTTTTATCTGTTTACAAGACACCCTGTTCCATTGGCTTGCAAATAGCTAGATGGATCTACATTTGTTGGTAGAAAGATTACCTTAATGCCACCATCTTGAAGATCCTCTTCACTCAGATGTTCGGGAGTTGTCTCTTAATAATACAGTTTTTTTTATATTACTTTTTTAAAAAGTATATTTCTGTGGAAACGACTAATTCCTTAAAAACGTATCTTTGACAACTGTGCTGCTCATTCATGCACTTTCCTATCTCCAGTTAAGCTATCTTTTTAGTGAAAGAGTTGAAATATTTTACAAACTTTAATTATTTCTTCAAGGTTAGATGATAGTTCCCAAAAATATTTAACTGGCGGATTCCATGGCACCTTTTCCACCGGTCAAGCTACTTAACACTCACTTTGAATTCTCTGTCACCTTCATTGAATTCATTTTGAAAATGCAATGCCTTTTCCAGCAGGAAAGCTCCGGAAATAAGAACCTTTGTCTCTGAACTAGGTAAACCGTAAGTACAGAGCATCAATTACTTCATTGTTTTTCTTTCCTTTAACGCACTTTCATTCACTCTTGAAGAACACAATTTTTCTATTTCCAATCAGTTTTTTTCCAATTTCCTACTGTCCTGCACCATAGTTATCAACAACCACCTGCTTTGTCTCCTTTGTTGGGTCTTTCTATTGGATCAAATTTTTGTTGTATTAATACAATGACCTCCTTTCTTTTTATTGACAAAACAGTGTAATGATAACAAAACAATAAGAACGACTCAAAACACAAAAGTAACACCTACTCATGAAAAACAATAGTATTTCATAAAAAAAAAAACACTTTGCTGAACAGTCTTGTCCGTGACTTACAGCTTTGAATAATGCACTGTCCTAGTGTAAAAGGCGCCTGATGAAAATATCAGTAAGTAGTGGTTATTTTGCCAAGTTAATACCAAGAGTGTATTTTAAAAAAAACCTCAAGATGTAAAACACAAAAACTGCAAGTTTAAAAAAAACAGTAGCAGACTGATTCACAGTTTACACTATACTGAATGGAGCTGAGGAACTGAGCTATGACACTTGAAACAAAAGCTAGGGCATTGTGGTATGGGCAGCCGAGCCAGAAGGTAAATTCTGTTGTGCATCCACTGGGGTAGCGATACACTCAGTGACAATTAAAACTAGAGTGTTCTAACAAGAAAAGCATTTTTTTATTGTTTCAATTTTTGAGGGTGCCAGATAAGACAGAATGTCAGAACTCAAAGCTAGGATAAGTGAGACTCTATTGTTTTTAGTTTCTCCCCCTTCTGCTATAAAAAAGAGTGTGAAATGATTGGACAGTTATTTTTATTACTGTTTTAGCTTGAAAGTTTCCAGATTTACAATTTTTAAAATTAAATGAATAAGAAAAACATGTATGTGAAAAATATAGTTTTCTTGAATATCAATTAATATATCTTCTGGCCCCTCAGTACAACATTGATAGGTTCTTTAGTTTCTCCATGATCAGTACTAAACTTCTGATGGGTTTTAAAGAAACCTATTTCATTACTGAGGCTTGTTACCATCATATTGTACATTCCGAGTTTTTGGAGTTGTGCAGTCAGATGACCATGGCCAATATTTAGATGGAAGTAATCATGACTATATTTCTCGTGAAGTTTTTTTTTGTGGTAAAAAAATTATAATACAAAAAATGTCATGTAAATGAAATTAACTCAAACTATTAAAAACATGGATCAACAATATATGAGAATAAGGAGATGTACTGAGTGGTGGGGGGGTAGGTGATGTGTGCGCGTGTGTGTGCATATGTGTGTAAGCTCTTGTGTGTGTGTAGAAGAGATGAACAAGAACATTGTTGAACACTGATGTCTAAATTATAAAAAATATACAGATTGGGAAGCACCAAATATATTATAAAATATTTACTTGTAAAGTGACTGTGTTGTGAGATTCTTTATCTCCATCTTTCAGTTCCTGCTCTTTTCTTTTTTTGAAACGGCGAAAATAATCCTGGATAAGGAATGTAGCACAGAATTTTCCCACTGTCACTTCATCATCCGCTGGAAACAAAGGTAGTATTATTGAGTATATGTTTGACTGATTTAAACTCTCAAGTAGAAGCCTATAGAGTTTGAAAATTGAATACCAGCATGCCGAAATAAAATTACAGTAATTTTACCAGACATTTTCATGCCAATACAGTTGAGTTTCGATAATTTGTGGTAAATGGGATCGAGACTCCCTCGTACTACTGAGAACTTGGATTACATGGAAATAAATTCCTGTGCATCATAAAAAAATGGGAGTTTCAATGAACCCTAATACTATAAATAAAAATGCACTAAATAAGTTTAAATTTATAGAGCTTTATATGAACATTTCTTGGAAGCCCAACCCATTTCCTTTGCATACCATAAAGATATAAACATTTTTTGGAAGCTCGACTCATTATTTTCTTAGAAATAGATAAAATAGACTGAATAAAAATAGGCTCAAATTTAACGGATGTTTGAAATATTAGGACTCTGAATTTCGAGACTCTACTGTACTTGCATATTAGTAGTAAACAAGCTTTTATAAATATTTTAACATCTAAATAAAATTGTCCCCAGTATAACACATTTTAAAGATCTTTAGTGTATGCATACATTCATTGGAATATCTAAGTTTTCTTTTTAACTTTGTTTTTTCAGATAGACACTATATCAGGTGATTCAGTTACATTAATTTCTCAGATAAAATAAATTGCTTGATAAATAAAATTACGAAATTAATGTTATTTTTTAAAACAATTTTCTTTTTTTAAAGGTTATTAGAGTTTAAGTTTTGGGATCTATAAAGTGGGAAAATTCAAAATTGTTTTTCAGTTAATATTTTTATCAAGGAAAAAACGTTCAACCTTTAACATAAATAAGCTATTCAAACAAATAATTTAATTTTTAGTTGAGTTATTTATCAACTATTGAGAATATGCATGTATAGTTATGGCTAAGTTTAGACTTATATATGCTTCAGACTTATGAAACTGAGGTTACGTTTATCGCATTATTATATGTTAAATAAGAAAATAGAATTACACTTTCCGATATCTTCATGTTATTAGTAAAATTACTCATCAAAGCAGTTTATTTAACGGTTATGTGTAAAGCAAGTCAAAGATAAATATGTAAAAATCAAAGTGTATGAGTTTTTAAAAGCATGTATTTACAATAAACGTGCATAATGAACCTAACAAAATATGTAGTTATAAACAATAATATGTGCCATTATGTTGACACCCATATAAGGAAACCAACTTTTTTCTTTTAAAGATTTTCTTAAAAGTTTCTTTTAGTTTATTTAGAACTGACAAAGCAACAACTACTTCATAATTTCCTTGAAGCTCCAAGACATATTATGTGGACCTTTGTTGTTATTTTTTTTCTTGTTACATACAGTACCATAGTTTTTAAATACAATATAGGTTACAGTTCAAAACGTGCTACTCATAATTTTCTCTTTTATCTAAATTTCTCCCTATTTATGTAGTTTGTTGAATGTAGATTTTAACAACACTGACTGAGATCAGATGTAATAATTTAGCTTATCAGTAATATAGTTGTATAAACATTTTTACTTACCTCCAGGAGGTGGCACTACTTGATCTAACAGTTTTGGACTTGTTCTTTTCCAGATTTTTTTAATTACGGCTTTTAATTTTACGGCCTTCAGTTTTTATTTTTAATGATGTTCTTACAACCGCAAATAAAGTTGCATTGAAAAGTACAGTCCCATCACTATTCAGAGGCATGTTCATAGACACTAAACGCTGTAATAACATAATTAACTTACAGCATTATAATCTGAGTTTTTAAGTGTAGCTCATCAAGCTATAACATGTCCATAACGTTTTAATTCATTCGTTCATGGCAATGAATCCCTTACAAATATAGTTAAAGTAAATTTATTAACAATTTATACATCATTAGTATATTTTAATATAATATCCCGATGCCACCAATATTGCAAAGATAATCATACCTGGTGATGCAGAAAGTCCTCTGGAACATAGAAAAATTATAACAATAACCTCTCTGTAAAACAAACACAAAACTTTATAGCCTGAAAGTTTCCTATTAGTCTTTTGGTAGAAAGTCACATAGTGTCTTTAAGGAGATGTTACAAATACTATTGCTTGATCAGAATGTATAGACTATAAATTATTACCAAGAATTCTTTGATACTCTCATCTGTCATAAGCCATGGAACTTAGCACAAAAGAGCAGAGGCCTGGTTTTACTAACCATCACAACTTAATATGTTGAATGCTGATCACCAAAACAATAGTATTACCTAAGAACTTCAAACATAACATTTTTATCACATACATATAACTCGCAATGGCCAGTATGTTGTAACAAAAATATACTATAAAAAATTCCCTAAAAACTAACATAAAGAATTGCATACTTTTAATATGAACCAGTTAAAAAACAGAGATCACACTAACAACAAAGCTAAAATATAGTTAAAGTCTCAAAGTTTTGACTGGAGACAGTTTTTGCACTGGCATAGTGCCAAATAAGTCACAATCACAACTGATGAAACTCTCTGATTTTCAAACTAAGGAGAGCGAAAAACTTTGATGTTTCAAAATCAAAGTAACACAAATGTATTGAAAATCAAAGTTAAATTCTCAGAGTTTTAATATTATCTCCTCGTTCCTTAGACATTTTTAAATTCCCAGATATAATTTTTGAGCAATGCCATTTATGTTTGAAACCAATATAAATCCTGGATTATCTTTCAGTGTTATTCATGTTGAGAAGTTGTTCCAACGTTACCATTTTGATATGTCATAGTGTAAGATGAGTTGTGTATCTCTTTCTTTAAAAATTCATTTTGTTAGAACTCAAAACATCTTACATTTTTATTGAAAAAAAATAAATTATTTACTATACAAAAGAGTCATTAGGCTGTAAAAAAAATATTACTGCATTTTTATTCATTTATTTAATTATTTCATTTTTCTAAAAAAGACTTTTGCTTTAAAAAGTCGTAATTTATCTGTCACTTTTCATATTTTCATCAACAAGAAAGTATAAAGACGTAACTAACCAAAAGATAACTTGGATTGCTTAATACAAAGGGTATGTCTGAGGTGTAAGTAGGAGGAGTCTAATTGAGTAAGAGAGCTGTAGCACTGAATTAAATCTGATAACAGATAATTGACTGCTTTCTAACTTTGTTTGAAAAGCTATGGAGGGTTTTGCATCTTTTATGAGTTTAATACTTTTATTTTCTCAAAATATATTTAATTTTCAATTTAATCCATTTTAGCTAGGAATAAGTGCATCTATATGTGTACCTCAGCACTGACACACACACTCACACACACACATATACTTTACACATAAAATTAACAAGTTATGGAGGATATAATGTTACTTCTATAAGAACTAAAAAAAACTCTGCCAGATTTTCTAGTGAATCACAGCCTGCCAGATTTGGGCTGATGAACTTTACTTTCTTAGCAAAAGTACTTCATATAGAATTATTATGCTTTTAAGTTTTATTCACTCCAGGAACCCATCCTTATTCCAATAAACAATAATTCAAGCAGGCTAGTGGTCTGTATTTGTGAGTATGTGGCATAATTAAATGAAGACTTGAAACTTTGCACTCCGAAAATGAGAACTCTTGTTTGGTACGGCACTCCGAACCAAGGTATGAACTGACATACTACTTTGCCAAGTCTACTCCGACACTAGCAACGTGTTGCCTGTGCTTCTGCTCCAATACCTTGCAAGATATTTTTTCTCTCAGTCACGCAGTCATTTATAAAGTCTTTAAATATTTAATATTTTGCAATTATACAATATTTTTTTAATAATAAAAGAAATATTATATTATAAGTTTAAATTTTACATGTAAACAAATCAAATATTTAACTCAAATTTATATTTCACTTGCGTGTGGAATTACTCGAGTGATTTTCTCATCATTTACTCATCATTTTCTAAATCAAAAAATTTACCAAAAGAACCATTTGAATTAATTCCCTTGTCAGATAATTCTGATAGCATACCTTCTTTCTCCTCCAATAGATGCATAATTCTCATAACATTGGCTTCTTCCATTGCGAAATATAACTTACTTTTAAACCACAAATCTTTAGCTAAATGAGACAAAACAAATTAGTGTTCAATTCACCAAAGTGAGGCTTTAAAACAAACTTGAATAATGTTAACCTTTAAAGAAATGAAGCAAAACAATTAAATAATATATGTCGAAACACTTGAAAATTAGTACTTGCAAATGAGAAACCAAGACACTTTGTGATGATGAGAAACTGGGGGGCACATGTTGTTCTATTGATAAGTTTTACCTGAAGCACCAACTTAGGAAAGCAGTAAGGTTTTGCACAAAGGTAATACAAAACCTAAAGATTCTTGCATACTAATTTAAAAATGCCAAACTATATTTGTTTAGGAGTGTAATAGCAGAAAAATAAAAACGGGTTATATCTGGCTTATATAGATATGATGAAAAACTCTACTGGGTATTGCTCAGCTTTGGAAAAGGTTATTACTCAGAGCTGAAATGCATTTTACCATTCCTGATTTATACCTGGTAGTGGAGTGCAAAGGGTTAATGCATAGAATAATAAATTTCATTCCAAAGATTAAAATTAAATCGTAATGTATTACAATATAGTTCGCAGTGTTTTTCTGCTCAGTTTTTAGATTGTACTTTTATATATACTGTATAATAGAGAGATGAATAATTAAATAAAGACATAACTGGTTTCTAGTGAACAAAGATATTAAGTTTACTAACGTTGTTGAATAAAAAGTTTAATAAGGAAAACTTACACTTTTTGTGTTGTATATCTTGAGGTTTTTTGAATATAATATACTAAATGATATCACTTGGCAAAAAACCCACTACTTACTGTTATTTTTCACAGCGTGTCTTGTCCATTACTCACAATATTGAACAACGTACTGATTTAGTTCGAAACGGGTCTACAGAAAAATATCAGTAAGTAGTTTTTTTTTTGCCAAATGATATCATTAAATATTTAATATGCAGTTTATTTTTATTTATAAAACCTATGTGTTTCTGTTTCATTGTATTTATTAGAATAGGTGAATAAAGACATAATGCAATAATTACTTAAAATAATTAACTTTTCCAAATATTGGTTGCTAATTTTTTTAGGAAGAAGTGTAAGCATGCCTTGGCTACAACTATTGGGAGAAACCACCTGTACAGCTTTTAAGTTGGCAGGATGAATGATGAAAACTTTGTTTGCAGTATTTTATGTTCTATATTTCACTCTTTGTCAATTCTTACTATGTATTAATGTTTGTTATGTCTCCTTACAGACATTGTGGGATTTTCTATCACAAAAATTTTAAAGAAAACCTTGAGTTTATATTTTTGTATGTTGTAAAGTGAGAATATGAAATATAACTACCAAAAATATTTATCCCACGATTTCTCATGGTCCTCTAAATTCTTGTTAAATGAGGTTATTATTTTTGTTTCTTCCATTTTCTAAAAATGTTTGTGACAGGTTTTAATTTTTTCCACATTTATTAAGACTTTCTGCATCTCATAATTACTAACATTGTAGTCTAATTTTACAGTCTAAACATTAATCCTTGGCCAAATCAAAGTTATCAAAAACATACTAAAATATAGACAACTCTAATGATAGAAATATTCCTACTTCTAAAATACTTTTTTAGTGAAATACTTTTTGCAAAAACTTGTAACAATTTTTTTTGTATTTTAATTATTATCTAAACTGAAATAAGAATAGAAATAATACACCTTACTGATAACAAAATAAACTTCTATACTATTATCAGGAAAAGGTAATGTTTTAAACTGTAACTTAAAGCTTGATAAACCTATAAAACAGTGAATATTGTGAGAATGGGACTATACTTTAGAGATATCTAACCTTTTCAGTTAAAATAAATATGGTAAACAATTGAGTTTCATTTTTAATGAGACAATTAAGAAACGATTTTTATACACGTTTTTTAATAGACAATGAAAAGATAAATTAAAATTGTATATATATAACATTACTTTATCAAAACATAAAACATCTTAACATAATAAAAATAAAATTGTTAAGAAATAACACACTGTAAATATATACAAATAATATTGTAATTGCCATATTTACTATTGATGAAGAATAAAAATAAAGCAACATAGCATATTTACATAATAGATATTTTCCAAATTTAAACTTGGACATATGTTAATATATGAGACTAGCTAATAGTATCACTTAATTTTTTTGTTTAATGAGGACAATAGTTTCAGTAAATGTATACCATTGTAAACTCAGTCATACTGACTTACAGTTAATGGAACATATCTTCCAGAATTGCCATCCTCATTAAACAAAATCGAAAGTAATATAATAGGCAACTGTCACATGGTAATATATACACAGTATGCCCACGTGTTTAAGAATAATTAATTGCAGCTCAAGTGAATATGGAATGAAATAATATTAGAATTAATTACGAGTTCCTGACTGTAATAAAAATATCAATAGACACTAAATCAATAAATTCAAATAAACTATCAAAACTTGTGTGACTACCTAAACTATAATTTCATATCAGCATATTTCTTGTAAACTATAAGAACAATTTATCTATAGAAGTAATCTGAGTTTATTTAGTGTCAAATACAAGACAGATCCTCTACATAGATGAGTATCCTGTTTAATATTTTAAAGTGTTAGGTTCTTTTTTGTATTCTGATTGAACGTAGGAAATCAATTCTTGCATTATGATTTCTAAACTTCTTAGATATGATTAAAAATTTTAAAAAATATTCCAATTAAAAAAAAAATACATACAAATTTCATGCTCATCTAATTACTTGGAGAAATTATTGAAAAATTACTGAATGAAGCTTCATATGCTGGATAAAATGTTATTATTATTATAATGATGGCACAACACAATTTATAATGAGGTTAAATTTATTTAGATCATGACTGTTTAACTAGAGTGTTGAATTTCAGTTCTGTTGAATTAAATTGTTCTATATTTACTAATTGTTAAACTAGTCAACAACAGCCCAGTATTCCAGGTAAATATTTCTATTCGTAATGAAATTGTACTTTATACAGGATTAATTTTCCTTTAACTAAAAATATCAATAATGATTTTTTTTTGCTCATATGTCATACACTCTACTCTATATTTTTTTCCTTGAAGCATGAGAAACAAATATTTTAAATTTGTTTTAATACTTAATTTAATGTAAAAATATTTTAATTTTGTATTTCAAAATTTTGTTGTAAGCAAATATTTTACTACAAAAGACTTACCTTGCAAGCAACTCTATGTGGGCATAATTTCCCAAATCCTAAAGGTGGAGAGATTTTTCTTAAGAGTGTCACAACATCGAAATGTTTAATTCTCCCCTTGGCATCTGGATCATATTCACTCCTGAGACGAATGAACTCATTCAGATGGTGCGGACTTAGAATTGACCAATCACGAGTTAAATAATCAAAGTTGTCCATAATTACAGATACAAAGAGATTAATGATCTGTAACATTAGAAATTACATTATATTCGTAAACGAGAAATAATTTGCCGGATTTTTTCAACATACATGCATTGACTAACTCAAATGCTCTATGGAATTAAAGATTAAATGCTTACCTCAAAGAACCTCATGATTTATCTTTATCATGGTTCAACTGGATCTAGCTGACATCATTTAAAGGTCTAATCCTATATTCTCATCTGTATTTAGGCAGTGTTTAATGGAATATGAAGGTCCAAGACAGAGTTCTCAAAAGCTCACAATTTATCTTTATTGTGTGTCAACTAGGTCCAAATGACACCTCAAAATTCTATCCTTGTAAGATTTACCATAATACTATTTTTCCAGTTACATTATGCACTGAATAAAGAAATCTGAACGTTCAATGCAGCGTTCAGAGAAGATGACTATTTAAGTTTGTCATGTATTCACACATTGACTGCTCACCTGGAAACTTCAGGTATACTCCAGTGGTAAAATGTAAATGTGTTAGAACCTTAACTTTTTGTGTTACAAAATCCAATATAGATTTGTTGAAGTAAATTTTGTGCATTTTGAATTAAATCCTATCACGAAAAATTCATGTACCATAGCACAGTTCACTCCCAACACACTGATTGAGAAACATATCCAGTGATATCCATTTGTAATTTAGTTTATGTGAATATCTATACGTCATAGCAATATTTATCTTCAGAAAACATTCAAACAACAAATTATAGTTTTATTTATGTTAACTCTTCACGTTTTATTTGTAAGACTCGTGAAAACAAGCCCAAAGACAAAACCCAGTTTTATAACTAGGCAAGATACACATATATAAAGAATTATTTTTTATTGCAAATTTTATATATATTTTGAAGTTGAACTTCATAAAGTCAGTGCAACGGAAAAATAATGAACAACATGAAATATCAATATATGTATATATATATATATATATTTGTGTGTGTGTGTGTGTATGTATAATAATCACTTAAACAATAGTTTATGACTATCCTAACTTTATATTTTGTAAATTTGTTAAAACTTACTGAGACAGAACGTTTTCGATCGCTATGTGGCGATCTTCATCAGTGTCTTCGGGAATTTTACAAAATTTAAAGTTCGGATACTCATAAACTATTGTTTAAGTGATTAATTAAGGTTCACAGAACGTAATGTACTACAAAATTCAATTATATATATATATATATATATATATATATATATATATATATATATATATATATATATGAAGTTATTATTATTATTGTATATGTATATTTATTTATTTATTTTTGACCCCTTACACCACTTTTTTTCTTCATATTGTGTGGGAAGGTACTTCTCTACAATAGTTTGTAGAAGTGTTCGGCAAACAGTAGGTGTATAGTACAGCGGCTTAAAAACAAAAATTATTTGTTATCTGAATGTCAATAGAGGGGTTTCAATATTCAATATATGAATACATTTTAAATAATAAATAACAGTTAAGCATGCGCATCTGAAAGACACAAAACAATCTTCATCTACAACCACAAAGTTTTAAGGTCTAGAGCGTAAAAAAATAGGATTTGGTTGTCATGAACCACCTGCTAAAAAAAAGGTTTTCATATTTGAATTTTTCCATATGGCTGTAACATGAAAACATTTTTTAGTACCTAATTCTTTTGTTATTCGACATGCGATTTTATTTTATACTTCTGTAGATAAGTAACTTAAGTAAGTATTAACAATACAATAACTAAAAACAATAAAACATGAAAAGAAGAAAGGTAAGTCACAAAGTATCACAACACCAATCTTTGAAAGGAAATGTACAATAAGACACCCTCACACTGGAAGGTAGTGTCATGAGAATAATGCTAGGTCACCTTATTAACTAAGCAAGAGTATATATCCCAGCTAAGAGTACAATGACCCACTGTAAAGACCATGAAAACAGAACTAAGTTTCATAATGATTTGTGTCTGGGCAGTGAGCAGTGAATGTATTACATGTTATGTTACGTTTTACTGCATCTACACAATAAATTTTCTTATACATATTTCATTTTCTACTTCAAAAAGGCAGAGAAAGTATCAGGACTTAGTATAGATTTGGAGTGTTTCAAAAACATGGAATATAATACAGTCTATACATTTGATATTGTAGATATACTGCCTCAAAAAACTTTCAGTTGAGTTTTTTAGTGTGTTTTAGTAGCCCAAAATCAATTTTTTATTAGGTGTAAAATGTTATAGATTCATCAAGTTTCTGGTGTGATGGCTGAAAAGTAATTTGGATAACAAATCAATTCAACATACTTTCAACAGACTTGTAAATTAGTATCTATGAATCTACCAAGATGTGTAAATTCATCCTTACTAATATACATTTTAAATCTAATAATCTGATATTTTTTCAGAAAAATGGTAAGACCCTAAACATTTAAAATTTTAAAAAACAAACAAAAATAACTTCTTTTCACAAAACTCATTAAATATTTTAAAATGTTTTAAAAAATTTTAACTGTTTAAAAAACAGTTTCTTATAAAACAGAGCACTATGTTAAACTATACTAGAGTATAGCTACAAGGTATCTGGTTAGGATAGATTTAGCTTAGAAAATAAAGTCTGCTAGGAGGCAAATTTTTTGACAATATTACCTGTTGCTTACCTGTAGAAAGAAACAAAATTACTAATAATGTCATTAATTGACTCTTTTTTTTACAAAACAAAAATCAAGTTCTAGTCGTAGTAAAACTAGAACTTTGTTAGACCTAAACTAAACTTTTCTGTTTTTTTTTTCAATGCATCCTTTGTTCAGAGATAGAAAATAATAGGAGCTTCTGCAACATCTGTTTCAAATTATTATTATTAACATTAATAGATTATTAAAGTTAATAATATTCATTCCCATCTATTACTCACCCTCTTTTACCTATTTTAATTTTCCCATCCTTCCTTCCATATTTTTTACTATTGATTTATCATTTACCATGAATGTCACTTTAAAATTATATATGTATGTGTGTGTGTGTGTTTGCATGTGTGTATGTGTGAGTGAGTGTGTGTGTGTGTGTTTTTGTGTTTATATATATATATATATATATATATATATATATATATATATATATATATATATATATATATATATATATATATATTCCTTCATGAATGGAAAACTATGATGAATACTTAATATCTGGAGTACATCTGTTAGTTTTGCAGTGCATACAACACTGATCTGACATTTTGCCAGAATCTCATCTTGCAATAACAAGGTGAATACCCAGCAACAGTTAAGTCACCTATTGTTGGGTTCACCTTGTTAAATCTAAATGAGATCCAGGCTGAACGTTGAAGCTGTGTTTTATGTACTGCAAAATGAACTGATTTATTATGAATGGTAACTATTTATCATATATGTATAATGCAGTTTATTAATATTTTTAAATTTACCACCATTTTCAAGGTACAAACTTTTTAAACAAAAAAGTAACTTTAACTTTTAATCAGTTACTTGGAAATTAGCTACATGTTAACAAGTTACTTTTTTGGGCCTTAAATTTAACTTTTAATCTGTTACTTTTTTTAACTTTCCCAAAATAGGAATGATTAATAGCAAATGTTTAAAATGGTAATGTTTCGATAAAACATTTATTAATAAAATTATAATAATTTAGACATAATACAACCTTAATAATGTTCAGGGCATTGAGTCAATGATCAGTAATTATAAAGATATATGTTAACAAATATTTCTTAATTTTTAACTGCGAGACACAAAACATATCAAGAGGGTTTTTTTCAAAGATATAAAATACTCACCAGAAATGAACACAGTAAATAGAATGATATAAAATATGGAAAAGCAATGTCTGAAACACAAGTGGTTGACTTTCCATATTCATCTGATTCTTTGTCACACTAAACTTGATAAGGTCGATTAGAGCAGTCCAACATTATTTCCTGCCAGGCTTCACCTGAAAACAAAAATTAAATTCTCTTACCATGAGTTCAAAATTAATTAAAAATGTATAGAATCTTCTTATGAGGGTGGAAATTAACTCATTATTTTAACATTTTCCTCTAATAAAGAAAAATGTTACTTCCAAAATTAAATAGCAAAGGAAAATTATGAAACCATTCAGAACTAAAAGGGCACATATAGAAGGGACAGTTTGTCCTCACAATCATCAGTGCTGACCCGCATGAAATTATAACCTCTTCTGGCAAAAAAATCTCAAGTGTTATAAAATAGGATTCTGAGGTCAAATACTAAGTTTTTGATGATAATTTAGCTTAGCTACTAGAAAATGCGGAAGATTTTATTGCTCAACTTAACAAACTTAAAGAAATTGCTGAGGAAACATGATTGAAAATCTCTTCTTAAAACCAAATTAGTCACAAAGAACAATAAAAAAAATCTAAACAAAGTGTAGGAAAAACAAGTTAATGATAAAGCAAATTAATACTAAGCATAGATCATAATCGAGTTAAGACAAATCAGCAATATTTCTAAAAACATTTTGACTTGAAAAACTATAGAGATGTTTTTACTTGTAATTTATTTCTTTTATTCCTAATATCTCAAGAACCATTTAAGGTATCGTTCTGGGACATTTCATTCGCTTTCATAATTCAAAACCTATAAGAAATCACAATTTAAACCCCTTAATTGAGTATCAGCCAAAAGTTTCATTACAATCTTATATCATAAGAGGAGTTGAAATCCTGGCATAAAATTTTGCTAGATGTAACTTGCTAATGAAGCAATTATGGATCTATGTGTATATGTTTTTTTCTTATTTTTGAATGTAGATTCATCCTCCTACAGAAGAAGTGTTTCATTTTCTTTATGAGCCCCCTGTATATTTACCCTTTTGAATTTCAACATTTAATATTTATTACTAATTACTAATTATTATGTATAAAATAGTTATAAAATATTTTTGAAGTACATTGTACAGTTACTATTTTTTTTTAGTAGTGAAATTGTAATAAAACTTGACAATACCTTCAACATTAATTTAAAGAGTCCAATTTTATCGCTTTTACCTAATTTTTGTTCTGTAAAAGATCAAATAAGCTTCCATGGTGTATTGCAGGGGTGTACAACTCGTGGTCTCCGACTTGTTTTTTTTTACAGTCTGCCGACCACTTTAAAAAGTTTTGAATTTAGAGAAACGCATTAATATTTCAAAGGGAAATGTATAAGCCAACACAATATCCCTGTACTAGTACAAGTGTACATTGTACAAACAACAATATGATACTGACACGGTTAAGGAAATATTTTACTCTTTGAGTCTATCAGTTTAATTAATAATTCAAGACAATTGTACTTGTATGGTAATATTTGCTGTGGGAATTTGTCAGTCATACTGGCAACACTTATTCTCTTGTGAATGCGCATTTCTAAAATGTCAGTGTCAAAAAAAAATAAAGTTGAAAAAACAGACGATATTTTAAAGTTGAGTGGACAGAAGTATATTTTTTATTCAATTCAAAATAAGCCAACATTTCTTATTTGCCAAGAAACATTTGGTCCTTATCAAATACACAATTTAAAAAGACATTACAAATCCAAGCATTCGAAAACATATAGTCATGTTACAGGGCAACTGAGCAAAGACAAAATGAACTATTTGAAAAAGATATTAACGAAATTATCTATATTAGAACATTATAAAGATAGGGAATTATTAATATCTGGATACAGGGATGTAGGCTGGCTTATAATATAAAATTGCTGTGTATGTATGGTATTTACTCATATTACAATATAAAATGTAGGATATAATATTAGATAATTTAAGCACAACTAAATATGACGTATTCCAATTGCTGAACTCGGAAAATTTAAGTTCTGCTGCTCAAGAAATATGAGAAATTAATTGACCCAGAGTTTCAAAAAGGTTGTGCACTCCTGGTGTATTGTGATGCATATTTTACCATAATCTTCATTTTAGAAAAACTATGTTTACAAGTGCAACTTGTGTCTGGTAATACTTTAAACATGTTAAAAATGTCTTACGGTACCAACTTAGAATTTTGCTTGTAAAAACCATTTTATTCACCATTTACTACTTCTAATCTTGATTAATTAAGTATTTTGAATTTTTCCCTTCAATAATTTTGCTTCTGTTTTAACTCATCTTTATTTAAACCCAAATATTTGGTCCATGTTTCTAATTCTGTTTGACCAATAATTGCAAATTTCAATAATTTAGTTAGAATTACATTTTTAGTTTCTTCAGTAAATCTATCCTTTATGCATTAAACTAGAAAACACTACTTCACAGTAGTTTGTAAAAAACTTTATTTTTCATCAACGCAAACTACATTTTGTGAATGGCCGTCAATCTGTACAGAAATTTGTTTTCTCTAACAGTATTTGTAATTCTATATCCAATTATTATGCCAGTACTTCTACATCTGGATACATTTTCATCTATATGAAATTAAATTATTTGTAACTCAGCGGGTGATTGAAATATTGTCTCATGTCAATTGAGCTGTATTTCACTACAAAAATATTCTCGTTTATAAAGCACTGAATATTATATATTTTATATGTGTGTTACTCTTTTTCATTATTTAGTACCTTAGTGTATTGCTTGTTAATTGATTATTATTTGTATTCATAAATAGTAGAAACAGATTCTAGATTCTAGGGTTCCACTATTGTTCATTTTGAATATACACAACTATACACTAATTTTCTATGTTGATAGTATGAGATAACAAATATTAGCTACTGACCTTGAGGTACTCAACAATTAAACTGAGCCAGAAAGTCCTCTTGAAATAAAGACTTATGACAGGTATATCATGTCTGAAACGTCTGATTAAAAGACAACTTAGAGGCTATACTTTTATATGGTCTATGTTTCGAGAGACAATAAATATCCATTAGAGATTACAGACATCTAGTCTTGTACATGACATCAAAAAATAAAATTTCTTAGGAAAAAACAAATAACAACTAAAACTGATTTATATATGATCTTGGCCACTAAAGCATCATGACGAACATGTTTCTTACGTAGAATTTATTAGGTTAACGAAAAACTCATCATCCTTACAATGATTTATTATAGTTCTCAATAATGTATATAAATTAGTCTTTGCTACTTAAAAAAACAATTATTACTTTCATGTAATATTTTGCTGAGGCATTAATTTTGTTTGAAGGTTAAGATTCATTATTTTTAAGGCTATAATGAGATTGAATGATTTAACATGTGCCAGGATGCCTTTCCCAGTCCCTTTGGCTTTTGAATTATCTGTGCTGTCAAATTTGTCTTTTAAAGCATTGATTTCCAGCTTATATTAACAACATATTGCTATAGCATCTTTACTTCTACAAGCACACGTAGGTTCTAAAAGCGTCTTTATCGTTTTTAACCCATTTAGGTTTTTAATTAGATGTGTACTGTAGCACTCAGCAGTATGATTTAATTTCCCAAGTCAACTGAGTTATACTTTACCAAGAAAATACTCTCACTTATAAACATTATACAATTGTATTAAACATTATATAACTTACACATATGCAATTTTTTACTCATTATTTTAAACCTTATTTAGTTTTTCATTACTAGTTCTAATCATTATTAGTAAAAACTATAAAATTTTACATACAGTTTGATTTTCACATTAGCTTATAGGCTCCTTTTAACATCGATTTCTTCAGAATACACAAACATTCTCTATTTAAAAAAAAATATTTTCATGCGTTCATCAATATATTTGTTATTTAAAATTCTATTTTACTATTTTAAATAGAATTTGAAGAACTCTTTATGAATATGTATTCTTTACATTACAATATAACATTATCACTGAGCTGATTATCACTTTCTTGGAATAAAAGGTTTTTCTCTGATTAGTACATATTTTCAATTTTTACACAGTAATATAACACAACAAACAAGCTTCTAAACGACATTGAGTTAAAACTATATTGAGTTTCTCATTCCAGTTAACATGAAAACTAATGAAAGGTCTAATATAAGTACAAATTAAAACCCAAATGAAAGGTACATATTGTACCTTTCTAATATGAAAGTTTTAAGTTATGGGCTATAAATGTCTTTTTCTATTTATGCTCAAAGTTTGGAGAAGTGATCAATATCCCTTAGATAGCACATCAGTCTAGGCTTGTACATGACATATCATTGTAAGAAACTCTCTTGTAGGAAAAAATGCTTTCTTGAAGAAATGAGAAAAATCCATGATCGGCTGAGAGCATCATCTTACCTGCTAGCATCAATTTGTTCCAACGGACTGAGCTCTTTCATGAAGTATAATGGGTTAATGTTTTTGTGAAATATTTTTTTAAACATAGCATATTGTTTAGAACTACCTTGAATAAAATTATATAACTTTTTATATCCTGAAAAAAGTTTAATATTATTAGGTTATCGTTGAGATAGAAGCAAAAATCTACCAAACAAAAATTTAAGCAAAACACATATTAATAAGTATCTTTACATCTACTCTAACTAGTAACCAGTAAAATAAGCCAGCCTCCTTAAAGCATAAAGATATCATCTTCATATTCAAGTCCTATATTTTTTCATCTCCTTATACAATTCATTAAAAATAGTTTTGTTGTTTTTCCAAGTATTATAAATCCAATAAAAAGCTTAATTAGTTTATCTGAATTGTTGGAAAAAATGAATAGTCACACCCATTTCCTCGTAATATAATATGTCAGGAATTTCAACTACTGTACAAGAAACCAGTAAGCTTTATACATAACTTTCGATTGATGATTTTACTTTTTTCAGGTTTCTGGATTTCAACTCATCTGCGTTTTCTCAGGGTGTGTCAAAGAACATTAGGTCCACCATTTATGGAAGCCTGTGGTTTATGTCAAAGATCTCAATCATATACATATACAACTCATCTTTCACACATAACCTAACATGTAGTTCCATGCTCCAAACAAGAATATTATTATTGCAAATATCTTACAAAAAACGTAAAGGCAGTCACAAATCATAACAATCAATCTAACTTTGCTGAGCACCTCTGATCCAAAAATTAAAACTACACAAACCTATGAATAAAACTAAAATATCAGCATAGATCTTAAATAAATAGCATTGTTAGCAACCCATCAGTATCAAATACATTAAAATTTCAAAAATAACATTGTTAGCACCCATAACTATGAAATACATGAATATTTCAAATTTCACTAAACACAGATACTTAAGTCACAATTAAATTCTAATTCACACTAATATTTTGACATGAATACTCCCAAACTCCTTTAAAGTCTTCTCATAGAGTTTTCCCATTACTGACTAATCCTTAAATAATCAAAAGGTCAATTATGGTCTGAGTAGAAACTAGGACATATGTGCAGAAACAGCTGTCCTCATTTAGACAAAGTTCTACTATAGCCAAGTGTTGAAATAATTGATATAAGATGTTTAAAATAAATAAATTTAAAAAATATTATTTTGTTCCATTCCTTTCCATGAATTTAGAACAACAGTCAAATAAACTAGAAGAAAAATCAGATTTCAACATGTTAACCCTTTAAACAGTAAAAACGCAGTTATCACATTGTCACGCTACAAGAAACCCGCAGTATCGATGTCATTTTGGGTTTTTATATTATTTTAAAGCAGTTATAAGGTACATATTGCAATCGTTATTTTTGTTAGTGAACTACCCTTCATCTCTCAGCGATTTTAAAAGCAAATTTTGGTAGTTCTTATTACAATGGATACCAAACTACCTTTCATCTCTCAGCGATTTTCAAAAGCAAATTTTTGTAGTTCTTATAGCATTGGATAGGTGTCAGAAGATTAAAATTATCAAAAGATTGATTGCTATTTAGTGAATTTTTCCCCCCAAAATAATATAATTTTAGAACAAACACAATACAAAGTATCAATTTAATGATTAAAAAGTTATTTACCTAGTTTTTAAAAAACTCACTTTTTGGGGCATGTTGGATGTTTGAAAAGTTACTGCTCATAGGGTTAATGAAATATTACATCTGAAAAGTTTTGACTATTACCTGTTGCTGAACGAAATAACACCAATACAGCTTGAGGAAAGGTTTGAAAGTGATTGTTTCTTGTGATGTAGTCAGACTCCTTTGCAATTTTTCCAAAAACCTAAATGTAAAAATTTGAAAGTTACTATTTTTGAAAAAATTACTGTACTTAAAATTAGGTATTCACCTTAATTCATATATCTAACATAAGTTAATAAATGTGCACATGTTACATTAAATTTTTCAAATAATTTTTTTAAAAATTAAAGTTTAAATCAGGGATTACCATCTTTCAGCAACTGTGTATCACTTCAAATGTTATAAAACTTTGGCATACATAATTAGAGTCCTACAAATTTTTAGAAATATATACTTACTAAATTTAAATGGTTCTCGTTTTTGTATTTGAGTGACTTTATAATTAAATACTATATAAATACATAGTAACAATTTCAGAAATCATTATTGTACAATTTTGAATTTCTAAAAATATCTTGAATTGTTAAAACGTGTAATCAATGTATACTAGACCATTGGGCTATACCATTGTTTTCATTATAGGAGAGGTTATTTGCGGGTTATTTTGCTGTATAAAAGTAACTAAACGCCTAAACATAAAAATATTTTATTGTGATAATACATATATAATTATTAAATTTATTATAATATCAAGTGAAAATAAAAATGTTTTACTTCAAATACTTAACTCTACTAATTAGTGGATGAAAAAAATATTGCCTTTATAAAACAATAGGTTCTACCGTAAAATAAAACTAGAAGAAACTAAATCTTTCTTGAAAAAGAACTAATAACTGTTCATTTACAAGCTCACTAGTCACCACGGTTTTTATTGGAAAATGCTTTTTTTCCCATAGTCAAACTGCACTGTAATCGCTTCTTGCTGTAATCTTTTAGTGGAATTTTCTCTATAGCGCCAAAATTGACAGATTTTCAACAAATTGGCCACTTTCATTATTTTCAGATTCACCTATTATTTCTTCATTTGTTTCGTTTTCAATTTCATTGGCTTCTTCATCAGGTTCATCATCTGGCACAGACTCGTTTTCATCAGAATCATCAAAACGCTGTCAAACATGATTTGCGGTAAGCCATGTTTCTTGAATTTCCTCTTTTTCAACACTACCCAGCATTTTACCCAGAATTCTCTCCTCTTCAAATGGAACAACAGTAACTTAGATAATTCAAAGACATACAGCACTAAAATAATAATATCATCAAAAACAGTAATGATTTATTTAACCCTAAAAAGTCTTTTGTAATGTAAATAGCCATACACGAGAAATTCTGCTCAAATAAGTGACATAAAATGGCACCTGCGGATGAAACATCCGCAATCTGACTACGAATGACAACAATTAAATTCACACTAACACTACAAGGAAAAAATTAACAAAAATAGGTTGGGCTATTTCATAGAATGCAGGTTGAGGAGTAACGAGCTGGAAATAAACTTCTGACAACTGGAAAGAAGTTTTGTTAACAAATAATGACATGTGCGTTTGGGCCCTCTTGAAAGGGCCAATGGCTTGTACACAAACCAATACACTTCAATCAGGGAATGTCATCAATGCTGTCACCCATTACAGATTGCTGATGCAACTTATGGGCCATCATTTATTTGTCACAGATAGTAAAATCTCCAGAAATATGTGTCAACAATAGTCAGTCATTGAATGTTTAGTTTGTTTGACCCTTGTTAATGTATTATCGTCTCCTTGCTTCAGATAAACATGTGCAACACTTTTTTCATGAATTGGCAACTGTTTGTGCTTTTTGAAACTGTCACTATAAAGAAAGATATTTATATCTGTCTTTGGAATTACAGTCCTACAGGACATGTCCTGTACATATCAGCTGCCATTTCAGTCAAGGTCTTAATCTAGATTTTATCATTCAGTTAAATCTTAGTTGTGTGTCACAATCATCCGAGTTTGATCACATTATACTTAAAAGCGTGCAGTGAAGTTAGTGTTTTAATGTGAGGATGAGGGCTTAGTGCAATTGTTTCCAAGTAGCTTTTGTAATGTAATTAGAATAAATTAGGCCGTTTAATTGCAATTGCAATTTGTAAAATAAAAAAAAATATTATCCAAAGGGCAAGTAGAATAACAAATTATAAACATGATAAAAATAAATTTGTATCAACCTTGAACCCATTTTGATGTTTATGAAGTTAAAGTTTGTTCTCCATTTTTGCATGTCATCTATCACTCTCTTCTGGTGTTTTTCCGACACATAATGCACCAAGTACTGAAACTGTGAGTTCATGGAAAAAAACTTATCAGGTCATTGATAGATAATGTTTTTTTGTAATTGCTGCTGCTACAGCATTATCATACAGAGAACTACAATCAGAATAATATGGTAGATTGCACTTTTTCGTATGTTAGCCTACTAATATCAGGGGGCAGTATATAACAAATAAAGTAAATATGTACAAGAATTTATCAATTGAAATGTTTGCTGTTAAAATGATTATTTTTCACTAAACACTTTTAAATGTTTTAAACTTGCCTATAGTAGCACTTACTTTGCTTGTTGAGGACGGCCGTTTCGGGAGATGTGTCCCTTTGTCAACTCAGACAGTAACTGATCTCAAGGTTTATTTTTCATATTCCAGCTATAGATTTTTTAGTCCAGTTGGTTTAAAATTTATTCAAATGCTATACAACAATTTGTAAACTTTGTGTTACAATTGTAAATTTATAAGTGATCTATAATATTTCTATTTCATTTATTAGTCTAGACGTTGCCCTCTAAGGTATATTTATCAATCCATTACATGAGTATAATACTAGCAATAGCATGAGTGCTTTTATTCACATATTATCCAGAAAGACTTCAAAAATAATCACTCATGGATAACGAAATAAATGAAGAAAACTATAGTAGAAATGTTAAAAATTGTTTATTGTCTAAAGAAAATTTTCATTTTATTTACCCTTTGGTATTAACTTGGCAAAAAAACCACTACTTACTGATATTTTTCAGCAGACATGTTTTACACTAGGTTAGTGTATTGTTCAGTGCTGGCTTAACTGTGACTCATAGTATTGAACAATGCACTGACCTAATGTGAAATGTGCCTGCTGAAAAATATCAGTAAGTAGTGGTTTTTTTGCCAAGTTAATACAAAAAGTGTAATTATAGAAAAAGGTCAGGATGTGCAACACAAAACCTGCAGGTTTTAATTTATTTAATTCAATAATTTTAATTTATTACGTAAACAAACAATGAAAAACTTTAACTTTGAAATGCCTGGTAAGGCAAAACAATTGTTGCTGTTATTAAAATTATCACAGAAAGTAGGAAATTGTGTGTTGATGCACCTACATTGTATATTTTATAATTCAAGAAATTCAAAATTTGAGTATAGAAAAATTCACTAAGGAAGTTGGCATCAGCATGAAGTCATTTAAGGTATTTAGGTTAAAATGTAGACTTTAAGCTCAGATCTATGTGACATCAAGAACTTGGTGTTTTATAATGGCACCTAGTCAGTAAATAAATTATCTTCTTTGAACAGTTTTCCCTCTGCTCAGGACATGGCCCTTTCCATGCTCTTTCTTGCCATCAAAGGTAAAAACCACTCTACAATTTCAAAGTTTAAATAAAATTCACATATAATACTGAGATAGCACCCATATAGTGCTGAACACAAGTTCCCAAGAGTATGCCAACAGAAACAACAGGAGTAAGTATGTTAGAAGTAGACTAGATAAACTATTATACATGCTAATTTTACACTACTTACCCAAGTGAATACGTAATTGCTTACTTGCTGACACGTTTTAAAAACGATCGTTCCTTTTCCAAAGCTAACCTTCTACTAGGTAGAAGGAACGATCGTTTTTAAAACGCGTCAGCAAGTAAGCAATTACGTATTCACTTAGTTAAGTAGTGTAAAATTAGTTTAATCAGTGAATTCAAGATGATTACATCAAGAAACTTATTATACATGTTTTAGTTGTGCTAATAAAGTAGGTTAAAGTAATATTTTTACCAACTGTAAAGGTTGGGCTCTTTAGGGCTTCGAGGAAGAATGCACTTTATAAAATTCAAGCAGAAATAATAAAATATAGTACAGTGGTTTAAATTAAACTAAAATAAAAAAGTACAATTTATTTCAAGATTCATAACAACCATTAGTTTAATGTTACAAAAAAAATATCTTTCTGAACATTTTAAAAGAAAATTTTAAATTTCATAAAGATATCAAAAAAATTGGAAGTTAGAAAAACAACTTTTTCAACAGAAATATTTTTAGCTCTTCTACATTAGTAACTTGTGTTTATTTTGACAAAAATGCATGAAAATAATAGGTGCATTACCTTTCAAATCTTTACCTGCATTCCTATCACAGCATAGATGAAAACAGCATCACAATTAGCAGTGCTACATAAGGTAATGCTTGGAAACTTTTAATGAAGGTCCAAAGTAAAGTCCGAATACCTTCTCCACGACTGAGTAACTTCACTAAACGCATGACAGAAACAGTCGGAAGAAGTTGATTGAAATCAAATTCGTCCCTTTCTGCTGAAACCAAGGGGAATGTTGTGGCATTAGACTAATTACATGAAAGTCTGGTCGCAAGTAATAGCAAAAGTGTAATAAGAATTATTAATCTATAATGAAATGATACTTAACTAAGTGAATATGTAAGGACTTACTCGCTTGTTTCGAAACAAGCAAGTAAGCTCTCACGTATTCCTTTAGTTAAGTATCATTTGATTATAGTATAATCAGTAAATTCAAGATGACTACAACAAGCAATTTCAATTATTAATATTGAAATCAAGTGGAGGTGTTGCATGTGCAAATTTTAAAAGCCCTGTATAAATGAAGCTATAAAAATCAAAATCAATAGTTATATAATATTTGAAAATATACAATATTTAATAATATAATACTATACATATTGCTTCCTTGGATGAATAACTCCTTTTTATTCTACACCTACTTTAAATTTTAACTGAAAAATACACTGACTAGTAAATATGTCATCTAGTACCCTAAATACAACATCATATATTGTTAAAATTAATTCTACATTACTTTTTTCATGATTGTCGACATCTTCATCTTCATTTGGACTGATTGTATTTGGAAGATCATTAGTTTCAAACATTGCATTGTCTTCTGATCCATCAAACAAACATTAAATATAACTTTTTTTGGTGCTTATGATTTCTGAATGGGTTAACTCTACCATTGGGATTTTAATACCAGTAATACTCCAGGTCAACAATCCCACAATGATATTAACTAGTCTAAAATTAGACCAGAAACCATCCCTAATCTAATATTAGGTTTGATACACTTAACCTTGATTTGGATAATTATACAAATGAAAAATTTACCAACATGACACTACAAAACATTGTTATTTAGACTCTGCTGTTCTTTCAAGTAAACTTGGAGTTCCATTATTAACACGTTCGCTGCGGCGGAATTTGGGGCATACCTTGTACCGGTCCTGAAATTTTTGTTTACAATTTTTTTATTTAATTTAATGAAAAGAAACAGTTTTTCAGAAAAAAAATAATTTCAATGCTTTTCAGGTGATAATATGAAGTCATAATTTTCGGAAGCCAACAGGCTTCTGCAGCGCTGCTAAAAGGTCACATTGTAAGAAAAATTTTACTTGTGACTATTTATTGTCATATATCGTATATAATAATGAAATAAATAATTTATCAGAAGAAAAAAAAAACATTTTGAATGCTGTTCAGCTAATATTATAACGTCAGAGTTATCGGAAGCCGGTAGGCTTTCACAGTCCGCTAGAAGATACCATTGTAAAAAAATTACACTTTTGCCTATTTATTGTTATATATAGTAAATTATTACTAAAAGCCTATTCTGTCGAGTAAATGGCATGTCTGTAATACCAATATTGTTATAATGACACCAAGTAGGGTTGTAATTGTCTGAATCATCATCATCTGACTCACTTTCTTTGTCTGTAGATATAGGTTCACCATCTAGATCGGCGGCATCAATGTCACTGGACATATCACAGTCTCGGAATAGTCGCCAACATCGTTCAAAGCACTATTTACATTTAAAACCATGTCCCTAGATGTACCAGCCATTATTTTACAGAGATAAAACACTAAAACTAACACTATTTATTTACAAAAAACAAATGAATAAAATATACAGTACTTTGGTAAGCGAAATGAGAAACTATTGCTACACAAGAAACACAAGTACACACCCACCACGCTGCGAGAGAAACAGCAAACTAAAGCAATACCTGCAGTGGTAAACCCGACATGTAATTAATACAGAAGAGAGAAGCCTATAGGCTTCCCCCGCACCCGAGATGCCTCCACTCAAAAGCCGATAGGCTTCCGCTGCAGCCAATGTGTTAATGTTTATTGTTTTACAACTCAAAGTATGAAATTGTACTGGCGCTTGATGTGTGTTTTCTATCTATAAGAAAATAAACACATTTTGCAGACACAATTCAGAAATTATATAAAGATTATAGCTCATCCTTTGCTTGCTTTGTATAAGTTTTCAACAATCCCTATTGGAATTTTTTTACTTTTTTAATTATCATATTTGCATCTCTAAAAGCTGATTACTTTTATCTAACTTTGAATGTATGACCTGTCGCTTTTATGCCCTTTGTATGAGAAAAGGCAAAAACGTTCAATTTAAAACCTCCATTCAATTTAAATGTATAACCTGTAAGTTTATTTAAACTAGTGGTGTCATAAACAGTGAAACCTACAAGCACTAACTATGTAAACCAAATTACTACTTGTGTTGCTACGAATTCAGTTAGAGGGTAGTTTGTGCCTCCCTAGATACAGGTGGGAGTTGAAATTTGAGAGTTATTCTACATCTAATTCTTTCATTGACTTAATACTAAATAGTAGAAAATTACGATAAAACTTGTATAGGACCCTAAATGCTACTATTTTTGTAACTATAATATTTTTTAAAAATCCTCCTCAAATTTGGGGATGGTCTTTAGGTTATGAATAAATAAATATATATATATATATATATATATATATATATATATATATATATATATATATATAGAAAATGCAAAGAAATTGAAATTTGTAAGGAAACATACAATTTTTACTTTACTAAAAACAAATTTGTATAATGTAATAAATATTTTGATGTTTTTTCTACATGCAAAAATTTAATGTTATTACTTTTAACATTAAGATTTTGGTATTAAAGATGTAAAAACATCTGTCTGTGTCACCTAGGAAACTAGAGTAAAAACAAACAAAATATATATATTATAGTCAAACCAACTACATTATTTAAGCTCAGATTCTTACACTTTTCTCATAAGTAGAATGAGTACATTTATTGATTATGAGTTATCTTATTTCTTTAATTTTCTCTAGTGCATATAGATAATAACTTTATAACAGCATGCAACTCATAATGCTAAATCTGACAGATAGCAATCAATAGTTTTTGAATAACCATAATCAGTGGTGATAAAATTTATCAATAAAAAAACTTAGAACCTACTGAGAAAAACTGAGAAAAACAAATTAGTTGTAGCTGCACTTGTAACAGGTATGAGATAGTTTTGTAAAATTATGCATATGGAACCTGTATATGCATACAAACTATTAAATAACAAATTTTCAAAAAAAGGTAATTTTAAAAATCATGGGCGTTAATGGCTTAAAGCAGTATATTAAATGTCTAGTGTCTTTTAAAACAGTTACCTAATATTCACACGAATAATATATAGCCTACAACTAGCCTATATCACTAGTCCACCAATAAGCTGCTAAAGAAAATACAGAGGAAGAAGGGCGAATGTAGTAATACAGAGAGTTTCCAGAGGCTTTATGCAGCATGAAATAAATCATTAGAAGAAAAAACAATATGCTTGGTTCTTACTTCTCTGATAGATAATAAAACTATTGACAATAGTCCAAATCTATAATATGGACTACCAGATTTTTTTGTTAAAATTATGTCGGAAATTTCAAAGTTTCCATGTTTAGTTACAACTATACACAAAAATAACTCCAAAAATCACCGAAAAAAAACTCTTTTACCCGTCCAATAATACACAACAAAACTAAATCCTTTTCTTGTATAATTATAGCAAAAGGTATATAGAACAAGAAGTACAGTCATTAAGAGTTCCTTGGCTTTAAAACAATCATAACACTATCACAAAGGAAAAGAACATCTATGGGACTGTTGCCTTTACCATTAAATTGAAAAAATCATTTAGTCAGATTAAAGCTAGAGAGCCTTGTTATAAGCGAAAGAAAAATCTCTGTATAATTCATGTTTGTAAACACTTTCCTCAATTTGGCATATAACCTAGAACGCTTCCATAATGTAGTTACGGAATTACTTCTATTATGTTGTAACTATTTATAAGAAATGTTTTAAAAAATACAAGTAGAAAAACATATAGCCTTGCCAAAAACTAGTAAAATAATAAATTGGCATGTCATTAAAAAGAAGAGATAAAATTTGTTAAAAATTAAATTATTACTAACCAACAATAAAATACTGATGTTTCAAATTAGCGGCAGAATCCTATTATCTGCAGGTTTTCTGTAAATAGGTGTGTGTAGAATTTAAGTGCAATGATTTCTGTTTTGTGCGTGAAATAGTGTGTGTAAGTAAATTTCGTGCGTGAAATAGTGTGTATAAGTGATTGTTTGCTTCTGGTAAGTAGTTTTAATGCGGGATTTTAATAAATCTTTGTGTGTGGTGGAGGGTTAGTTAACGTTGATTTTTGCTATTTTTGGCACATACGATGTTTTGGAATATTGTTCAAAATCACGAAAAAATACGATATCCACGCGAAATAATTAGTAAAAGCATAAAAATTAGGACAAAATGTTTTCCTCTCGGAGCCCTAAGATAGGTCTAAATAGTGAGTACCGTGACGTCACAGACGTTTGTATCACTCCGCGCCTATTCACAACTTGTGCTTCTGCCAAAAAAAATTTGCCCTACTTTAAACTCCAAAAAAGTAAGTTGGAGCAAAGAAAAAAAATTTTTTGTTTTGTGGATATCGTACCTTTTCGTGCTTTTGAACAATAATCCAAAATATCGTGTGGGGCCGCCGTACTAAATTTTAACCTTTACGTATCTCAGTAAGTTTTTAGAAATTTACAAAATTTAAAGTTTAGATAGTCATAAATTAATGTTAAAGTGATTAATTATTATATTGAAAATAACACTGGTATGCATTTTTTAAAAATAAAATTGCTTTGAGAGTGAAAACAACTGATTTTAATCAATTGAAATGTCCTGAATTCAGATCTGTTTTTAGTTTTTCTCTATAACATCAATTTTTTTTTGATCATAAGAATAACTTTTCTCAAATTTATACTTTTATGAAAAAATCTGATGGACTTCCTAGTATTGATCTACACTATAAACATATATTTATTTTGGTTCCTTATACACAAAATACGTGTTGATAGGCTTCATAAACATGCAGTTCTTAGGTAATAAATATTTCCCCACTTTGTCTATAGTATAAATACCCCTTCAGTATTCCTATGGTGTGGCGTGAGCCTCACGATCATATAAGTGACTGTTACTTTTGTTTGACAAATATTCATGGCATAAATACTAAAAACAAACATTTAGTAAAATATCCTAATTTGAAATCAGCCATTCAACCAATTCCCCATAGTGTTTAAGTGCCAATTCCATCTCCTCCTCAGAATATGGTTAGTACATACTCCTCCGAATCTGAATCTTAGCCATTGTCAAATACTTATCCCACTTTTGAAACAGTTGAGTCTTCTAATTTGCCCGAACAGTTCACACAGAGTGAGCTCAACAATTTAGTCAGAGACTTAGACCTCCTTAAAATTACTGCAGAACTTTTAGGATCACGATTAAATGAAAAGAATTTACTATCCCCCGGCACACCATTTTCATGGTTCAGGCATAGAGAGAGGGAATTCATACCTTTCTTTGCTAAAACAGATAAACTTGTATACTGCAAAAACATAGAAGGTTTGTTTATGGCAATTGGTGTTCAATATAATCCTGCTAAATAATATTGATAAAATTGAGAATCGTAAGCATTCCTGGACAGTGTATGGGGATTTTAAAGTACTGACGATACTTCTTGGCCAACAAACCGGTTTCACTAAGTATCCCTGTTTTCTCTGTGAGTGGGATAGCATAGCACGATCTGAGCATTGGGAAAGAAAAAACTGGCCCCTAAGAAAGAATCTTGCACCAGGAGAAAAGAAAAAGTACTGTCTGAACGCCTAATTTCTAGAGAGAAAGTTCTGTTGTCCTCTCTTCATATAAAACTTGGATTTATGAAGCAGTTCGTGACAAGCTTTAGTAATGAAAGCAATATCCATTTGTACCTTCACACAAAATTTCCAAATAAAAGTGACGTGAAACTGAAAGCTGGTGTTTTTGATGGACCAAAAATTCGAGAACTCATGAGAGACTGTGCTTTCACTTTCTTGATGAATGAACTCGAAGCTTCTGCATTGTTGGCATTTAAGAGGGTAACCGAAAACTTTCTTGGAAATAATAAAGCCGAAAATTATAGAAAAATTGTTGAGGAATGTTTAGGATATTTCAAAGCCTTGGGCTGTAAAATGAGTGTGAATGTTCATTTTCTATATAGTCATATCAACTATTTCTCCGAAAATCTTGGTGCGGTGAGTGAGGAACAGGGTGAAAGATTCCACCAAGACATTAAAACAATGGAAACATGATACCAGGCGAATTGGAATGAAACAATGATGGCATATTACTGCTGGTGCCTAAAGAGAAATTCCCCTGACCGCCCTAGAAGAATGTCAAAACGGTAAAAGGTCTCAAGTGTGATGTAAACACTAGGTAAGTTTTTTAAATTAACACTTATAATTACATTGAATTATTTATTTATTTTATATCATCCTTGTTTATTTATAAAATAAATTCCGGTAAACAAATAAACATATATAGAGGTATAAATTTATTATAGGTACCCATATGTGTAGTAATTGTGTAAATTATTATTATTATACCTTTTTTTTTAAATTACGTAAAAACCTGACGTGATAGAAAAAAAACTAAAAACAGATCTGATTTCAGGGCATTGCAATTGACTAAAGTCAGTTGATTTCATTCTTGAAGCAAATTTGATGCATACCAGTATAATGTACAGAATTCGTTGCATGGTGTATCTATTTTTATTAACATGTATCAAAAAATATTTATAACACTAACTTTACAGTTTTACCTCAGCATACTACTATCTTAAACCAAATTAAAATTATACAAAACAAATGTCTCTATATAGTCATCTTTAATAACTCAGTTAAAATACTTTACACATTAAATTGCTTTTGATACACACAAAGAAGAAACATGAGGTACATGGTTATGTTTTAAGGTGAACTGCATAGCCATATTTAGGTTATCATCACATTATGAGACAAGTAAAGTATAATACAAGAAAAAAAACTTCCATATTGAAAGCTTTAATAGTGTTTTTAAATACAAAAAGATATGGTAAAAAAAACATAACAGATAGAAAAGGATTGGATCCAATTTAGGACTAATAAATTGTACAGATTCAGTTAAAGCAGTCCAACAATATTATACTTATACAATAAAACTTACAAAGAAAATAATATTGACAAAAAATAATAATATTTCATATTTCTTACTCTTCTTAAACTTTTTTTAATAAAAACTCTAAAATCAAAATTTAGAAAAGTATATAACATAATAAATTCTTAATTAAAATACTTAACTGAAACCACTGTTTTACTGAAATTGTTTAAATGAGTTAAAATAGATCAGTTTGTTGGTCGGTGCTTTGAGATACACAACAGGCTTAAAGCAAGAAACAATGCATTGATGTATGCAAAACATGCCTGCTGAAAAATAACATGAAGTACTATAGTTGATTTTAGTCAAGTATTTTATTTCTGAAATAGGAAGTAAATTATATTGATTGAATATTGTTTTTATATATTCTAAGGCAAACTTAGGATATCAACCCAGAAATTAAAGTAACCAAATACTGTTTTTGTTATTTTAGTGCTTTACAGACATAGTATGCTTATATTAATATTTCATGAAAATATATACACAGAAGACTGACATTTCACTGAAAGCAGAAGCATAAGGCCATGCAAGAGAACTTTACATTTTCAGCTGCCCTTAAAAATACCATCAATAATTATTGTATAATTTATTACTTTCAGTTGTATTATCATGTATTAGTAGTTTCAATTCTGAATTAAGTATAAGGAAGATATATAAAAAAAAGGATAACAATAATTCACCTAGAACTTCCTATAGAAAACATGCATTTTCCTCTCTTTTGCTTTGCGTCAGTATATAACCCATTTATTGTTTGACATCTTCAGTTCTGAAAATATCCTCCTGTGTATTTTTCAGCTTTCAGTTGTTTCTGAAAGTCATATCTAATTTATATGTCTTAATTTAACTTAGTCAGCTTAATATTTAATTTTATCCTTATTTTAATTACTTTTTGTTCTTTTCCAAGACCCAAATCCAATAGCTTTTAAGTATCACAATATAGTTGTTATTATTTTTAAGATTATACACTTTCATATACAGCTGGTGCTTCTATCCATTTAAAACGATTCCAGTCATATTTATTTATTTCATCAAACAAATTTGGCTTTCAACTAAACATACTGCTAAACTCACCATAAACATTACATTAGCTTATTTATTTTTGTAACAAAATATTTACAGAAATTAATTATTTTTAATTATACGCTTTTCATCTTCTGTTTTGTTAATTTTTCTAAACACCTTAAAAGCTATAACTAAAACAGAACTGAATATTAAAAACTATTTTTCAACTAAGACTTATGTGTACTTGCAGTTGTTTTATTGCTTTATCACCTTGACAATTGAGGCGTTTGTCGAATCTGTTTACAAGATTTCCAAATATCATGATGTTAATGTCAATGAATTAAATTTAGCCTTAAGTTTTCTTGAAGCTCTTTGTAATTTTGAAAATACTCCTCTCCTAGCTTTTTCTTCAGTTCAAGAGAAAGATGAAAGTCACTCAGCGCTATGTTAAGGCAGTCGATCAGATGATTGATAATACTCAAAGAGCATACAAAGTTGTGCGATTGCTTAAACTTGACCTGGGTTATCTTCTGTCTTACCAATATTTATTTACATAGTTCTGTTATTATGGAAGTAGAGTTCAATCCCCTATTTTTTTCTGCCAACATAGCATATTCATCTCCTTTATAAACAATTTGCTTGTACTGCTATCATCCTCTGATAGAAATGTAATGAAAAAACTGTTTTCTAGTTTTATTTAGATTTACTTGATGATATTAACAGTGTCAGTGAAATATTATTAATGGATATTTAGATAGATAAATACGTTTTTTAATTAATTATCTCTATAGTTTTGAACATGTGTTTTTTTATATTACTTATTATTATTTTTACTAATACTGATATGAAACAGAATGTATTCATAAGAAACAGCATTTTGAACCTGGAGAATGGGAAGGGAATAAATACTACTGCATAATTAAGATAAAGAAAAAGATTCCATTTGAACTGGTGATTGTATGTGCCATGTTATGTAATTATGGAATATTTGATAAGAGAAACGATCTATACAAATTTTCTAATATAAATGGGAGAATAATTATATTTGTTTATTGTAACTAATTAAAATTGAGGTTAATTGAGAAGGTATAACAGTATTATAATTAAAAACCATTTAGGAACGTATCCATCTTAATTTTAACTTCTTAATAAACTTGTAAGGCTTTCAATTAAGTTACTTCATCTGTCAGCTATTTTGTAATAGTTTTAAGTAAGAAACTGTCAACTAAAACATTTAATCACTAAAACATTTCACAAAACTGAGTAAATTTAATCTATAATTATAGCATTATATTTGTGACACTTTGTTTTGTTTAGTATTAATAACATTAATTTATTGAATTATTCATTCAGTTTAATAATTAATTATGCAGCATATTTAATGACATGTTTTAAAATTGTAAGATAATGATAATTAACTGTTAGTGATTTTTAATATGTATTTTTAGCTAAACGCAATTGCTTGTTTGTTTTATTTAAAATGAATCTTAACCCTGTAACAAAATACTCATCTTAGTAAAAGAAATTAATATTCTCCTTTTGGTAATAAACCTTATTAAGTTGGTTATATTTGTATTAGAAATTTAAGATTGGGTGAAGAATTTAAACAAATTGTTCTTTATGTCATACCATTCAAATATTGTAAACAGCAAATTCTTAGAAATTTATGAAGGGAACTACGAAAAAAAAATGTCTTGGTAATAGCAGTTACCAACTAACTTCCATAATTAGTGGTAAACTTAAGGGTAAATTTAATTGTAGAATGTTAAAAGGGTACCAGAAACCCATATTAAATAATTAAATATTTGTATAAAAGAAATTTAGATTTTCATGCATAAATAATTAATGGTTAGGATCGTAGGATGAACAACGGCATTGTAAACTTTCACATTTAATTTTAAAGAAAGAGTAATAAGTTGTATGACGTGAATTTATAATTATGTACTAATTATAAGTGAAATGATTTAAGATATAAGAGATTTAACTATAGTAAAATTAAATGTATTAGAAATTTAAGATTGGCGAAGAATTTAAAACAAATTGTTCTTTGATGTCATAGCATTCAAATATTGCAAAATTTAAATTTTAGAAATCA
Source organism: Prosapia bicincta (assembly GCA_036971475.1). Taxonomy (NCBI): domain Eukaryota; kingdom Metazoa; phylum Arthropoda; class Insecta; order Hemiptera; family Cercopidae; genus Prosapia; species Prosapia bicincta. Next base: position 124,820,904 of record JBAIZL010000005.1, read on the forward strand.
AACAAAATTAATTTTAAAATTCTGGGCACTCTATAACATTAAGTACGAGGCTTTAGATTAAATTAAGTTAGTTGCGAAAATAAATCATCTATAGGATTTAGCAAAGAAAGACACAAATAGTTTTCTAGGCGGACAAAGCAGGTACCATGTCGTTATCCTTTCCAGGAAAGCTATAAGTTGAGTCCGGCAACCATCGACAATAGAAGGTCCAAAGCTTGTTAAGACGGGAAATCCAGCGGCCGATATAGCCTGGAGAATTAACCGTGTACCGTTAGGTTTAGCTAATTGTAGAACTGTGGAAACTTACAAAAAATGTATCGGTGGTAGTGGGAGAGATTAGGGATTTCATAAAAACTAAATGGTCGGGAGTTTAAAGGAAGTTTTGATTAGAGTCTCGGAGGAGGAAGACAGGTTGGTGAGGACAAGGATGGAAGTGTTGTAAAGGGAGAATTTTGTTAAATTAAGTAGAGTTTTTTTTATAAGTAAAATTTAGTAAAGTGCGACATAAAAGTTTTTTTGAAATATAAAGTAAGTTTTTTTTTGCATCAAGTGTAAACTCTGAAGTGAACAAGCCAGGATTCCAGCCACTCTTCAGAACAATAAGTATAGTTGAAAATAAGTGTAGCCAACAGACATCTATCTTTTAGTTTAAAACAATTTTTAAGTTCATCAAAATTTATAAAAATTATTCTAGTCACCATTTCTAATTTAAAAGCAAAGTTCCCGTAATAGCGACCCCGAGAGCAAGAATAAATTTTTAATACTGTTTTTTTTTTGTTATTCTATTAGAAATCTAAAGCCTCAGAAGTCCACCTTTTAAGATTGTAATTTTAGTTAAGATATCAAGCCTGTTACTGCAAAATATTAATATAAATTTGGAATAATGTGTAGAGTTAATTGAAGAAAATAAATGCAAGTGATGTTTAAAAATAGATAAGATTGTTAATTCTTTTATAAACCTGAAGGTGTGACATTAATAGGTAAGGTAAATAAATAACATTAAATATAAATTTAATTTTAACAAAGTTAAGTTATAATATATATATTTCAATATATTGACTTTTATTTGGAATAAGGAGTAGAATGAAAACTCCAATAATGGATACATACTTATGAGATAGACCTGTCGATGGAAGAAACATTCTCAACTCCAGATTTATATTACATAACTTTTTAAAAATAAACTCTCAATAGCAAATATCGACAGAAAAATTATACAATAATTAAATAATTCTTAACTAAGTGAATACGTAAGCGCTTACTTGCTGATGCGTTTCAAAACAATCGTTCCTTTTACAAAGCAAAGCCTCTACTGAGTCAGCAAGTAATCCCTTACATATTCAATTAGTTAAGTATTATTTAATTATAGTTTAATCAGTGAATTCAAGATGATTACAACAAGCAACACAAAGTTTTCTTGAGAAATCTTTAGAAACTATTCATACCACCCAACTCCCCATTGTTACACATCTATACTATGTGCTATTATAACTCAGACAGAAATATTTACTTCTATATATTATTGTTTCCATTAAAATATTGAATGTCCCTAATTTGCAATGTTGTTTGAGCCATTGCTACTAATTTCCAGCAAAAAAATTCAAACAAAGATACAGATCCCAAGTTGGCACATTATTACTCAATTGGCTGTCTTCTTCCCTGTATTTACAAACACACTCTGCGTTTATTTACAAAACATATTAAAGTACGGTTATTTTAATTGTTTTTTATGATAGCTTATTTATATTAGTCTCCATGGTGATGTACTAACAATTCACAGTTATTTAGAAGTGTAAACAAATATGGGAGGAAATTCATATATAATACCCCATTTTAGTTTTTCTCTTAATTTTATCCCCTGTCAATAATTCACGTAATTTTTTTTCCATAGGCTAAGTATATGTTTTTTAAAGTATTTTGTTTGAATAATAGTCACAAAAGTTATGCATTTTTATAAATACCCCCAGTCAGTTGTTCCATTAAACTTGTGGCTCAGTATACAAAGTGATAACATATAAAATATATTTAAAGGTTTTTTTTGTATTTTATAAGTAAAATTGTGAAAAGAAATTCTGGGTAAAAGGATACCTGTATACTAATAAAACTCAAATCCACAATCAATTATAACCCAAACATAGCTGAGAGGGGAAATAATCAATAAGCAATATATAGGAGATAGGAGGGAAAAATCAAAGCGAGAATGACATATTCTCATTACCAATAATAATTAAAAAGTCTTGGTTTAATAATTGACATAATCCAAAAAAGATTATAAGCTGTTGGAGAATTATTCTAATTATAAAGTTGACGATAATTAAATTGTTGAATATACTGAGAATAAAGGATTAATTGCTAGACCTATATTGTTTTGTTTTGTTATATTTTAGTAATTTTTCCAAAACATTTCTACTAAAAGAGAACGTATTTATTAGATTGTACTTAGTTTATAGAGTATATACTGTTTAACTTTTTCAACACCTTAGAATTTCCCATGCTTCTTGTACTATTAAGGAAGTCTGGAGGGAGGTAATAATAGTTTCTGCTTTCTTGCAATGCTTTTAAAGATTTTCTACATTTAGACTGATATGAGAACATACTGGCAGTATAAATTTAACCAATCCAGAGCTCGCCACGAGATCATGCAGGACATTTTCAGTTGTAAAACTATTCACTAAATTTTTTTTTGTCATTATAATTTCACTTAAAGTAACATGTATCAACCGTAAAAAATGTAAATGTAGAAATATGTGTGATAATACTGAAGGTACTACATCTTTTTCACTAGGGATGGTTTCCACCTCTGTATCATTGTGTCTTGAAGGTGGTCTTCAACCAACTTTTGTAGCACTAATTCTAAAAGGAGAGTCCAACCAGACAGGGACGTAACAACCAGTATGGAAACATTTCATCAAAAAGTCAAGTGAACTATCAATAGTTTGTGTTACTATAATAATTAGTTAAATACATTTTCCAGCAAATATAAACATTTTTACATTAATTTCAATGCCACTTGCTGATTTATGCAATTGTTTTATGTGAAATAAAATAATAAATATTGAATTTTGTAAAAAAATTTATAGCTTAAGTAGCATAATATAAATATAGAAAATGTTAAAATAAATCCCATTCAGTATAATCATGATATTAGTAAAAATAAATAATCTGTCTAAACAAGCAGTTATTATGGTTATATGTTTGAAGATGAGTAAGAAGTTATTTTATTTTTGATATATGCCATAAGGCAAGGAAATAAAAAAATGTAGTTGAGTGAGGATGGTAGACAGAATAAATGTGTGACAATATTTAGGGAACAAAAAAATTTAATTTAAAGGTTAAATTGTTATTTTGAGAAAAGTGTTATAATATGTACAAGGAAGAATTTAATATAAATGATGTGTTTTGTTAGTTACCATAACCAAGTATAGTTAAATATCAAAACCAATTTAAAATAATTTTATAAAATTGTAATGATATGCTGGTTTTGACCAAAAAAGGAGAGTTATTAATATAATGAAAAATATTGTACATTTTTTAAGAAATATAATTTTTAAAAAAAGGGCAAAATTGTTACAAAAAATATAATAATTAGTATTATTTTAAAATAGTTTTCTGTTTAAATATCATAAATTTCAATAAAAAATGTACGTTTATCTAAGACAATTTTTTTATGCTAGTAAAGATTCATATTGAAATTAATTTAAAGAGAAATTATATAAAATGTCAAAAATTATCAACAATATATTAGTTTAGTTACATAAGCTCTTGGTTTTTGCAAGTTAATATATGTTGAAAATGTGTTATAAGTATAAAATTTTATAAAATGAGGTTATAAAAATAACTAATTTTATATTATAAAATAAAGTTATTTTTTTAAATGGGTAAAACTAAATAAAGTCAGTCAAAATTAGACAGAATGTTGTCATTTTACAATTATCCTGTAAAATAAAGTATGAGTAGAAAATGACATGTGAAATTTTAAAAAAGTTTTAGTTTTCAACCATATTAATAACATATAGTTTCACAGGTTCACTATTCAAAAGGTTGTTAATTAGATAACAAGTATGTTGCTAGCTGAGAAAATACTTGGCTAACTGTTTTTTTATACAAATCTAGAAATTTAATTTCCTAGAAGATCTAAGTTTGGGGAGTTTACAGGTTTTGGTTCTTATATCAAATTCATTACCAATGGTATCTATTAGAAAAATTAAGGCAGGTTATTAAAGTTGACAGATTAGAAGAGCGAGAGCATAGAAATAAATATTCAATGTCTATAGATATTAAGGGAGCTGTCCCAAAATAATATAAAAAGGGAGTAGAGTGAAAAGGTTTGATGTCATTAAATTTCAAGAGAGCTATCCTAAAATAGCACAAACAATAAGAAGAAGGCACCAGGATTTAGAATACAGATCACAATCTAAATATAACAAATATATAACCTATAGTAAAATAATACAAAATAAAGTCATACAAAATATTAACTGCATAGACACTCAAGGTAGGGGGCAGATTTTCTCATTGCAGAGTGATTGTGTGTATATGTGTGTGCGTGTGTGCATTGTTGTACTTGTATATTTGCTGTTAGTTATTTACTGTTTAATATTTATTGCTGTATAATGCATCTTATTATTATATATTTATTTAAAATTTATTTAATTTAGTAGTATTATGTTGATTTTATTTAATTAATTATTTTGCTTGGCCATAATCTTGATTGGCGATAATAGCCCTTTTAGTTGTTTGCCAGGAAAAATCTAATATCTTGTAATATGGTTCAGCCCGTGATTTATATCATACGGCTTGACAAATACAAGTCCTTTTACATTTGAAAGATACAATAGTACATCCTCCCATTACGCAAGAACTTTCTAGAAGTAAATAATTAGAGTTTATTGGAGCATCGAGTCACACATGATTGGATATAACAGCTGCATTGTTATAAAACCTGGTAGCAATGAGCGAACAGAAATTACTAGTACAGTACTATACTAGACAAGTCGAGATATAAAGGTTATTTTAAGTAAGAAAAGAACTGTAACAATGTAGTGAACAGAGTAAAAGCATTTAAGGCTTCCTTTTAGTGACAGAGTGACAGTTGCTGTATTTCTAGTGTAAATACATTATTTATTAGTAGGCCTAATTAAAACAGTGTTTGGTCGTTTTTATTAATGGTAAGTGTGTAAATAATAGTAGCCATAAAAGTGTGTAAATTAATAAATAGTTAGACGGCATTCTGAGACACTAGACCAAGAGCCAAGAATGATTTTAAGATATTGCCTTTCCAAGTTCAATCAACATATATCTCTATTTTTATAACAACCTGATGCTAGAATAGTTTGGGGAATTTTTTTACTATAGTTTCAATGTTTATCTACCAAAATGTGTAGTTATCTCCATGTTAAAGAAATGGGGCTTTCTCTATTGAGGCATAACACCATCCAGTTAGTCTAAAGTTGCCTTACAATTTTTTAAACCCTTGTAAGAACGCAGCAGTCGGTATCAGAAGTGGGATAAGGAAATAAGTGATGAACACAGTAAGACGGCTATAAAAAGTTAAAAAAGTGAACTAAAAGTGGTAGACCTAAACAGAAACTTTAAGAGTGCAAACTACAGACTAGTGATAGTAAGAACGTGCAACAGCAGCAGCTTTGAGAGGGAGTAAAGTAGGATGTAGAGACAGCTTTTTTTGAACATCTGTGGCAGCAAAAAAATGGTTAAAATACTAGAATATCTAAAGAAAGAACTGGTGGAAAATGCAACTTATTTAAAGAATGATTTAATGAAAGATTAAACCGCTTTAAAGATAATAACAGAAAATTCAAATACTTTAATGAATGATTTAATAGAAAAGAATCTAGAATTTCTTGCCAGTTTATAATCTAAAATGGAATATAAATCTAGAACCAGATAAATTTGAAAAACAACAGAATTTCTATCAAAGAGGACAAATGCGATTTTTTGCTGGCATTCATCTTTTCAGCATCCATTACAGCCACATGAATTTTTGGGAACAGAATATAATAAGGATATTTAAACATTAAATAAAAAACAAATTTTGTTTAGTCTACATACTGAAGGACAAGAACCAAGTGGTGGAACCAAATAGTAATTCCAGTTAGCTAATTTTAAATGAATTTGTGTTATTTATAAGTAATTCCTTAGTAATTTTTTTTTTATTAATTTTTAATCCTATTATTAATTTTTTATAAAATTAGACTAACTATAGATGCAGCACTAAACATGACTCATTTATTTATAGTTTGGACAATTTTATACATAGTTATTTTCTATTATATACTTTTTTGAATATTTAAAATTCTTTAGAGAATAAAATTAGTTTTAAATCAACTTATGATTTATCTATGTTATTACAGTAGAATCTCAATAATTCAAGGTAGATTGGACCATGACCTCCATGGATTACCGACAACGCGGATTACAGGGAAATACATTCCTGTAAATTAGAAAAAATAGAGGAAAATAGGTTTTAATGAACCCTAATGCTGTAACTAAGAATGCTCAAAATATGTTTATAGAACTTTATACGAACATTTCTTGGAAGCTCGAATCATGTCCTTCGCATACCATATTGATATAAATATTTCTTGGTAGCCTACTCATTTGCCTTGTATACCTTATTGATATTAACATTTCTTGGGAGCCCTACTTATTTCCTTTGAATACTGTATGGATATGAACATTTCTTAGATGCCCGAGTCATTTCTTTTACATACTTTACAGATATGAAATTTCTTGGAAGCCCGACTCATTTCCTTTCCATACCGTACTGATATTAACATTTCATGGACTTATTTCCTTTGGATACCATATGTGTACAAACATTTATTGGAAGCCTGACTCATCATTTTCTTTCAAATATATAAAAAAAGGCTCAAATTGAAATAGACTCGAATTTAACAATAACTCAAATAATCGGGACTCGGGATTTCGAGACTCTACTGTATTTGCTTTAAAGTAGAAGCACTATTGTAAGCAATAGTTTGTTTTGCTTTATATTAAAATTAAAACCATGTCCTATTAGAATACATTTTAGATTGAATCTTGAGGTAGACTTCCAAGTCTTCCCCTAAAATTCCAATTTCATAGCTTATTTTACATCTAAATTGTGTATACTGATATATATATATATATATATATATATATATATATATATATATATATATATATATATATATATATATATATCGTTGTACTTAGATTATGTTGCTACTATATTTTCTATCACATATTTAACCTTTAGTCATATGGAAATAATTATTTTAGTAGTCCCACAAAAAAAAAGACCAGGTTGTAAAAAAACATTCATAGGGTTGAAAATTCGTTTTTTATTACATAGATCATATTAGTTTGTTTAGACTTTGTAAATATAACTTAAATTAGGTAAACATTTTTAAAACATGTTTTCTATTCATTAAAAATATCAAAATAAACAGATATTACTTTTACATCAGAGTTTAAAAGTATAAACTACAGGATCATAGGAAATATAAATACAAGAAAATAATAAACATGTATATTTGTTACACCCTAATTTTGAAATAATTAATGAATTTGTAATGCAAATTAGCTGTTTATAATATAAGAGAACAGCAAATTTGAATGAACTTTCACCTAATTATAAATGAATACAGCAGATATTTATAAAACTTTATTTCTTATCATCCCATTTCCCTCGTACTTTTGTCTAGTAATCCTAACTCGGCCATTTGTGTGCAAAACAACTTTACCTTGCAATTTTTGTGTTGTACATCTTAAGTTTTTTGTATTACACATTTTGTATTAGCTTGGCAAAAATCACTACTAACTGATTTATTGAACAGACACATTTCACACTAGGTCAACGCATTATTCAATGTTGTCACTGACAAGACTGTTGCTCAAGTGTATTCAATAGTCTTGTCAATGATTCACCGCACTGAATAATGCGCTGACCTAGTGCAAAATGAGTCTACTAAATAAATCAGTAAGTAGTGGTTTTTTGCCAAGTTAATACAAAAAAGTTTAATACAACTTTATCTATCATAGTATCAGGAAAAATAAGCTTTGGCATACAAATACTTCAATAGCATGGTTTTATTTTTACCATACTAAAGCAACTCACAGTGCTTCCACTGTGAAAGAATATGTACTAATGTTTCAGAGCTTGTACTCACAACTGCTAATTGTACTTCTCAGCAAAGTAATGTACCACAGTCAATATTTTAGAAAAAAAAAACATATTAACGTCACACCTATCCAAGAGCAATGGTATTTTAAATATTTGTATAATAAGACAAAGAGTAGCAAAAGAAAATCTTACTTTCTGTACAACTGTTCTTAGTAAACAAATTAGTGAAAATGGTGAATCAAAGCAAATTTACTGATGAAGACATTGGTGATTATTTTAAGTATGGTTTAAGTAGTGGTTACGAAAGTGATCCTGATTTTAGTTCGGAAAATTGTGTGGAGGGAGAAGAGAAACTGGCCACTTCTGTAAAACCTGTGGGGGGGGGGGGTCATAACACAAAAGAGCTGGGATTTCAGCCAGGGTTATGTTTTGAAAAGTATTACACACTCCAAAAATGTAGATAAAAGAATGTTAAATTCATATTTTTAATGTATTTACTTAAAGTAGTAAATATATTCAAAGCATTTTGAGTAACAGTAATAAATATATACAATTAAAATGAGCTGATTTAAATACAAGCTGAGGGTTAAAAAGAGGAGAAAAGGTTAAGAAAGCTAAACTTAAATCCTAACTAATGATTAGAAAATTGGGCAACTTCAAATATGTTATAACTGTATAATTCCACTGTTGTATAATGTTTAATTTAAATAAATAAAACATCCGTTCCACAAATACCATTTTCATTTATTTAATACCTTATATACATTTCAATTATACTGCAATCATCTTCACAGCTAATTTACAAAACAAACTACATTTAAAACATTTTTCATTAAATAAATAGACCGATAATTACTTCATTACACCCCCTCTACGTTGTCCAGCCAATCATGATGCTGGAAATTCCTCTTCGCAACTAGGTTGGGTCCCTTAGCTTGTGAGGTGAAGAGTTTCATTACACATTTTTCGATTTAAACAAAATACAATTATATATTTTTTACAAAATAAGACTACAACTATCTCCTAATTAATGAATGTAATTTAGAGTTCAGGTTAGGCCCTTTATCACGATTTAATAAATTCTTTTCGTCATATTTTTTAATATACAACTTTCAAAACCATTTACCAGATTTTTTGATTAAACACTTTTCACTATATTAAGATTATTTATCCCTAGAGTGTGTTTAGTGTTTACGATATGCCTAATTTAAAACACTTCTTGTTAATTATAATCCACACATTATAATTATCTCCATTATATTATTTAATTAGGAGATAGTTGTAGTTTTATTTTGAAAAAAATATATAATTGTATTTTGGTAAAATTGAAAAATGTATAACGGTAACTCTTCACCATGGAAGTTGACAGACCAGACCTAGTTCCAGAGGGGGAATTTGCTGCGTCGTGGTTATTCGAACAAAATTTGAAAGAATGTTGTCGTTTTACAAATCTTCTGTAAAATAAAGTCTGAGTAGAAAATGACATGTGAAATTTTAAAAAAAGTTTTAGCTTTCAACCATATTAATAACATATAGTTTCACAGGTTCACTATTCAAAAGGTTGTTAATTAGATAACAAGTACGTTGCTAGCTGAGAAAATACTTGGCTAACTGGTTTTTTATACAAATCTAGAAATTTAATTTCCTAGAAGATCTAAGTTTGGGGAGTTTACAGGTTTTGGTTTTTATATCAAATTCATTACCAATGGTATCTATTAGAAAAATTAAGGCAGGTTATTAAAGTTGACAGATTAGAAGAGAGAGAGCATAGAAATAAATATTCAATGTCTATAGATATTAAGGGAGCTGTCCCAAAATAATATAAAAAGGGAGTAGAGTGAAAAGGTTTGATGTCATTAAATTTCAAGAGAGCTATCCTAAAATAGCACAAACAATAAGAAGAAGGCACCAGGATTTAGAATACAGACCACAATCTAAAT